>JH431208.1:4968-23040 GCA_000239455.1 Strigamia maritima
CTCGGCCGTCATGATTGAGTCGGGCGCGCCGCATCAAACCGAATGCGTTGTTCTCAAACGGTGCCGAAGCACGTGACAGTTAGTGCCCACTCCTGATACAGGTAGCGGTTGCTGCTCGGTCCGAGCGGACTCGATACAATCAAGTTTTGTCCATAAGACGGCCTACATGCAAAAAGCACAAGTATATTCTCGGTACATTTACCTTCGGGTTTTTCAGGCCCGGCAACTACGGTCTTTAGGGCATTATACCTACTTTAATTTGGTGTTGACAGCCTGCCGGTTCGTATTTAAAGCAAAAGGTAGATAAAAATGACTCTGAATGGTTACAGGTACAAGTTACACATAGACAATCATATAGATTCAACATTAATTCAGTACAGAGGCCCAGAATCAGCTCTTGCAGGAGCTTATATACTATGAAACCATGGGGTTTCTTGAGTTTCCCCCAATCAGGGAGCCAGAATACTGATAAGCAGATTAGCTGATTTGCATATCACTGAGTCATAATGAGTTGATCCAATCAAATCAACTCCTTGATCAAAGTTATGTGAACCCCATAGAATATCTAAAGTATTCAAAAAGCACATGATAATATTTAGGATTAACTTTTATTTACATTTATAAACGTATTCTTATCCCTAAATAGTCTTATATTACTTAAATAAACATTTCACAACAACATTTATTATTGTTTGAGTACAATAATCACTTTTATCGATGATTTCTTGTAACTTTTTCTTTAACAATGAACACACCTATTCATTGTATAATTCTCTCTTATATTTATCAAAATATAGAGAGAATATTTACTTAAATATTTTATCATTCAATAAACATTTTTATTTTCATAAAACTTAAATTTTCCTATTTTGAAACTGGCGCGATTTTAGCAAATCGCGCCCTCTGGTGGCAACTTTATAAGTCACTACAGTATTGAACTCTCACACAGTCTTATATCTATTAATACCAATCGGTCCTTGAACTGGATTACAAATGTCTTCCAATTCGTAAACGTGTCCTGATTCTCTGTGAACTATTCATAGGCGTCGTCGAGCAGGTAGCTCGCCAACCCTTTATGAATTATTTCGTCGAGGGTCAACCCGCTAGCCTGTGCTGCTGATTTTATAGCATTCAGGAAGCGGATACATTGATCCAGCGTATCGTCGAATGTGGGTATTTTCGCTCCTTTTAGATAATTCGAGGGACCAGGTCCATTTGAACTATTGTTCCCCTCTTTTAAAGCAGCCGCAATACCCGCCATGCAATCCAAATTCTGTGCCCACATCTTGGCATTCATGTCTTCCGCGTATGAGGAATGATTATGCCCGGATTTGTGTGACTGACGGTATCTCGGTAGAGATGGCCGTCGTCTCGAAGAATTTGATCGTCGCCTTGGTGGCGAATGTGTAGTGGATCTAAAGCTCGAATGAGATCTAGGTCTATTATACTACGAAGAAGAGTTTCTAGACCCAGAATCTCCTCTTTTTGGTGATGTAGTCAAATTGGGGGTCCCAGAAAGACGTGATGCCAGACACGATGTACTCCTTTCCTTCATTTTGGGGAAAGATTCTCTCCTTTGATGAAGTTTCGGGTTAATAGGCGTTTGAGATGACCTCTTGTGTAAGGACTCATCTCTTATATGATGCAACTTATTAGTCACAGAGGTTTCTCTATCTCCATGACTTGGGGAACGAGTACGTCGACGATCGGGCGTATTTGTCCTACCTGCCGTACTTGAGGCGGTAATTCTAGTCACATATGAGTGATCACGCTCACTTTCCGCCTCTTTATTGGCCGGAGAAGAGGTAAGTGGTGCATCCCCACTCACCAAATCAAGGGCTAACCCTTTTTGAAGAATATAAAGTGTAGGAGTTAATTTTGTGTTAAACATAATCAAATGTTGGTTCCTTTCCATCATTGTGAAAAGTTCGGACAGATTCTGGAATCTATTGGGCGTGACACCGTAGTACCTACAAGCTTTTTGCAACACAATTGCGTTGGTCGCCTTCTTCCTCTCGTCATTGGACAAGGGAATATTAGTAGGGCAAGCAGTTTGTTTCGTACCACTTGAAGATATTTCAATCGTATGTGCATCTTGAGCTTGGGTTGCATTGGGGCACTCGTCCGTTTCCACCACTTCCTCGACTTCCTGTATTTCATCTAACTCCACGTGTACGGCCGGATTGTTATGTATCTCCGCCGCAGTTGTGGATTGTTGCTTTTCCATGGATCTGGTTACTCTAGGACTAATCTTGGACATATTACAACACCAAAAGAAAAATTTTACTAATAAACGCTAAATGGAATTCTAACTAAGAAAAACTTGCTACAATAGGTCTAACTGTGCTACAGGGCTTCTATGAATAGAAAGAGGATATGTGTGAGTGAGTGTAGCTATTTAAACCATGGACACCCCGGAGGTAGGAGATACCCCAGGTGTTAGTTTTGGACCAATCACGGGTCGTCAACTGACGTCCTTGATGGTCTTGACCTCCAACATTCCGGTTTATCGTCAGGATGGAATCAATTATATCTGCTTAAAATACTTTTGACTCAACGGGGGTTTTTTTTTTTAGGTTTATTTCCCAAAAAATTTCCACGTGGAAATCCTTTGTTCTGTCTAATTTTTCTGTAAAAAAAATTCTGATTTTTATTCAGTATCAGTTATTTCTTGTTTGTTTAATTATTTTTCCTTCATTTTACTAGTGCGCGGAACACTGGCGTGTAGGGGTCTTAAAATCTTGCTCTGCGTCAAATCTCGACACAGGATTAGGATTCGACTTCTTCGTCAAATCTCGAAGCAGAATCGAACAGACCTCCCCGCCATCAAATCATGGTGATTCCTACATTGCTCATGTTAGGGTCCGAACACCGAAGATTTGAGTTCCATATGAGCTCCACTTTCATGCCGCAGTACTGATAAAAATGACAAACACAAAAATACTTTTACTCTTCACTTCGAGAGAGTGTGTAAAAACTCACTTGAGCTTCATACACTCAGTACAAGAAATGGAAAAAATAACAGCTTATTTGAACCACTATTTTTATACTACTATAATTTGAATTACAAAGAATGAAATTCTATAAGAATAATAAAAAAAATTTATTTTTAATGGACATTGGAATTTCTTAGCGGTTCGTGTCACACGGTCACAGCTCGATGGAGAAATCTTATTTCAGCCCGATAGGGGAGTGTAACTCAGCCTGTTGGTGTCTCTACATCATGTTTTTAATATGAATCCCTACCTCACCCAACCTTCTAGAAGTTCCAGTTGGCCGATGTAGAGTATATTTAGCCATCAATGAAATGAGTACATGAATACGCAAGACCACTAAATTCCCTAATCAGATATAGAACTATTACCGACATCTGTTCAGCCATCTCGGGAGACGCACAGTCGACACCTTTCGATATCAATCCTTAATAACCATATCAGCAATTTGTTTCATATCTTTCTAATCTATTTTTTACAAATGAATTTCGGTTCCATTTGTACCTTGACATTGATAATTTTTAACTTTAACTATAAATTCGAAATATATTCCTGAACTAATAAGTTTAATTGACTTGGATGGACACTATACTCGCGGGAATGCCAGTATCAATTTCAGGTCGCTAGCTATAGGGATCATGGACATCTCTTGCTCAGTGAAACAAGAAAATATCCGTTGCAATTTCCCGAAATAAAATTGCAACCAGATCTCGGTAGAACCTCCACATGTGACGGTCATTTCTCCGAGGGCATTGTCTAGTGACAGTGACCACGAGGAGAGGGTGTTTACACACAGAATCTGGCCGAGATAAGGTGCGAACTAAACGTGGGAAAATTGCAATACAAACTATGAATAAAAGGGAGACCTGATTCTCAAATCATGACAATATTTAATATGAACATTAAATAGATAACATTAAATATACCGAGGAACATATATACATAATAACAATTAATAGGAATAAATATGAACATTAGGGGCTACTTATACAATATGATAGCTAATACAAATATACGAGATTTCTAGCTTCCGTTCCTGGCATCCTAAGTAGTTCTAAAGGAAAGGGAATCCATCAATCCGTCTAAAGGTTGACTTTCTTAGTCGTCACAAGGTTTGGGCTGACCGAGTCGGGTGACACGGTTCCCAGACAGGCAACAATCGAGGATACGGTGATTTCACCGTATCACTCGATAACGAGACATAACGATATTATAATTACCGGAGAATGAGCGTAGATGAGTGTTACTTGGCGATCAGCATCGCCTAAGTCGAAGTTTGACGTTCCGCATTGTAACATGCGTTCAGGAATAATTATTACAACCGAGAATAGAGTGGTCAATAACTGTCAAGTCCCACTAAAACCACTCATCGATGTGTCAATATATGTGCTTAGGTTGAAATGTATATTCGCAGTACATAAACTTCCGTGACATAAATGCCACGACTGCTACGGTCTTTACGGTTTTGCACCAGCCGGCTCGTAGCAACAAAGCTTTTTGTACCACATAAATGCAAGTAACTGTCAGCAACATATAAATATATCTTTAAGTAACTTTAGGGGCACTGGAACTGAGCTCTACACGGGCTTATATAGTGGACATTCCCCAGGAGGTCGGACTGTGTCCAATGGGACAGCAGTACGACTCATGGGAGCATCCACTATGGGGAGAAATGGGTCACAGGTGTGATCAATTTCCCCTCTTCATACCAACGAGAATAAGTATACAAATTACTAGTCTTACAAGTTTCCATCACTTTTGAGTTTTTTGTTTGGTTTGAAATATGTCTGTAATTCTTTTGAACTTGGTTGGAGTTATAGACCATAACTAATTCTCGAATTGGTTATGCGGTGCTGAATATCTGTCAGACTGCTATCTCGAGATGTACCGCAGAGATGGGGTGAAGGTATTCGAACCATGTTTTACTAGCCTAGGGAAAAAAGAGTGAAAATATTTTTCATCCAACATATGATATAGAATTGTATTTGTAAAATCAAATATAGTTAAGAGATCCGAAAATACAAATTTTGACGGTCCGAAAGTAGAATTTTTTTTGTGGAATAATTAGTTAATCGGCTCCAATCGCCCTTAAAATCTGTGCCTTATAATCTGTGCCTTAAAACCGCCAGGTCGTAATGATAAGTGAGCGTGGGTTACGATGATTCTTTATTCGGCATTAGAGGGATTTAATATTGTCTGCTTTTAATGTGATTAGTTCGATGTTTCTAGGTAGACTTACATTGGTCAGTTCGGTACTCTACAAATCTGAAAGGTGAAGAATTTACATCGCTTGTTTAAACCGCAAGTTAATGTAGATCCATGTAAACCACTACACTTAAAACACTTACGAAAGCTTGCTAGTGGAGTATGAAAGTCTCTAACCCCCCAAAAGTGTTACTAAAGGAAATCCAGGAATTTGTATAAATTTCCTTATTTCCCGTTAATAGAAACATTAAACAACTTATATTATTTTTAGTTACATTTCAAACCTCTTTGAAATGAAGAGAGTAAAATTTTCTTCGATCAATCAATCTGTAATTAGTTCCAATTTTCGATAGAGCTCTATACGATCATACTAGGTTGGTAAGGTTTAAAACACTTTATGAGTGAATGCCAATCATACTAGTATGTTGCGGTAAACTACCTGTCATACTGCTGTTTCGAGATTTACCGCAGAAACAGGGTGAAGGTACTTGTCCCAAAGTCCTGCGTATCGTTAAGGAAGAATGAAAGCAGGTTGAAAGAAAGATTTGAATAGCTCTTATAATTAGGGTTTTAATGTTATAATGCTCGTAAGTTTTGAATAAAAACAACTTCTTATAAACATAAAAAACTGTGTATAGTTGTCTATTAAAATTAATAAATAATAAAGAACAATTTATAGAATATCGGTAAAGTATTTTATTTGTTCTAAATCATTCAAAATAAAATTATTTTGAAATTTATATGATAACATCCTACCACAAGGTGAAGTCAAACTAAAGGATAATGCATTTGAAATAAAGTTTTTCGCGGGCCGAAACCTGCTTCTAAGAAATTATCCAAGTTCTTAGAAGGGGAGAAAGCAAATATAGAGTAAATAAAATTTAAGAAAATTTAAAAATAAACTCTATAAGTTATAGAAAGATATTGACATCAATAAAATAGAAATATTCTAAAAATTCTTCGAGATACGAAAAATTAAGAAAAGACACTAATACATTCCGCTAGCAAAAATAAAGAACGTATTCATATGAATTAAAAATTAAAACTGATTGGTTAAAACTGGCCAATAGCTAGTATACGTTTACACAGTACATAAGTCAAAATAAACGACAATATTGTCATTCGTATAGTTTATAGGTCCTAGACACTTATCCGAAGGAGAAAATGATGCCAACCATCTTCGAAGAACAGACTTCAACTCCGATAACGGCCGAGAGGACGTTGCCTCTCAATACTCCGCTGAGAGACGGGCCGACCATCCACATGTCGGTGTTAAATCCTAACAACCGACCTTTAGATCACGTGGATGAAAATTCAAGTGAAAACTTGGAAACAATGCAAGAATCACCCAATCTTGCAGAATTTAGAAGATTGTATGATCTTCTACCAAATAAATTCAAAAATGTGGAAGAAGCAAGACAGTATGTAGCGGAAGCAATGAAAGATCCCCTCTTTTAACGGTCTTACGATTAGTAAGGGAAAACGGGAACCAAACCCTAGAACCAATAAATATAGTTAGAAGTGTCGAAACCGACACAGGTAGCATGGCTACCCAAACCAACACAACAAATAAATTCAACCGAAAATGAAAATCAATTGGGAACCCCCAATAGCCTTAGAGATAAAGGAAATGGGATTAGAAGAATTCTCTCTAACAAAGGAGAAAATATGAAAGAATATTATGCTAGGCGACAGCCAGCAAGAGACAAGACGCCATCTTATAATCCCAAGGAGAAAGAATCTTCAGAAGAAGAACCTGTTTCTCCAATTCGAAAAGCGAGATCTAAATCACGATGGCATCGTCAAAAAGAATCTTTATCTGACTCTTTATCCAGTGATAGTTCCTCACCTCGTTCTAAAAAGAACAAATCCAAAAAATCGTCTAAAAAAACAGGAAGACTTCATATAAGTCTAGAAGAACTTCAGGCATTAGGGAATGCATGGGGTAAAAGTATCACAAGGGCACCAGAAGTTCTTATAAAATAACAAAGTTCTCCTCTTGTGCGAAATAACTGCCCTTTAAAAGGAACAGACATAGCCACATTTAGCGGGGAACAAAACAATTGTTTAAGATTTCTGAATGCAGTGGAAGCTGTAGTTCCGATGAAAGGGGTAACTTTGGATGAAGAATGGGCTAGCCCTGTTCCTTACGGGATCGGCGTACACATGGTATGCCCAGAACTTAGATAGTTTTGACAAATGAGACGATTTCGTCTATAAATTTAAAGATCGATTCGATCTCTCCGTAATAGCCATAGTAAACTTACTTAAGCACATGAAGCAGAAAGATGATGAGTCTTTCTACACTTTCGTGTTGAGATACAATGATCTGTGGGTACAGCAAGACACTGTAACCCCTCAATCAGCCGCTTTTCACATTTTTACAAATGTTAATCAAAATGGCAAGAATATAATTAACTCGACAGGATTAAGAAAATTTGAGAACTTCAACACGATCTTAAGTAGGGTCACGAAGCAAAAATGTATTTATGATGACTCGGATCCTAATCCAAAGCCATCGATGGTGGACAAAAAGGAGAAGTTTAAGCAGAAACCTCATTTCCATAAAAATCATCATTTTAAAAAATCTCACAAATCTGTGAGAAATTTAGAAATAAACAAAACTGAGTTAGAAACAGTACTTGATAAATACGAATATTCTGATTCAGAAGGAGAATTAGAAGCTAGAGTACATTTGTACCATGCTGCTTTAGAAACAGGTCGTCCAAAAGGAAACTGTTTCTTTTGTAAAAAACCAGGCCACCAACGGGCTGAGTGCGAATCGTACTTAGCATGGTGTAAAAAGAACGGCAAAGAACCACGAGGTCAAAAACAGAAGAAACAGACTCCACACTTATGGAAACAGCCCAAAAGAAAGCAAAATCCACATGGATTACCCAAGAAACATTGGACAAAACAGTCCAAAATATGGAAGCTAGAATACAATCTTCAGTTCAGAAGAGTATGCAGCCAACATTAGATCAAATGTTAGCAATTGTCAAATCACTAGCGGGTCCAATAGTTCCCATAACTGAGGAAAGCATTCAAAAAAACTGATTAAGGGGGTTACCGAAACCGTACAACCCCCTAAACCGGAAGATTTGATAGAAGAAATGATGTTAGATGCGTTTAAAGAATTAAAAGTATCAGAAAACAGCTCCAGTCAAACGGGTGGAGTTAGCGAAAACATCGATCAAATGGTTGAACATTTAAATAAATTATCATTAGAAGCTGATGATTATAACAAAGCCAGTTTTCAAAAAAGGATTCGAAAAACTAAAAGATTGAATTCAACTTAGAAAGAAACCTTGGCGGACTGAGCAGGAAAGGATTAACTACATTCGAAGGTTAATTACGGCTGAAGATAGCCTCGAATGCAAGTTACGATAGGTGGACTCACCTACAACGCCTTAATAGATTCTGGTGCTACTCAGTGCTTTATTGGAGAACACATGTTAACCAAAACAGGGTGTCTTCCTGATTACATTCAGGAAGCTCCACCAAACATGAAAGTTTGTGCTGTGGGTATCGAACACACACCTGTGGGGCAAATAACTCTTTGTATCGAATGGCATAATCAACTTACCACCATGAATTTTTTTATTTTAGCAAAGGGAGTATGCTCTTTAATTATTGGACATAATTTTATGCGAAGGGTTCACTTGAACATGCACCCAGGTGAAGGGTACTTCTCATGTACTCGGATACCCGGATTGATAATCCCTTATGTCCCCTACTCAGAAGGATTCAGAGAAGCTTTTTTAAAAACAATATTTGTATGTAATACAGAATTACTGCAAGATCCTAACTGGGACGAAAAATTACTAGCTGGAAGCAATTGCACAGCCGAACAACGCCTAGCTTTGAAAGAAGTGTTAACAAATGTTAAAGGTGTATTTAGTGACAAACCCTGCTGTTTTGAAGGGTGTATGCACCATATTAAATTTAAAGATGGTGCCAAAATCACTAAAAACCTCTATAGGATGGGTAATCCTGCCAAAAAATTAATCATGTTAAAACTAATTAAAGAATTAGAAGAACTTGGTTTAATAGAGATAGCTACGGGTCCCTATATCAGTCACCTGGTAATAGTAGCCAAACCAGACGGTACCTATCGCCTTTGTATAGATTATAGGTGATTGAATGCCATAACAGAAGTTGACGCCATTCAAATGCCAAATATTGATCAATTGATCCACAATTGCAAAAAAGCAAAATTTTTCAATTCACTGGATTTGGTTAAAGGATATTACCAAATTAAAATGGCGGAGAAAGATAAGCAGAAAACTGCTTTTTACACTCCAAAAAGTAAATATCAATTTACTCGAATGCCATTTGGGTTATGCAATGCACCCAACATGTTTCAAACAATGATGGAAGGGATAATCGAACTTGATTGTACACCATTTGCGTCAGTTTATTTAGACGACGTAATAATTTATTCCAAAACATGGGAAGAACATATGGAACATGTTCAGATCGTATTGGAAAAATTAAGACAAGCTAACTTAACAGTTAGTTTAAAGAAATCGAAGTTTGGAAGAACCTCGCTAAAATTTTTAGGACATCTTATTACCCCAGAAGGTTTAAGAGAAGATCCTGATAAAATTTTGGCGATTAAAAAATTCCCGACTCCCACCGATGCTAAAGCTATTCAGCGTTTTCACGGTGCAATAAATTTCTTTAAGAAATTTATACCAAACTTTGGAACCATTGCATTACCTTTAACTAAAATAATGAGTGAAAAAATACCATTTGAATGGGGAGAATCCCAACAAACTGCATTCGACGAATTGAAATCAAAATTATGCACAGAAAATGTATTAATGATGCCTTACTATAAAAAACTTTTTGTAGTACTAACAGACGCATCACACTAAGGTCTAGGTGCAGTTCTACGCCAAGACGTTGATTTTTGAGACGAGAAAAGGCAGAAAAATGTACCTACACCAAAACCCATTGCATTTGCAAGTAGAGTTCTTCGAGGAGCGGAAGTTCGTTATTTGACAACCGAACTAGAGTGTCTAGCAGTAGTTTGGACAATAGATCGATTCCGACCTTACCTAGAGTATGGCACATTCATATTGCACAGGCATTAAAGTGGCTAATGAGTACCCCCGAACCATCAGGTCGATTCGGATGATGGGCCATTAAAATCCAATGTGGAGCTTTTAAAATAATCTATCGAAAAGGTGGATTAAATCAAGTAGCAGACGCCTTATCTAGGGCCCCGTTGTCAGCAGAGGATATCCCTGCCGATGACCACGTAGAAGAAAAAAAAGTAACCCAGTATTGGCCCAATTGGGACAGGAATAAATCCCCACTTTCACCAATCGAAAAGATAGGTGAAGATAACATACATCTATGCAAATGCAAAGTAAAACTTCGTAGCGCAGAAATTTGTATCAAATTTTCTAATAATTCGGACACTTCCTCTGAAAATTCAGCTGTAGATTTGATCATCCAACTAAAATCATCAGTATAATGGATCACAATTCGTTAGCACTGTGTACAAAGAATTTTGTGCAAAGAGGAACATTATGATGGCTCATACAAGCATGTATACCCCACACTTTAATCCTACGGAAAGAGTAAACAGAGATATTAAAACAATGTTAGCCATCTACACAGATGTACATTCTCATTGGCCAAAATATCTCAATGAATTTGCATTTGCATCTCGAACTCAAGTATCGGAAGCATTAGGACACACTCCCATGTTACTTAACACGGGAAGAGAAGACCCATACCTTTCGATCCTCGAATATTATATCACGGGATATCCCTTGACAAAAATAAACCCGAAGAGTATGTTAAAGAACTACTCGATGTATTGAAGCGTGCTCATCAAAATATGTATCATAGGATGCAGAAAAATTATGAGAAACACAAAAAAGTACATAATGATAAATATCATACATGTGAATATGAATTAGGTGATTTATTTTGGAGAAAGACACATATATTATCGGATGAAGATAATAATGTCACTAAGGGTTTAGCGATAAAACGTGATGACCCATGGGAAATCACCAAAATCCATGGAGGAGGTGCATATGAACTTACGAAAATAGGGACTAGAAAAATTGAGAAATCAATTAACACGCAAGATTTATTGCCATACATTCCCTCATACCCCATCGAAAAGTGGGAAGAAAATCAATTAGTAGGAACTAATACAGACCATCCAAATCCAAATTGGATGTCCGAAAAGAGCAATATCCAAAAGAATATTATCATCCCTAGTCAACCTGAAATACACGTCAAGCAGACGAATTCGTCAAATCCCGATGTCAAAACCCAAGGTCGACATCATAAAAATGCATCTAAAACGAGAGGCTAAACGGAATGGTACGTACTTTCCACCTGTTAAACCTCCCGATAGGAGATCACGAACTCATAAAACAAATAGAAAATATATTGATGGATTTGTCACAAAGGTTGATTTAAATAATCAATCCACTACTATGAGTATTAATTAACATATTACGAATTTCCACTCAAATAATTAACAAATTATTAAAAAAGGTTCGGAAAACCATATGGTAGTCCCGTGATCAAAACTGACCAATCAGGGGCCAGAATGCTATCACTCAGATTAAGAGTAGGAAAATTTTATTTAAAAGTAGCAAACGAAGCCCAGGTCACGACACGGAGCAACACTGTCGAATTTCAATTAGAGAAGGTAAAAATATTAATGAATAATAATAGATTGACCAACTCTAAAAACCAATCTGTATATTCCTTGTTAGAGAATATACTTTAAAAAGAAAATTCGACCACGCAAGTCGTGTGGAGTATTTTCCAAGTTTCAACCAAAACAGTTTCAGCCGAAACGAACAAGTAACAACCGTAAGTAGACACTTAAAAGTAACAATAAGCTAGTTATATACGTTTCTAAAAAGGACCTAATAGAGATAATATCTGTTTCTTCATAAAAAATAGGTCATATCGAAACTACCGATAAGTCTTAATGGCAACAAAAGATGACGCCCATAAAACCCATCGATAGAAAAACGTGCACTTTAAGTAAATACACGGTTTTATGAATTACAGCGAAATAATATTTTTTATATAAAAAGTTATACATAATATTATCCGAATATTGTATGAAAATTA
This sequence comes from Strigamia maritima, assembly GCA_000239455.1. Lineage (NCBI taxonomy): Eukaryota > Metazoa > Arthropoda > Chilopoda > Geophilomorpha > Linotaeniidae > Strigamia > Strigamia maritima. The sequence continues at coordinate 17,286 of JH431208.1, forward strand.
TACAAATAATTTGAGATATAAATATTCAAAATAGTTTTATTTTTTAAATGATAAAAAGCTATACTCGATTGTTCAAATAAACAGCGTATAAATACGTACAAACGTACAAATAGTAGAAACGTATATTCCTTCTTCAGTATATAAAATACTGAATCAACTTTTAATTTTTATATTGTCTATGAATTTAGTAGGAAATGGGCCGACATCATGGAAAGAGTCGACACTTTCGAAACACGCGTATCGAGACAAGATATGAATCAACTGATTCATCCAGTGCCACCGATTCTACAAGTAGTGAACGGGTGTACAGGAAACGCCGTTCTAAGAAGTCGGCATCCAAAGAACCTCGAACGCCGAAGAAAACGGTCTCAACCGAAACCACGCCAGCGACTTCAACTGAAGTCACGATTCCAACAGCGACAATTCAGGATTTGTCATCACAAGTAGATTATTGGCGTCAACAGGCGCAAGCTTTGCTGCAGCAGCAGCAACAACCTCTGCCGAATGGATACTATCAGCAAGGGTTTGGACAATATTCTGCATTTGCAGGATTACAACCTTTAGCACAAGTGCAAATCGCACCTCGAAACCAGATCCAGATGGAACGCGTCATCGAGTCAGCTCCCTCGGTTAGGTCAGTCGAAGAACCTAAGGAGCCAATGCCAGAAGAAGCCATTGATTGGAATGGCCCAAAAAATTCATTACAAATTGCGTTGATGAACGTATACGTAAAAAAAGATCCATCAATATTGAGGACAACAATTTATCGTGACTGGTTTAAAAGAGGTGAAGCCCGTCGCCTTATCACACGAGCCAACGACTATACTCCGTCGGTACCAGATTACTTGTTGCCGAAAAATAGGGATGTCAACCGCCCAGAGGAAGCGAATGCTCCCCCACCTGCGGGATATCATCCATCACACGACAAGAATTTTGGTACAACAAAAAAAGAAGATTCTTTTTCAAAATTGAGTTATGCTGCAGTTGCAGCCGCCCCTTGACAACAACACACCTATTCAGATGCTCGCCGTGCCGAGATCGAGAAGGCAAACAAAACGAAACAAGCGTTGAAGGAACGAAGGGAGAAATGTGAACGGGAAATTAATGCAGGGATTCCGCACGAAAACCTAAACCTGGATCTCGCAACACAGATTCCATGTCAATTCTGTGGAGCCACCAGATGGTGCATTGGGTGTGGACCCGCCTTTGACACGCTTCAATGTCCGAATTGCTTGGGCAAGAAAATTCGAGATCGAACGGCCCCCTGGAATTCTAACATCATTCCTCGACTAGTAAAAGCAGTAAAACGGAGAGAAAAACGAATTTGGGCGACATGCCCATCTTGCAAAGTCATGCATTCATCACGAGGAGAGGCAAATCCATGTGGATCCTCGAATGTTGACGCCTCGTTTGACCCCGAATGGGTTAAAAGTAATTCCACCACAGAGTTGGCTGCCCCTCGAAATTCAGGGAACAGATAGGAACATCCAGACCGACACCGAGAGCGAGACTCTTGTTGTGGAATACGTTTGGCCAGGACCCACGAGCTCCGTAATGGTCAAGAAATTGGTGGAAATCAAATTTTTGCAATTTTTGGAAATTTTGATTTTGGATGGAAAATCCGAGATCGCTCGGCGGGACCCGGTGGCCCGGCTGCGGCCAAAAGTTGCCGCGATTCCCGTCGACCCAAAAGTCGGCCCTAAATATGCTTCTGAGCGCTCCGGCGATAGGCTGGCTGTGTTCCTCGTACCTTGCTTGGTATCTGGCAGCAATTTCAGAATTTCGACTCAACTGGTACGCACTGGACATCAAAAATACCGCAATAAGGTGAAAAACCAAAAGTGCACCGAATGGTGCTTTGCTGCGGTACGACGTAGGGAATTCTCGCTGAATTCCAGCCGCATGCGGGACGAGCGGCTTCTGGCTGACGTACGTGAATTTCGATTCGCGCACTACGTCTCGGAACCGGCGACGTGGCTCTGCGTACTTCTTCGGCCGCGTAAAAGCTCTCAACGGCCGCAGACAAACTGCTTATATGCCAGTGTGAATTAATGCATGTAATTTCGAGAAAACTCACACTTAAACGGTCCAAACATGTAAAACAACTTGTTTATTGGCAGGAGCACTTCACAGGCGCCATCTTGGCTGAACCTGGGCAGGAAAGAGAAGACCCGGGACAAATTGTAGTCTCGGGCTGAATAAAAGCATTAAGTCATTTCTAAAAATAGCCACTCATCACCTAGGTGATAGAAATGCTTTGTAAAATAGAGAACTGATGTCATACATCTAGATTACTTGACATGCAGTTCTCTAAAAGAAGAAATGACAAACAAATGGACCAAATTGGTGCAGAAAATACAGTTTTTACATGAAATCAAAAACTACCAATTTGGTAAACTAGCCAAGACCATTAACTAAATTAATAATACCAAAATAACTGTTAATGATCAATAATTGCCAAAATGAAATTACAGACAATATCTTAAATGCCTAATTGGCAATTATTATAACACAGGGGCCTTTGTTACAAAGAAAATAATTCAGAGCTGTGTTATGACAATCTCTGACATAAACACAGCCACAATTAAGTTGAAATCTTTGTTGGATTTACTACATACCTACAACTCTGTCCGGAACCTCGAAAGGGACATCGAAAAAGGAGGTCAAACTCGAATTCGAGGACGTCCCTCCTACTGAAGTCATCGTGGTGATACCATACGAGCCGCCACAAGGATTTTTGCCGGAGGAGACCATCCAACTGGAGGTCAACCACTATGTGCCGGCTATCATCGCGTTGGCAGAACGCATCACTTGGTGCGTCTGACGGGGATACACCCCTTGGGGGCAGTATGTCGCCGCAACATCAATAATGAAGATTATTATTGATAAAAAGTCGGGAAGAAAATTTGCCAAATCTAGCCGGATTTGGAAAATCTTATTGGACCAAGTCGGAACGACGCCCGACAAAGACATTGACGAGCATTGGTACGACAAGCTGCCAACATTGATCAGCTTGCACATGCGAATGAATATCGTAACGTACAAAAAAAAGTCCTGACAGCCGAAGATTCCCCAACTGAGGAATTAGTCATGCAAGTGGCTTCCTGTAGGTCTGGGTAAACGGAAACATGTGTGTGCGGCATGTCATGCACATAGTTTGTGCGTGATGTGTGTTTTTGTGACATTCTTAGATGTTCACAATTTGTTTTTAGTTTTGATTTTATAATGTTATGATGATCTGATGAAATCATCATAATATTATCTGATGTGCTTGTATTTTATTTTGTTACTTATATTCAGTGCATTAGCAGATTCATATTAGCCTGTTTTCCTAGTTTTAAATCTGCTCTTAATTGTTTGTATTCATTTCTTAGAATGCGCTTTGTGTTTCTGCTCAAACCTATATGTAAGCAGAGACCCATGTGCCTGTTTAGTTGAATGGGATCACCCACTGGTCAAGGGTGTGATCCCTTTTTTCTACTTTTGAGTTATTTATAGCTTTATGGCTTTTTATCATTCTGCAGTTTGCTGCGTTCGAGATTAAATGCTCTCTAACCTTCTTGTGTCAAGGAAAGATGGCTGATGTTTTGGCTCCATGTTACTTCAAGTGATTTCAAGTTTTTGTGAGTATATATATATGTGAGTTTAACTCAATATAATGAAGATACAGCACTATTAAGTGATTATAATCACAGCCAAGCAGTTGTCACCAATTTAGAAGTAATTTCCAGCTTGAAACAGTTTGGAGGTCATTGCCAATGTCATTGGAATCATATTAGAGGTCAAACCTCGAATTTACAAGCAAATGACAAGGTTTTTCATGCTCGGTTCAGCAGAGAAGCGATAGCGCAATGTTGTCCGCGAATTGAGCAAGATCGTTTTCGACGGGACCTCGCGGCTAACTCCGGCGGCTCGCGGCTAACTCTGTTAGTGATTTTTTAAAAAAAAAGATATATATCCAATGCATATTATTTAGTTGACAATATTGTGGTTTTTCTGTTGTTTTTAACTTGCCAATACGTGTTGCATAAGTTGTTATGTGTGCATGTGAAACCCTGAATTGTGACCATGTGTGTTATTGGTCACTGGGTGTGAATTAGGTGTTTTTATTGTATAAAATGCACGTATAATAATTGTGTATTCGTTCTGTGAGTTTTTCTGCAATGATTGATAATTAGTAAAAATTATCAATCATCGGTTTGCGTATTTATTTTAGGTAGTGTTGATGTGTCAATTTATTTGAAATTATTTAAAACATTTATACCTGAATTGTTCATTTTGGAATACTTGATTGTTATTTCTAATTACCAAATAGTGATTTTTATATCTGATTAGTGTCTCTTGCCTTGTGATGTCTGCTATTTATTTCAATGTAAGCAGACAACTCTATGACGTTTTTGTAAGTGTTTGACAACAGGTAGACTTGAGATGGTGTCATCACCTTTTGTCAATCACATGTGAATCATGTGTTCATAAAAGCCATGTGACACATGCACTCTGTATCGCCGAGATGGCGACGCACATGTTAATTCGCCATGTCTTCCTTCTTGAACATTAAATTATCATTAAGTTTGTTTTTCATTAATTGCGATGTGTCGACGTGTTCAAATTAGCGTCTGCGGTCAATAAGCGGCGTCTTTATATAAGTTTTACGTCGGGCGTTGCACCAAGAAGTGAGGTGCGACGAACATCGTTTTCCGAGACAAACGAGCGAGGACGGAAGAAGCGATACGAGTTTGCCGAGTGCGAGCAGTGAGTAGCGGCTAAATATTTTCGAAATTAAGTTTTTTGAACCAGCCAGTTCAAGTGGTAGCAGAGGGTGGTTTAGGCCCGAAATTTAAGCCTATTACGATCTCATTTGCCCCAAAAACACGAATGGGGCTATACGCATAAGTATATATGCATAAATATTTAATTTTGCGAACATATTTCTGTTGTGTTTTCGTTTTACTTGCAGTAAATTACTCTTGTCAACGTGGAAAGTTATCCAGCAGCTCGTTATTTGGCGTGAAAAACGAAGAAAAACGCCATTTGGACTAATTTATGCATGCGAGTGTTGCGCATAAATTGACGATATTGCCCGAGTGTAAATGCAAACGGATTTTTGCAATTGTTTAAGCTTTTCCATTGCAGGCAATAGTGGAAAATGTTTTTATTTTTTTGGAGCAAGTTTGAGAGCTTTGTATGCAGTTTTGGCCATCCAGTCACGTGAAGTGAATTATTTTGCCCCGAGGACCAGTCAGGGGCCACGTGCAGTAATCATAACATATTTAATTCAATTCGGATATTTTTTTTGGCTAGTGTATTTTTGTAGTGTAGAAAATGAGTAAGAGCAAGTATGCGTCCGCATCCCAACGGATAGAGTTGCTGGATAAAACCAACTATGACAGTTGGAAACTGAACATTAAACTCCTGCTGGAAGAATTTGATTTATTCTGCTTCACGGACAACAGTGGATCAGCAGTACCACCTGCAGCCGGTGCAAAAGAGGAAGAAGTTCGAAAATATAATAAGAGAAAGTTGAAGTCGAGAGCCATCCTCATTCAAAGCATTGTGGAATGCCATCGTCGTGCAGCCGACAAACATCCTACTACAAAAGATGTGTGGAATCATTTAAAGACTGTTTTTGAGCCATCATCTCGGGCTCGTAAGGCTCAGCTGAGGGATAAGTTTTATTCATTGCGTATTCAAGCAGATGAGGCTATGGATGACTTTACAGAAAGAGTCGACACGGCAGCTAAGGACCTCGAATCGG
>JH431210.1:5882-88880 GCA_000239455.1 Strigamia maritima
AAAAAATTACAAAATAAGAAAATTGTATGCTTTTACCTAAAAATTTATTCATGTTTAATCAACTATTTGCCTTCTATTTTGGTAGTACGATTGAAATTTGATTTTTTGTACAAGTGTTTCGATGTTCTGTGAGGGAAGGAAGAATCTAAACTTTCTGTACATGAAACTTCCCGTTTTTTGATAATTGGGTATAACGAAACCAACTACTAGCAACAATATTATAATTTAATTAAAAAGTGGAGATATATGTAGAAATTGGGGAAATTTATTTAAAAAAGTTTTTTTTTTGTTTTTTTTTTTTTTTTTTTTTTAAATAAATGTTAATTTTAGTAAATTTGAAGATTTATTAAAATTTAATTAAATGTCATTTTTTTTTTTTTCTGAAACAATAATTTATTTTTATTTTTGAATATTAATGGGTGTATGAATGATGTTTAATTCTTTATTTCCTCGGTAAAGCTGAAAATTTCTGTACATTTCAAAGACAAAAGATCAGTCTTGATTGACAATAATTCCTAATTTTTTATTTTTATTTTTTTTTTTTAAATTTAAATTTTCTTGTTTAATTTATTGAAAATCGCTAATTTTTTACTTTGGCTTATTTGTTAATCCGATCGTCTAATAAGTGTTTGTGTAAATAATCGCCTAATAGTCGATTCACTCATTTGATAAAAAGGTATAAAATTAATCGGTATAGTAAATTGACTGGTGCGTGGGCGAGCTCATAGTGGTGATGGCGCCGTTTACGATCGTGTTGCTTCCTCCATTTGTTTGTTTTCGTCGCGGTACGCTGCTGCCATGCAATTAGGCCAATTATTGGCAATTAGTGAAATCCGAGTCGCGCGATGCTTTGATTTGACCGAAACATGGACGGCGAGCAACGGGATATTTCGACGGGAGTCGACATTAACATTAATCGTTCCGAGTTTGTTCGCGCGGGAAAAGATCGAGATGAGTCGTCGTTTTGTACTTCTTGCCTGTTTGGTAATATGAAAATATTATTGTAATACTTTTAATTAAGAAAATTAATTTTTATTTTATTTTATTTTATTTTATTTTATTTTATTTTTTACAGGCATTTGGGGCACCGGCCAATCGTCGGGCACGTCGAACAGGGACGCTTATATTAAAACGACCATACGCGAATTAATCGTCTACATTTTATACATCAGCGTTTTATGCGTGTGTAAGTTGGTTTACTTCGGTTGGCTCGGAAACTGGATGTCATAAGATTCGTTTTCTCATAAAATAGTAACTTTCGGAATGACCAATTCCGACATGTATTACATGACCAAGGCGATTTCCGACACGTTCGTCGATAAGTCGGTCGAAGATAAATCGTTCAAGGACATTGTCACTCACGACGACATTTGGAATGTAGTCGTAGACCATAGACCGTAAATTGGCAAAATGATATTGATGTATTTAATGTTGAATTTTTTCAGTATTTGGAGACGGTTGCCATCGAGAATTTGTTTGGCGGGAGACAAGCTGGTCCGAACGAACGTTACGTTTTGTACGAAAACAAACTGCTGGGTTACCCGCGACTTCGACAGATTCGCGTGAAAAATGATTCGTGCGAAGTGGCCGACGATTTTAAAAACGCCATCAACGTTTGTTACGATGTTTATTCGCCGAGCGCCGAGGACGAGCGGCCTTTTTCGGACAACAACACCGGCGAAACCGATGCTTCGGCGTAAAAATTAAATTATTTACTAGGTATATCTAGGGTAAATACAAAATTTGCACATTTTCAGTTGGGAGTATCAGACGGGCGAAGACTTGGAAAACATGATATATTTCGGCAAACTGGCGACGTACAGCGGTGGAGGGGCCGTTCAAGATCTGAATGGAGACTCGGTGGAGAAGAACAAGAAGATCATCGACGCGCTGAAACAGAAAGTGTGGTTGCAGAGAGGAACGAGAGTTTTGTTTTTCGACTTTACCGTTTACAACGCAAACATCAATTTGTTTTGCATCGTCAAGTGATTTTTATTTATTTTTATTTATTTTTATTTATTTTTATTTATTTTTATTTATTTTTATTTATTTTTATTTATTTTTTATTTTTTAATTTATCAGATTGGTGATGGAAATGCCGCCGACGGGCGGCGTAATTCCTTCGTCCAGTTTGAGAACAGTTCGTTTGATTCGCTACATCGACGATTTTGATTATTTCGTGCTCGGATGCGAGATCATGTTTTGTCTGTTTCTCGTTTATTACATCATCGAGGAGATTGTAGAACTGATGCGAATGGGCTGTAAATATTTCAAGATGTTTTGGACCTACATCGATCTGACTGCGATTATTGTTGGTTTATACTATTTCGTTGTTGTTGTTGTTGTTCATTACGTATATCATTTGCTTTGTAGTTATCGCTCATCTACATCGGGTTTAGCGCGTACCGGACGCTGGAAGTGAATAGTGTGCTAGGCGATTTGTTGGCGGACCCCACTCAGTTTCCCGATTTCGATTTGCTCGGATTCTGGCAGTTGCAAAACAACAATGTGCTCGCTCTCATCGTGTTCGTGTCTTGGATCAAGATTTTTAAATACATTAGTTTCAACAGAACCATGACTCAATTGTCGTCGACCTTGCGTCGGGTTTGTAATTTATATACCGTACCAATAATTGATGATGATGATGATGATGATGATGATGATGACGATAATTTCAGTCTTCGAAAGACGTCGGAGGTTTTTCCGTCATGTTCTGTATCGTGTTTTTCGCTTACGCGCAACTCGGTTATCTACTTTTCGGCACGCAAATCGAGGATTTCAGTTCTTTGTTCAATGCTTCGTGAGTTTCTAATACCGATTGATTATATTTTATTTTTAGTTTTATTTTTCTAGTTTCACACTTTTGCGCACCATTCTCGGAGATTTTAATTTTCTAGACATTCAACACGCGAATCGCTTGCTAGGTCCCATTTTTTTCATAACATACGTTTTTTTCGTCTATTTCGTGCTCTTGGTATACTAACGGATATTGTAATACAGTATTGTATTCATTTATATATTTATTTAATTATTTTAATTCAGAACATGTTTTTGGCCATCATAAACGACACTTACTCGGAAGTTAAAGGCGAGCTTTCTCAAGAAGCCGGCCAATTGGAACTCGGCGATTTTCTCAAACGAGTAGGGCAATTTATTTAAATAAGTTATTACCTTATTTATTTATTTATTTATTTATTTTTCTTTTTTCTTTTAGTGTTTGACTAACGTGCTGCGAAAATTCGGTAAACACGACCGCGTTTACGATTTGGCCACTTTGCTGCGGCAGTTGAACGACAGCGACGATCAGTACTTGACCTACGAACAAGTGCGACAGAATTTAAAGGCGAACAATTTTACCGATTCGGAAATCGATTTGATATTCTCGAAATACGATCGGGATCACGATCGAATGCTCGATCCGAACGAAGCGCACCGAATGCTCGCCGAGCTCGAAGGCGATAAGAATCAAGCTGCGGCGGACGACAGCGAAGTTCAAAACGACGCTCCGAAAATCGGAATCGGCGATGCGGAGCCGGGAGTGGCCGTTAACGATTTTACTCTGTAAAAACAAAAACCAAAAAAAATTGAATTTTTTGCAAAAAAAGTAGCTTTTACAAATTTTCTTTTATCCGATTTGCAGGCTTCAGCGACGCGTGGCGAGAGTGGAAAGTTCGATCGGCAGCATCGTGAGTAAAATCGACGGAGTGATCGTCAAGTTGGAAGGAATTCAGAAAACAAGAACCAAACGCAAGGAAGCCATGAGTCGAATTCTCGACACCATCACCGAAGTAATTTTAATTTTTCTTTTTGTTTAGAAGTAGTAATAATAATTTAATAATTTAATAATTTAATAATTTAATAATTTAATAATTTAATAATTTAATAATTAATAGAGCGACGATCTGGAAGTGGAGGAAAAGCGAGATCAAATCGAGCGGATGGTTCGCGACGAACTGGACAATTGGGACGACCCACGATCGGCCGCTCGGCGTTAATCAAATGGAATTATGTAATAGTAATCTCTATATATAATTTATTTTTTATTCGTTGATTGTTAGTGATGATAATAATAATAAAAAAAGAAGAAGAAACGCCTAAATAGCAATTTGTCAAAAAAATGACATTGAAAATTGGAAAAACGCCTAATTGCTTGACAAGAGATTCGAACTCGGTTGACTCCGTTGACTCCGTTGACTCCCGTTGACCTAGTAGCTAAGAGTGACGTGCTGAGTTCCGGGCGGCGTTCTGTAGGTGGGTGGAAGGCGCGTGGCGTTGGAGCAGGTGATTACGTCCTCGAAGCGTTTGGTGGGACGTCGATTGACGAAACACGGATCGAAAGAATCGTCGTGATACTTTTCAATGTAGGGCTGCCACGCTTCGGCCGCCAGGCGGCCGGGCGAGCGCGGGTTGACGCGTCGAGGACCCGGTGTGGGCGACTGCGCGAGGAATTCGCGCGCTTTGTGCTCCGCTTCGCCGCGGTTCGGCGGACCGTCCTGTTCGTAAGTTTCGTAGTCGTAGCTCGTGTACTGTTTCGGCGGCGGCCAAACGAATTTCGTGGACCCTGAAGATTTAATTTTAATTTTTTTTTAAAAAAAAGAGGATCCATTTCCTTTCCGTTGCCTTTACCTTTGGCCGTGGTCCAGTGAATACTCTGAGTGGACGTCGGTAGGTACTGAAATATTTTGATTTTTAATTTTTAATTTTTAATTTTTAATTTTTTTATTTTTTCCATGAGTGTACCTGTACCTGTCTATTTTCGGACGGAGGCCACATGGGTTTGCGAAACGACGTGGACGTGAGATCGGGCGGTGCGGGTGAGACGGGCGAGACGGGCGAGACTGCGTACTGCAGCTGCGATTGATCGTTGCGCAGGTTCTGTTGCCTCAGTTTCTCCTGTTCCCAGAGGAGCCGGTCTTCTTCGGTCGCTTTGAGGAATCCGAGAAACTGGTTCTTTTGGCGCGGCGACTGCGGATGCGACTGCGGCTGCGGCTGGTAGTACTGGTTTTGACCTCTTTGGTTTTGGTTTTGCTGCTGTTGTTGTTGTTGAGGCGACTGCGGTCGCTGTTGTTGCTGCAAGTAAGGCGGTTGGGGTTGCTGCTGCTGCTGCTGTTGCTGCTGTTGCTGTTGCTGGGGTCGCTGCATTTGTTGCGGCGATTGCGGGCGCTGTTGTTGCTGCATGTAAGGCGGCTGTGGACGCTGTTGTTGTTGTTGCTGCTGTTGCTGTTGCTGTTGCTGGGGTCGCTGCATTTGTTGCGGCGATTGTGGGCGTTGTTGCTGCTGCATGTAAGGCGGTTGTGGACGCTGTTGCTGTTGCTGTTGCTGTTGCTGTTGCTGTTGCTGTTGCTGTTGCGGCGGCGGCTGAGGGCGCTGCATTTGTGGACGTTGTTGTTGCTGCTGCTGCAACTGCTGCTGCGGCAACACCTGAACGCCGCCACGTGGCTGCGTGGGTCCGTGGGCGGGCGCTGCAATTGGCTGCTTTTGTTGGGCAGCTGGCACCGTTGGTTTCCTATAAATAAACGCGAGTCACTCTCGAGTGAGTTTTGGCTAAATATATCTTTTCTTTTCTTTTCTTTTCTTTTCTTTTCTCTATCTTTTATGAAATGATGTTACCTGACTCCGGGAGGAGGAGTTGCGACCGCTTCGTCTTCCGACTCGGTTTCCGTCTCCGTTTCCTCTTCCTCCTCCTCTTCTTCTTCCTCCTCCTCCGTTTCTTCCTCTTCCTCGTCTTCTTCTTTCAGCTGCTGCTGCTGCTGCTGCTGCTGCTGCTGTCTCTGCTTCGAGTCGGTCTGGTTTTTCTGAATCTGAATAAACGATTGACTCTGGAAGGTGGGGGCGGGTCCTTTGGGATCGGATGACGACGACGCGGACGACGTGGTGACCGTCTGAGTCCGTCTCTCTTCCTCGTGAACCATTCGGTAAACTTGCGATTTTTTCACTCCACCCCCGGCTACCGAACTCATCTGAACGCTACGATTTACAAAGAAAAAGAAAAAGAAAAAGAAAAAGAAAAAGAAAAACTGAGCTACGAATTGAAATAAAAAAGTTGTTCACTTACGAGCTGACAGACATGATGTTATAAACCGAGTTGGAGGAGCACAAATGGATGAGCGCGGCACCGATTTGGTGTTTTAAGAAGGTAAATCGGGCCGCCGAGTGCTCGGTTCAGGGCCGTTGCTATTTGGATCGAGGCCGAGTTGGCGCATTTCGCATCTGCGTTGGTTTCGGGCAAACATTGCATAAGTGAACGGACAGAACGAAAGAAAGAAAAATAGATTCGGCGATATAAATAGAAACGCGCAGGATTCTTTCAAGACTAATACGAAATTTTTGAAATAGAATACTCGTTCCGTTTTTCTTTTTCTTTTTATTTTTATTTTTATATTTTTTACAATTAATTTATTTCGGTTGCGGATATTGGTCGAGTAATTTATTGAGGTGATGCGCTTTCAGATGTTTCGCTCCCGGAGTAATTCCGGTTTTTTCCAACGCTTTACGCTCGTAGTAATCGGTCTAGAAAAGAAAATATAATATTGAATGAATTGTCGAAAAAGCGAAAGAGAAATGAAACAAGACTCGACTCGACTCGACTCGACTCACGTAAAAGTTATTAGCGCATGTTTTGAACGCTTCGACGAATTTGGTGCATTCGGATTCCTTGAAACCGTTTTCCTTTAAGCAAGCCATCAATAATGTCATTTCGTGCATGCAGTTTGAATCTATTATAAAGAATTCGATTAGATGAGATTTTTTTCTTTTTTCTTTTCTTTTCTTTTCCATAGTCCACATTATTACTCGTGTTTTTATCGGCTTTTCCGGAGACGTTGCTCTTTAATTTTAACGGCAATATTTCTTTGAAGGGAAACGGAGAGAAAAATACCCGCGCCGTACGGCCTATTCCTTTTAAAAGAGGATCGGTGGTGCGGGGCATTTTTGATTTTACTTTTTACTCTAACCAACTTTTAAGACTCGATCGCCGCCATTTTGATTACTTGGCTTTTTCAGCTTTCGACGTTGTGATGTCACTATTAGTCAGCGGCGACGTCATGATTTGTTATTTACCGCTTATTGCCATTCGAGGCCGAGGCGGTAGTTACCTACCCGATTCGAAGGTGTCGTGCAATTTGTTTTTATTTTTTTTCTTCTACGAGGAAATGACATCTTGTCGGGGAAAAAAAATTTCAAAAGTTTTTAAAAAAAAAATTTGAAAGATTTGTTGTTTCGGACAATGAATCGCAAATGAATCGTAATTAATTGAAAAATTAATTAATTTATTTATTTATTTATTTATTTATTTATTTGGTTCGTTTTATTTATAGTCACCGAAATGACCGAGTGTTGTATTCTTAGTAATAGTAATTGGAGCATGCGCGTTGAAAGCGCGTTACTCACTCGTTTCCGTCGATCGGAATTCGGAATACGTGCCGTAATGTAATTTAATAATTGACATTCCTTCCGTCATCTTTCCGCGCGAAGGGAGGAGGCAGTAGGCAGTAAATGGCATTTTTCGAAGACATTTTAACGTTTAAACGTGAAGATGAAGATTACTACCAAATACTCGGATGTGACGAGACTTCATCAGTGAGTAGCAATAAAAATGAATTGATTGATTGATCGATTCGATCGATTGATTTAAAGATGGAGCAAATTTGCACGGAATATAAGAATCGAGCTCTGATTTATCATCCGGACAAAAATAGCGGCTGCGAGACCAAAGGTAATGATGAAATAAATTGAAAAAATGTATCTCATTCTTATCTGGCGATCTTGATCTTGATTTTGATTTTGATTTTGATTTTACAGCGGCGCAGTTTCAGATGCTCCAAACGGCAAAGGAAACGCTCACGGATCCGACGAAAAGAAAAGCGTACGACGCGTGGCGGCGGAGCGGGTTGGCGATTTCTTTCGACCAATGGATGGGTCGGCGGCAACAAAGTCCAGTAGGGAAAATGGATTTGATTTGGTAATTAATAATTGATCGATTCATTTATTCATTTATTTATATATCAGGCTACTCATTGGGCCGATCGTAAGAAAAAGGATTTAATGTTGTCGATGAACCACGACCAGGATGAGTTTAAGAAAAGCGAAAGCGAAGACGTTTTGTGGCTTCCAGATAGAAAAAATAATCAATCGGAATTGTTAAAAAAGTTTCGATCTTACGAGATTTGATTCGTGATGTCACGTGTGTTTTTCTTGTTCTTGTTTTTGTTTTTATTTGAAAATTAGGTCAATTTAATTTCTTCTCAAATTCTTTCTCGCGTTGTTGTAATTTGTAAATGACCTACCAGTAGCGATATGTCGGGACCAATGTTCTCTATTGATAAATTCAATAAAAATTAATGTTGCGCGCACTTTTTTTTTCTTTTTTCTTTTTTCTTCTTTTCTTCTTTTCTTTCTCATAGGGAAGTAGGTCTCAAATTGATTTTAGATCGCCTTATAATAATCGGTTTGCTCGGGCTGTTGGGGAAAAAAGTAAAAATGTGAAAGTTTCGAGATGGATGGTAGAATGGAAAAAGTGAGTGGCCGCAAAATAAAGATTTTCTAAAAAAATATTTTTTTTTTTTTTTTTCCAAATAATAGAATTAAGAATTATAATATTCAAGACGCGCAATTCGGTGACCGCGATGCAAACTTGTACTCATTGTGGCGCTTCATAATTTGCGAAGCTGCTTCTGAGCGGGCGTCCATATTTGGCACGTTTCAGGAAGATTTTGTTCGGGTTAAAGAACTAAACGAAGAAGAAGAGAAGAAATCAATTTTTATTTTTATTTTTTATTTTTTATTTTTTATTTTTTATATTTTTATTTTTAATATCGAGAGTGCTTAGACTGTATTGTGCGAACAGGGCATCACTCCCGTGCGAACATTTTACAAATTAACCCGAACCACTTTCCATTGTTTGATTCACTGAGCCGGGAAACATAAGAAAAACTCGCTCTTTTTTCCTTCCTCGTCGATCTCATTTTAAACTACGTGTAGGAGGAGAGAAAAAAGAAAAAGAAAAAGAAAAAGAAAAAGAAAAAATTGTTTTTTCACGATCCTCTTTGCCTAAATACAGAGAGAGATAGCGAAAGTAAAGTGGGTTCGTACCTGCACAATCCCATTTGCATTTGGCATTTGGCATTTAGTATTTGCAATATGGTTCAAAGGTCAAGGGTGCTAGTAATTCGTTCTATTTAGTTATCATCATCGATAATGATGATGATGATGATGATCTTGATGATGATGGAAAACTCAAAAGGATAAAGCCAGTGGCCAATGGCAAATATTGTAATTGCCAGTGTTGTTTCACCCGAGATGGATAATTAATTTAACCGTGTCACGTCGAATAATCATTAATATTTAGCGTGAAAACAAAAGGTAAAACGGGTCAACCGATGGTGCAATTGATCTCATAAACTCAAAACGAATCGAGATAATCGAGATAATCGAAATAATCGAAATAGAGTGGAGTGGACAGACTACTACTTCTTTTTATTTTTATTTTTTCTATTGAATTGATCGGCCACACTCGAAACAATAACACGACACGACGTCCCACGTCGATGTGGAACGGAGGATGGACGGAAGGGTGGTGTTTTGTTAGTCTAATGTCAATACTCAATAGAAAAGCAGTTTGGGGAGTTTTTTTGGGGCCAGTAGGAGGCGGCAAGAACGAAAGATGAAAGTGAATGTTTGCGATTTATTTTTGGGCTTCATCTCCCCTCAACCTCAATTCAGCCGCACGACGGCCTAGATCTAGGGGCGATGGCTGCTTGGTCAGCTCGTGTCCGATTTGCTTCTTCACCATTCGCCACTGGCGATGAGTCGAGATGAAAACGTGAAAAAAAAAAAAAATTTCTCGCTCTTCTAGTCGGTATATAAACAGCGATCAGCGGTCATCACTCCATTCGCTTCCACTTTGGCTGGAGGAAGAAAAGTCAACTGCACGATCGGTTTGAATAAGGAAACTCTCTCGATCCTCACAATGGTGAGTCTCTTTATTGCATTCATTTACCGTATTCCCTAGGAAACAACGGCATGCCGGTATTTACGAGTCTGACCAGTTTTTGACAAGTAGAATCAAATGGACAAAATGCCGGAAACTTCGAATTATCCGGCACCCTGTTCTGACTCGCCATTATCTGGCATGCCGTTCTTTCCGAGGGAATACGCTATTATTATTATTATTATTATTATTATTATTATTATTATTATTATTATTATTATTATTATTATTATTATTAATGTTATGTTATGTTATACTAGAGAGGCGTTTTTGTCTTTCTTTTGACTTTGTCGTTTGCTTTGGCCAAACGCGAAGCAAGATCGGCCTACGGAGCAAGTGGAGGAGGAGGAGGCGGACAAATGAGTGCTGGAGGTTATGGAAGTGGTGGTGGAGGAGGAGGAGGAAGATCGCAACAAAGTTCTGGCGGATATGGAGGCGGCCAGCAAAGCTCCAGCCATGGTGGCTACGGGGGCGGTCAACAGAGCTCGGGTGGCGGTGGATACGGAGGAGGTCAACAGAGCTCGGGTGGCGGTGGATACGGAGGCGGTCAACAGAGCTCGGGAGGCGGTGGATACGGAGGTGGGCAACAAAGCTCGGGTGGTGGCGGCGGTGGATATGGAAGTGGTGCCAAGCAGATGTCAGGAGGAGGAGGAGGAGGCTACGGCGGTGGCAGTCAGAGTTCTGGAGGAGGCGGCGGCTACGGCGGTGGTAGTCAGAGTTCTGGAGGAGGCGGCGGCTACGGCGGTGGTAGTCAGAGTTCTGGAGGAGGCGGCGGCTACGGCGGTGGTAGTCTAGAGTTCTGGAGGAGGCGGCGGCTACGGCGGTGGTAGTCAGAGTTCTGGAGGAGGCGGCGGCTACGGCGGTGGTAGTCAGAGTTCTGGAGGGGCGGCGGCTACGGCGGTGGTAGTCAGAGTTCTGGAGGAGGCGGCGGTGGCTACGGCAGTGGTAGTCAGAGTTCTGGAGGAAAGAAACAATCTCAATATACAGTATACTACGTTCAGGTAGACAACAGTCAAGCTGCCAAACAGCAATCTGCCGGAGGTTATGGAGGTGGACAACAATCCGCTGGAGGATATGGAGGTGGTAGACAAAGTTCTGGAAGTGCCGGTGGCAAACAGAGTGCCGGTGGTGCCTACGGCAGTAGCCAACAGTCCAGCAGTTATGGAAGTGGTCAGCAATCCGGTCACGGAGGTGGTAGACAGAGTATTGGTGGTGCCGGAGGTTACGGTGGTGGCCATCAATCGAGCAGTAGCGGACAGCAATCTGCAGGAGGTTATGGCGGTGGACAGCAATCTGCTGGAGGTTACGGTGGTGGACAACAATCTGCTGGAGGTCACGCTGGTGGGCAGCAATCCGCCGGAGGTTACGGTGGTAGCCAATCAAGCAGCGGTGGACATCAATCTGCAGGAGGTTACGGTGGTGGACAGCAATCCGCTGGAGGTTACGGTGGTGGACAACAATCTGCCGGAGGCCACGGCGGTGGACAGCAATCCGCCGGAGGTTACGGTGGTAGCCAATCAAGCAGCGGTGGACATCAATCTGCCGGAGGTTACGGTGGTAGCCAATCAAGCAGCAGTGGACATCAATCTGCAGGAGGTTACGGTGGGGGACAGCAATCCGCTGGAGGTTATGGTGGTGGACAACAATCTGCTGGAGGTTACGGTGGTAGCCAATCAAGCAGCAGTGGACATCAATCTGCAGGAGGCTATGGTGGTGGACAACAATCTGCCGGAGGCTACGGCGGTGGACAGCAATCTGCCGGAGGTTACGGTGGTGGACAACAATCTGGTCACGGAAGTGGCAAACAGAATGCAGGAGGCGCCGGTGGTTATGGCGGTAGCCAATCAAGCAGTTCCGGTGGTTATGGTGGCGGACAACAATCCAGCGGCGGATATGGAGGTGGACAGCAGTCGGGCGGTGGAGGGCGCCAACAATCTGCCGGGGGTTACGGAGGTGGACAACAAAGTTCCGGAGGTTACTAAAGTCTTCTCAAACGGCCATTTTTTCCCCCGCGACATATTTAATTCTCATCGATCATTAATTTATTCTGTGAAGAAGAAAATTAAATCAAAGTATATTTTAGACTTTTTTATAATTAATTCAAAGTACCGTGTAAAAATGATAACAATAAAAAATATTTGACTGAAATAAGTACCTACATTAACGCCATCTACCGGCGCGTGTTTTAACTATTAGCGTCATTTTTTCGCAAACTCTTCGCGTCGTGCAGTAGTTTTAAACGATTACCTAAAGAAAACAAAAAAATGAAAATCCTTTTGCACGTGGTTTATGGTTGATCGAATCGATATTCAAAAATAAATAAAACGCTGCGACGAGGACATCTCGCGAGAACGAGAAGTGACGAGATATGGTCTTCATCCCTGTCAGTGTCAACATGGCTTCCCAGAATACGTCGACAAAATTCAGCGATAATTACGAGCTAAAAGAAGAATTAGGAAAGTAAGATATTTTTGTCTATTCGCTTCGTGTTGTTGTTTTGCCGAGCGCGAGGTTGCTAGAAGGTGAAAATTGTCGGCGCGCGAAGGCGAGCCAGCGCTCGGCCTTCGCTCTCGGTGCACCTCCATCTCGACTCTCGACTCTCGACTCTCGAGGCTCGAGGCTCGAGGCTCGAGCGAATGCAGGCGAATGCAGGCGAATGCACGATTCACGAAGAAATTTTTACAACCTTTATTCGCGTTTTGCCGCAAAGAAAAATAAAACAATCGCGCTTTAAACCGACAATAACGTAATAGCGAAATATATTTTGCACCAAAAACATTTTGCTCGTCGCCGCGATGGTTTTTAATGAGTTTTCGATGCGTTACGTCGAGCGTTTTAAATACGAGTGTTTAAAATGTGTGTGTTTTGAAAATGTTTTGAAAATGTGCTCGTTAATGTGTTATTAATTGCAGAGGTGCATTTTCAATCGTTCGGAGATGTGTACAGAAATCGACGGGACTAGAGTTCGCCGCTAAAATCATTAACACCAAGAAATTGTCAAGCAGAGGTAAGATCACGGAAAAGAGAGCGAGAGAGAAAATTAAAATTAAATTAATCGGTAAAATGAAATGAAATTAAATGAAATTAAATGAAATGAAATTAAATGAAATTAAATGAAATTAAATGAAATTAAATGAAATTAAATGAAATTAAATGAAATTAAATGAAATTAAATGAAATTAAATGAAATTAAATGAAATTAAATGAAATTAAATAAACGTCGATTAAAAAATTAAAAGAAAATGAAGAGGGAAACGTGTAATTTGGCCTAATTAGTTTGATATCGATCCGTTTCTTCTTTTGTCGTACCGTACACGATATCGGAGATTGAGGGAAATTAATTTCAAATAATTATCGCAACAGGTTAGCACCGCGAGAAACATGTCACGTTTGTTTTGCTATTCGTCTTCAAGATGGCGATTGAGCATTCGGATGAAATTAATTTTATTTATTTTTTTTTATTTTTGCTTTTTTAGATTTTCAAAAATTGGAAAGGGAGGCTCGAATTTGTCGGAAACTGCAACATCCGAATATCGGTGAGTGTTATTTTTAACACGGTCGCAGCAGCAACGCATTTAGCCACAGGTTTCGCTTATTTTTGAAACCCTTTTTTTTATTTTTTATTTTTTTATTTTTTTATTTTTTTATTTTTTTATTTTTTTATTTTTTTATTTTTTTATTTTTTTATTTTTTTATTTTTGTGTTTTTTATTATTTCATGGGTTTGATGGGTTTGATGGGTCGGGGACAGGGGAGAGCGAGAACGGTGTTTTGCATGCAGGACAACACCCGATGGAATCTGTCGATGGCGCTTAAGTCCCTGATTGGATTGTCGACTGCGACTGGGGACGGCGACGAGTGGATGAAAGGGAAATTTCCGACCGGCGCTAATGTGGGTGCCATCAACAAATTAATAGACGGCGGGCGGGCGGGCGGACGGACACGAACGAACGAACGATGGATGCACCTGTATGTAAGATAAGTAAATGCCAAAGGTCGGCGCGAGTCTAGTCTCTGCCGCAGGTCCCTGGGAAAATTGTTGAAAAGCCGCATTTTGTGCCAACTGTCGGATAATTAATTTAATTTTTTTAAAAATTTCTTTTCCAGTTCGATTGCACGACAGCATACAAGAAGAGAGTTTTCATTATTTAGTTTTTGATCTGTAAGAGAGAATAAAATGAATTTCGTTATTGTTTGATTATTTTATTTTAATGAATTTTTTTATTTCTTTTTGTTTTAGTGTCACTGGCGGGGAACTGTTTGAAGACATCGTGGCCAGGGAATTTTACAGCGAAGCTGATGCTAGGTGCGTATTTTGAATGGCATTCACTCGCAGATACGGACGAATGAGGTTTGAATTGAATGGAAATTGTTGAAATTTGTAGTCATTGCATACAACAAATTCTCGAAAGTGTGAACCATTGTCATCAAAATTGCGTGGTTCACAGGGATTTGAAGGTAACGAGATTTTGAGATTTTGAGATTTTGAGATTTTGAGATTTTGAGTTTAAAGTGCAAAAGCGTGTTTAGTTAACTTTCTTTATTTTCTAGCCAGAAAATTTATTATTAGCTAGCAAAGCCAAAGGTGCTGCAGTCAAACTGGCAGATTTTGGTTTGGCAATCGAGGTTCAGGCGGACCAGCAAGGCTGGTTCGGATTTGCGGGCACTCCCGGTTATCTATCACCCGAGGTGTTGAAGAAGGAGCCGTACGGAAAACCGGTCGATATTTGGGCCTGTGGTAAATAATTTTTTTTTTAGAATTTTTTTTAGAATTTTTTTTAGAATTTTTTTTAGAATTTTTAATTATAAATTTTTCTTTTTAGGTGTTATATTATATATATTACTAGTCGGCTACCCTCCGTTTTGGGATGAAGACCAGCACCGGCTTTATGCTCAAATCAAAGCAGGAGCGTACGATGTGAGTTGAATTTTAATCAATAATTAAATTATTTTTATTTTCATTTCTTATCCGTCAGTATCCATCACCTGAATGGGACACTGTGACACCAGAGGCCAAGAACTTAATCAATAGCATGCTTACTGTAAACCCTGCCAAACGAATTGTAGCTGCCGACGCCCTAAAGCACCCCTGGATTTGCGTAAATAGATTTTTTTTGTTTTTTTAATTAATTCATTATTCATTTATTCATTCATTCATTTATTCATTTATTTAGCAACGGGAACGAGTGGCATCTGTTGTCCACCGTCAGGAAACTGTAGACTGCCTGAAAAAATTCAACGCGCGGCGAAAACTTAAAGTAAAAGAGAAAAAAATAAAGAGAAAAGCTAAAAAAGAAAAATTTGAATTTTTTAGGGCGCTATTTTGACAACGATGCTCGCCACAAGAAATTTTTCTAGTGAATAGCGACGAAATGCGGCTTATTTGATTTATTGATTTATTTTTGATTTATTTTGTTTCTTTCAGCTCGGAGTATCGTGAACAAGAAAGGAGACGGATCGCAGGTGAAGGAATCAACCGATAGTAGCACTACGATCGAAGAAGACGACGTGAAAGGTAAAAAGTCGTCTGGGATTTGAAAGGAATCAGTTGCAAAACCGGTTAATAATATTTATTTAAAAAATGCCCAACGATTATTTATTTTTTTATTTTCTTTTTTATCTTTTTTTTCTTTCTTTTTCATTTTTTCTTTTTTTTTCTTTTTTTTTGTTGTTGCTTTGTTTCTTACGCGCGTTCAGATGCATCTGTTATGCATTTGGCGCCTGACCGAAGCAAAACAGTCATCGCCCGTGAACCTGAAGGTAACTCGACGTCACTAATAATTTGTCTCTGATGCACGAGCGTATTGAATCGTTGAATGTGAGGTAATGGGATTTGGGCCTGGTACATTTTTACTCGTATTATATATGTTCTTTCTTCTTTTTATCATTTCAATTTTATTTTTCCTTTTTATTTTGTTTTGTTTTTTTCTTTTCTTTTTCTTTTTCTTCTTCGTCGTCGTCGTCGTCATCGTCGTTACAGCTCCGTTGAGCGAGAACAAATCGTGTCAGCGAGTGATGAGTAGCGGGACAGGTGAGTTTTCGACTTTCTTTTCTTTTCTTTTTTTTCTTTCTTTTTTGATTTTCGGGGGAGGGAAGGTGTTTGAATGAATGGAGAAAATGTCAGTGCACTGTTTGGTGGCCTTTTAGAAATTTGCATGGCAGAATTGCACCAATTTGTTTTTTTTGCTTTGTGTAATTAGGAAAAATTTGTTTTGATGTTAAATAATTTGGAATTTATTACAACGACTTGATTTCCGCAGAGGATCGCTACAGTCTCCATATTATGGCACAATGCGATGCAATTGCTGAAGGTAAGATGTAAAAGATGGCCGCCGCACTTTGCACTGGAACTTCTCCCATGACTAATCCGATTTTGAGCCACGAACCAGCCAACCGGGGTTTTAGGGTTTTAGCTAATTTTTTTTTTTTTTTTTTATATAAATTTTTTCTTTTTTCTCTTTTTTTCAGCTGTAAAGAACGACAGTTTTATCAGTTTATCCCGTGAGTATTGGCAACGAGTGTTTTTTTAAAAATGTTTTAAAAGAATTAAGTAGCATGGGAGGAGAACCTAATGGCACACTGGCACTCGTTTTGCAACTGAATTTTGCCTGCCATTAATTTTTACTCGCTAATTGAATGTTCCGTCCCGTCCGCAGCACGAAAACAAGAAATCGTGAAAATTACCGAGCAATTGATCGATGCCATTAACACGGGCGACTACGAAGCATACACGTAATGTTTGAAATTTGAAAATGTTTGAAATGATTTTTGATTTTATTTGAAATTTAATTTTTTTTTTTTAAATTTTTTAGAAAAATCTGTGATCCGCACATCACGTCTTTTGAGCCCGAAAGTTTAGGAAATTTGGTGGAAGGAATGGATTTTCATAAATTCTATTTCGAAAATGGTTAAAACGAGCCGAGTGTTGGTTTTAGTGTTAAAAAAAAATGAAATGTTTTTTGCTCGTTTCAGTTTTAGGCAAAAATTGCAAAGCGATTAACACGACGCTATTGAATCCTCACGTGCATCTTATGGGCGACGATGCTGCTTGTATCGCGTACGTGCGTCTCATTCAATACATGGACAAGTGAGTGACGTGAAGTGAAGTGAAATGAAAAGAAAAGAAAAGAAATGTTTCGGATAATAATAGATTCGTGTTTCGCTAGAACCGGTGGAGCCTACACGCAGCAGTCTGAAGAAACGCGTGTTTGGCACCGCAGAGACGGCAAATGGCAACACGTGCACTTCCATCGCAGCAGGTCTCCGGCGAATATCTTCAGTACAGTCGCAGCTACCAAGTAGATGTCCGCTCCGTACCCCATCCAAGCGGGGGTTCCATCGTTTGTCCATCACAACCCTTTTACTCTTCCCTATTGTGCTCGCACTCTGCACGTCTAGCGGATGACCGAGCTCTCGCCATCGCGTCGCTGTTCACTCGTTCGGTGTCTCTTTTTTCTTTTTTCCTTTTCCTCTCCCCTTTTCCCCTTCTCGATTTTTCTTTTCCTCGATGGCGAATATCAATCAATCTGCGGGTGGGTACGGGTTTGACAAATCCCTCGTTCTAACCACGAATCGATCGATCGATCGATCGTTCGTTCGTTCGTTTGTTTTCTATTTTTCCGTTTTGTCGCCGTTTAATCGACAGGCGCTCAGGTTTTGGGTTTTTTGTCGTGTTTTTGATGGGGAAAAAAAACACAAAAACAACAAAAAAAAAAAAGACAAAAAGTAAAGTTATTTTTTTTCTTTTTTTTTCTTTTTTTTTCTATTTTGTTTCTTAATGTTTTTGTAGAGTTATAATCTACTTAGAATTATTCACTTGGAAAAAAAAAATAATGTTAAACATTAATTACTTGGATGGAACCGTGTGCAAAATGATCGCGCGTCCGTTTCCACGTGACCTCCTCCCCTACTCCCCCCCCCCCCTCCAACAACTCTTTTTCTCTCCTTTTTACCCTTTTACTCCTTTTTGTCTTTTCGTTTTTTCTTCGGGATTTTCGTACTTTAATCGTGCTTCGTTTAATCGAAAGAAATTTGCATCAACGTTGAACGATCAACAGTTGATGCGCATTTCTTTGTTTTCGATTTCTCTCCTCTCGATCCGTGTGTCGTTGTTAATTAATTTATTTACAAAGTCATTTTTCTCAGGTTGTTTGCAGTCAAAGATTTCCGAATCAAATATATTATTATTATTATTATTATTATTATTATTATTATTGTTATAATTTATTTGCGATTTGCGAGTGTAAAAAATTCTGTACAGTTTGAATGAAAAAAAAAGCAAAAAAAGACATTTTATTAATTTTTTTTTCCTTTTTCTTTTTTTTTTTTAATTTTCGAAATATTTGTCGTGTAAATTATTCAATTTTTCAATTTTTAATTTTTCAAAACCAAACTGTCTCTTGCTTTAAAAACTATTTGCGATTACTTCTGAATGAATTATTATTGTATTTTTGTCGTTCCGAATTTTTCCTCCTTGTTGTCATTTTCTCTTCCTCTACTCGTTCAAAATAATGGATAACCTAAACCCTGTTGTTAAAGAAAAAAAAAGAAAAACATTTTTCAGCTTTTCCATTTTCTCTCGTTGTTTGTGTAGAATCGGAGCGTAAACTTGTAGATTGGCTCTTTGTCTATTAGATTTCGTGTATTTCTCAACTTCACACATGATCTTCTATTGGAATAAAATATTTCATCAAAATAAAATTAATTTCCCGTCTTTTTAATAATACAAATTTTAGTACATTAATAAATAGTGAAAACTGAAAAGGTCAGTTTATGTTTGTGTTTGTTTTTACATTACATTAGATTACAGATTAATGATGGACGTGTGTTTGATGGAT
Organism: Strigamia maritima; assembly: GCA_000239455.1. NCBI lineage: Eukaryota > Metazoa > Arthropoda > Chilopoda > Geophilomorpha > Linotaeniidae > Strigamia > Strigamia maritima. The sequence continues at coordinate 24,707 of JH431210.1, forward strand.
TTTAAGGCGCTTCCCAAATTCGTCACGAGTTGCACGTCGCCGCAAATGTCGAGTTTGTTGGCGATGTACGCGCCGAGCGGCGACAACTCGAGGCTGAAGATTTTCAGCAGATCGTCTTCGCAGATCGTCACTGTCACGTCCGGCGAGCGCGACGACGGCTCCAACTGCACGTGTCCGTCTTGGACGGCGAAATTGTACTCTCTGGTTTGCCCGTCTCGGTTCACTCGCAGGCAGAAACATCCGTCCACGTCTTTGAAGCAAACCGATTGTTCGGACGCTCGTTTTATTCGTTTCAAGTATTGCTCGATCGGATCGTCGAAAGAGGCAGAAGCGGATGAAGCGGCAGCCACCGCTTTGCTCGGATTGTCGAACGTGTTGGACAGGGCGCCGAGCAGTCGGCTCAATCCGGGATGATGTTGCGCGTCTTGCGTGACTCGCAACGGAGAACTATCGGAAAGGAATGAATGAATGAATGAATGAATGAATGATTGATTGATTGATTTATTAATTGCTCACAATTCGACTCGAACCACTTGTAGCCCCCACTCGGCCACTTGTTCGTTGAGCGTGCCGATCAGATCTCGAGTCAAATCCTCTTTGTGTTTTTGCAAATCATTTAGACACTTTTTAGTTAGATTGTTGACGAAGACACTGCGACCCAGCACGCGCAGACTGGCGTCCAGGTCCTTGACGTGCAGAGTGGAGTAGCGGATGTTGGTGATTCGGAAACGAATTTCGGCGCCGATTTCCACGATCGCGTCGTCCGAAAGGATCATGAATTGCGGTGGAACGACGAAGGCGCGCATTCTTAGATCGACCGAGAGATGGCGATCGACGAGCGGCAAAATAAAAACCGTCCCTGATTGAAATTATTATTATTATTATTATTATTATTTAGTAGTAGTAAAATTACCCGGTCCTTTGATCGGTTGCATTCGTCCGAGGCGAAAAACGACGATTCGCTCGTATTGAGGAATTCTTTTCATCACGAAAAACAAGGAAATGGGCGCGGTGAGAACGATACACGCGTAGCACGCGAAAACCAGGAGGCGCAGAAAACATTTTTCGGCCAAGTTTAGTTGACGTTCTATAAAAAAAGAAAGAAAAAAATGCGAAAGTGAAATTGAAACTACATCGATCGGGCATAACAAACCCCGTGTCGATGATGGCGAAGATGATACCAGTTGGTTCGTGCTCGAACCCGGGCTGTACGTGTTTATTGACCGATAGCTCGCGTTAGCGCTGGTGAACGTGAATGGAGAGCTGTAGTCAAACACGGGCGAATCAATTTCTTCCGTAGGTACGCGCACGTAGGTCGCCATGTTTGTTGTGGTCGTGCAACGGCGGATGAATATCGAAAAGTTATTTTATAAATTACGCAAAATGTTTCTATCGTGATAGACATTCGTTTAACGAAAAGTTCGTTACCGAATTTCTAGTTTGAGCCGGCTTTTGTGTTTTTTTTTAATTAAAGGAACCGTGGAACTATTTTTCGATGCGGACCGAGTCGATGCGCGAAAAGGTGTTTAAAAGCGAAGCCCACCGCGATGGCGACGAGTGTGCGCTGTGTGGTGACGAGATGCGAGTCTCTGGAGTTTTATCGTGCGACCGAGAATCGGACATGTCCGAAACCAACTCCTTCGGCAGTCGCGAAGAAGAAAGCGTCGGCGGCCTCGATGCCGACATTGTCGAAGAAAAATTTCGCGTCGACAGGAAAAAATTGGAAAAAATGCTTCAAGGTTTGAGAAAATTATTTAAATTTTTTATGTCGCGAGGTTTTTTGCACACTCCGAGTCGAAGTGCGTCGAATAAATGTTTTATCGAGTGAAGAAATGTCTCGAACGCTTTCATTCTGCGAGTTTGAAACATTTAAATGCAACTAGTTTTTAAACAGCGTCGGGGCGAGGGCGAGAGCGTCCCGTGCATGGCAGGGAAGAAAAGCCAACTTTTTTAAATGAATTTTGTTTGTCCCGTTCCTATGGAAACGGATTTTTTTTTTTTTAATTTCACTTTTTTCTTTCTCGAAGGACCCGAAGAAAACAAAGCGGAAAATTTTTTTATTTCGGTAAAAAATTGTGAATGTGACGAATAAGAGTTGATTGATTGATTGATTGAACGCGTTTGCAGATCATGACTAAAACGGAGACGGTGATTTCGTGGCCATCGCAAATCAAAATCGGAGGAAAATCCAAGAAAGGTATTTTATTTTTAAGGGGTGGGGGAAAAATGAAAAAAATTGACCTTGGAAGGGGTCAAATTGCGTTTGTTTATAGCGAGGGTCTCTTCACATTCACCGCTGGCACTTGTTTATGACAAGAAAAAAAAGAAAAAAAGAAAAAAAGAAAAAAAGAAAAAAAGAAAATGTTTTGGGCAAAGTTCGATCGACGGTCGACACATGCCACACGTAACACGTGTAACAAAAAACCAACGAATTAGTCAAAACAACACGTTCACAGAACCACCCTCTCGCTCTCGCAGAATGAGGAGAAAGAGAAAGAGAAAGAGATATTGTTCGGATGTCCTTTCGGTGCGATAACGACCGAACGGATGGGATATACATGGGATTTATGGGATTTAATGAATGAATTCTCCAATTCCAGATCCGTTCGTTAAGGCCACTGGCAAAATCGAAGCCGTGAGAAAAGCTAAAGATTTGGTGATGGCGGAGTTGGACATTTCGGTAATGAAATTGAAATTGAAATTGAATAATTGATTATTTCTATATTTTCTTTTTCTTTTTTCTTTTTCTTTTTCTTCTTACACTTAAGACCGATCGGGTGACTTTGAAAATGGACGTGCCTTACACGGACCACTCGCACATCATCGGCAAAGGCGGACTCAACACGCAAAGGGTGATGCACGTCACCAATTGCCACATTCATTTTCCCGATTCCAACCGAAACAATGCGGTGGACAAGAGTAATTTGGTAATAGAATTTGTGTGAAATGTTTGTTTGATCGATTGATTAACTGATTAACTGATTAACTGATTAACTGACCGACCGGCTGCAGGTTTCAATCGCCGGCCGACCCCCGCAGGTTGAAAAGGCCCGCTCCCTCATTCGGGTAATTAAGCCGTAAAGGGGAAACTAGGGAAGGAAGGGGGCGCTTCTTATTTCGATCGTATCTTTTGTTTTCGCAGGCCCTCGTCCCTTTGTGTCTGACGTTCAAAGTGCCGATGCAAGTGGACGTGTCGCATTCCATCGTACGCCACGTGCAGGACCGATACGCGGTGTCGGTGCAGGTGCGTCACCACAATCCGAACGCTAGTGCCACGTACGTGAGTACGGTGATGGTGCGCGCGAACGAGTCGGACGCGGATCGCGTCAAGGAGGCCACGCGCGTTCTGATGCAGCATTTGGTTAAAACGGACGAAGTGAGTTTGAAGATGGAAATCGGAGCTCAGCACAGCGCGTTTGTCGCCAACGTGGCCATCATCGAGCAGTTGACGGGGACCGAGATCGACTTGACGAAGATGGACGATGGCGATGGCAAGGGCACCGGCACCGGTACCGGCACGGTCACCATTCGCGGATCGATCGAATCCGTTCATTTGGCTCGTTTGAAAATAATTGTAAATTATTTATTTTTATTTTTTATTTTTTATTTTTATTTTTTATTTTTATTTTTTTATTTTTATTTTTTATTTTTATTTTTTTATTATTTTGTTTTATTTTTTTTTTCTCGAGTAGGGCGCGCTGCAACTCGCTCTCATGTTCGATTTGGGTTACGACGTTGAATTTGACACTTCGTTCATCAACCAGGTGATGGACAAGTTCGGGGTGCTCGTCACCACAAAGCCAAAGGCCAAAAACTCGACTCGTTCCATTATCATTAAGGTCAAGTGAAGTTGTTAATTCAGTTTTAAATAATAAATAAAGTTTTACGAAATTCTAGGGAATTGAACGTAAAGTCGGAGATTTGTTGGAAGCGCGTCGCTGTTTGCTGGGACTGGAGTTCAAGGAACCGTCCGTGCCTACTTTCATTCCGCTCGATTACAACTTGTCGTCGGCAGCGGGCGTGGCATTAGTCAAATCGACGCCACCGCCGCTGATCCGGCCGAATATGTTCGGCTGGTCGTCCAACGTGCCGTTATCGTTGCCGTATCAGTGCCGGCCCATTCGGGGTTGTGGAGTTGAAATGTTTAAAACCAGCGATACGACCAGCGCGATGTCCAGTCCGACTCTATCGCCGTCGCGCGACAAAAACTATAAAAACCAGTTGGGCACCCAAGTCGTCGCTGACAAAGATCGAACGTCCAACACGAGTATCACTCGCCTCCAACAACTGTTTGGTAGTTCCTTGAATTTCTCGGACGAAAGTGTCGACGAATTGGAAAACGACAAACAAATTTTAGCCCAAATCGGTGGTAATAATGCGAAATAGAAATAGAAATAGAAATTGAAATTAATTTTTTTCTTCAAAAGCATCGCGAGTTCCGAACAACAAATTCGTGGGTTACGGGTTTTCGCAATCGATGCCGGACCAATCGGAACGAGAGCAGACAAAAACACAATCGGTATTGGAGAAACGCAACAGCATCGCAACGGCAACGGCAACGGCAACGGTCGGTGCGCATTACAATCTTTTCAACTCGGGCGCGGTTCGACCTCCTACGATTCCGACCGGTCGTTGCGACGATTTGTCGGAATTCTTGACGAAAATCGGGTGCGAATTGTACGCCGACTTGTTTCGCAAACAGGAAGTGGACATGGACATGTTTACGACGCTGGACGAAGACGATTTGAAGCAGCTGGGAGTGCCCACGTTTGGCGCGCGACGGAAAATGATGGAAGCTATTAAAAGTGATTATTATTTTTTGAAAATAAATTTTATTTTTTGGAATTATAAAAATGTTTCGTTTTGCAGATCAATTGCGCTTTTCAGCCGCACCGGGCGCTGAACGCAGAGCGGCGTTTTGCAACAGATGGTGACTCATGCGCGTGTACAGAAGTGTAAATAACTATAGATCGAAACTGACTTTTTTTATCGAACAAAAACCAAAGCGACTGTGGATTGATTCGAAGATGATGATGATTGGTCCAATTTTTCTTAATTCTACTTTTACTATTTTTAAGTGTTGGAAAACATCGCTTTTCTTTAAGCTTGACTACTCGACTAACTTTTGTTTCAGTTTTAGTTAACCGTAGCTTTATTAATTATTGTCTCTACTTGAATTCTTCCATTTTAAAAATTGATGTAACTTTTTAGAGATTTTCTTTTACTCGGAGCAAGTTTTAATGCGAATGATGGCGAAAAATATTATACCGTTTATTATTATTATTATTATTATTATTATTATTATTATTATTATTATTAGAATTCTTTTCTCTGGCTCGAAATAAAAAAAAAAGATCCATTTTCATTGAATTTTTTTTTTTTGAATTTTTTTGAATTTTTTGAATTTTTTGAATTAACAAAACAAATTTATTTATACAATAATATTATTGTCCTAAAGAAAGAAATATATTAACAACACTTTCTAAGTTGAACGTATCAATCGAATTCTATCCTTTCCATTTTCAACGTTCCAGTTTCCATCTTTGAAACTTTCATTTTCGTTAAAGCCGTCTTAAAGTCTTCCATGAGGATGGCACGAAACGTGGGTATCGGTGTCGCGTCCGAACAGTCGTTTCTGTAAAAAATTATTTTTTTTTATTTTAATTTTAATTATTTTAAAAATTACTTGTCCTGATCGTGATCGGACGTTTCCAAATTGAGGTATTCTTTGACCCGGTAGAGGGCGGCGTTGCGACACAGCTCGCGAAGATCGCTTCCGGAAAATCCTTCGGTCCATTTGGCCACGCTGACGAGGTCCACGTCGTCGCCCACGTCTTCGTTGAGCAGAATCAAACGGACTATGCTGCGACGTTGCTGAACATTGGGCAAACCGACGTGGAACATGCACGGCATTCGCCTCAGTATGGCTTTGTCGACGTCGTGCGGCCGATTGGTGGCGCCCATCACCACGACCATCACGTTCGGGTCGGTGATGAGTCCGTCCCACAAACTCATGAATTGCGCCTTCATCATAGCCGTGGCCTCGTGATCGTGCGAATCGCGGGAACGCAGGAACGAGTCGATTTCGTCGATGAAAACGATGGCCGGTTGCAGTTTGACGGCCAGTGAGAAGACGGCCGAAGCCAGCTTTTGCGATTCGCCGTACCACTTATCGGTGAGCGCCGACAACTCCAAATTGACGAATCGAGCGCCGGCTTCGCGGGCCGTCGCTTTGGCGATCATCGTTTTGCCGCAGCCGGGCGGGCCGTGTAGCAGTACGCCTTTCGGCGGCTGGATGAGTTGCGAACCGCGAAACAAATCGCGTTTCTGAATGGGAAGAATGACGGATTCGCGCAGTTCTTGCACGACGCTCTCGAGTCCGGCGATGTCGTCCCAGGCCACCGTCAAGCTCGCCGGGTCCACGAGGTTGGCGGCGATGGCCAGTTCGTATTCCGACAATTTCACTCCCTTTACGCCGATTCTGTGTAATATTCGTTCGGCCTGTGAATTTAAATTTAAACCAAAATTATTTCACATTTCGTATTTTTGTTTTTTTTTCATTTCTCTCACTCTTTTTTGCGCTTCGAGTTTTTGTTTCCGCGTCGGATCGATCGCGTGCATCATCCATTTTATGCCGAAATAAGTTACCGCTCCCAACAGAGTCAAGCGAAATACCAAAGCAGTCACTTCGTTTCTTGTCAGCGGCTGCATGTGAACTCCGCCGGCCATCTTGTTTGTTAGAAACGCATACGCAATTTATATTTATTTTAAGAAAATGTGTTTTTTCTTCTTTTACGATTATCCCAATTTTTAATTTAATAAATTTGATTTTAATTTTATATAAGGTTTTTTAATTGTTGAACATTTTATATCTTTTATTTTTATCAACATCGAAATTGCGAGCGGAAGTGACGTACGCGCATTATTAATGGCCGAGTGTGGAAGACGGTCGTATACGATAGAATTCAAACGTGCATAAAAATGCCAAAAGAAAACCGGTAAAATCAAGTTAACAAATGTTAATAATCACGAACATAACGAGAGTTTTTAATTTCGCAGAAAATACAGAAAAAGGTCGCGTTCGAGATCGCGGAGCACATCGAGCAGCGAAGGACGAAAAAGAAGTCGAAGCAAAAGTCCTCGGTCGCGAAGATCGAGGAGCAAAGAAAAGCTGAAAGTGGACAAAAGTCGCGAACGGCGGAGATCGAGATCCAGAGATCGAGTTCGCAGGAGAGAGAGGCGGCGCAGGACGAGTAGATCGGTGTCGCCGCCGATTCGAATTCACGGGCGTCGATCGAGATCCACCGAACGAGACAGGCGCGGCCGCGACGGACACGGCCGCGACGGCGAGAAGAACGAAAGCGATAAGAAAAAGAGCGGCGATGTGAAGGACGAGGGAAAACGAGTCGTGGTCGAAGAAGAGGCGACGTCGGGAGGAGCGACGATGACGAAAGAGGACAAATTCGAGTTGTCGAAGCACGACAAGGAGGCCGAGCAGAGACGGCTCGAATTGGAGATGCAAAAGCGGCGGGAACGAATCGAAAAGTGGCGCGCGGAGCGGCGGAAAAAGGATCAGGAGGACGGAGCGGGACAGATCACTATTTTACCGCCGGCCAAAAAGTGGACGTTGGAGGACGACGACGACGAAGAGATTTCCGTCGAAAATAACAATTCCAATTTAAATAATATGAGCGCTGCTAGTAACGTCAACGTCAACGTCAACGTCAACGTCAACGTCAACAACAACATTAATAACGGCAGCGTCGGCGCTTCGACCGAAGAGACCAAAATGGAGGTGGAAGTGGCACCCGTCGCGGCACCGGCTCCCACGCCGCAACAGGAAAATTTGGAAGAGGTGGATCCGTTGGACGCGTTCATGCAGGGCGTGCAGGAAGAGGTGCGGCAAATCAACAAAATGGACATGATGAAAATGGGCCGGCAGACGGCGACGGCAGCGGCCGCGGCGGCCGCGACTCCCGTCGAGCCGGGCAAAGTGACGATGATGAGCGGCGTGGCCAAGCGGCGCGAGGAGAAGAAGAAAGGCGAGTTGATCGAACAGGATCAGGACGCGCTCGAGTATTCGTCGGAGGAGGAGAACGAGGATCTGCAGTCGGCGATGACGGGTCTGCAGACCAAGCAGCAAAAGAAGATGTTGCAGGCCGTCGACCACAACGAGATGGCGTATCAGCCGTTTCGCAAGAATTTCTACGTCGAGGTGCCGGAACTGGCGAAAATGACCAACGACCAAGTCGAGGCGTATCGCGTCGACCTCGAGGGGATTCGGATCCGCGGCAAGGGATGTCCGAAGCCGATCAAGTCGTGGGCGCACTGCGGCGTGAGCAAAAAAGTGCACGACATGCTGAAAAAGCAGAACTACGAGAAACCGACGCCGATCCAGACGCAGGCCGTGCCCGTCATCATGAGCGGGCGCGACATGATCGGCATCGCGAAAACCGGTTCGGGCAAGACGCTCGCGTTCTTGCTTCCCATGTTTCGCCACATCCTCGACCAACCGCCGCTCGAGGCGGACGACGGCCCGATCGCCATCATCATGACGCCGACGCGCGAACTGGCCATGCAGATCGGCAAGGAGTGTCGCAAGTTCACAAAGTCGCTCAACCTGCACGTGGTGTGCGTGTACGGCGGAACGGGTATCTCGGAGCAGATCGCCGAGCTGAAGCGCGGAGCCGAAATCATCGTGTGCACGCCCGGACGGATGATCGACATGCTGGCCGCCAACAGCGGTCGAGTGACCAATCTCAAGCGCTGCACGTACGTGGTGCTGGACGAGGCGGATCGCATGTTCGACATGGGCTTCGAGCCGCAGGTGATGCGCATCATCGACAATATTCGACCCGACAGGCAGACGGTCATGTTTTCCGCCACGTTTCCGCGGCCGATGGAAGCGCTGGCGCGGCGCGCGCTCACCAAACCCATCGAGGTGCAGGTGGGCGGCCGCAGCATCGTGTGCAAAGAGGTGGAGCAGAACGTGGTATTTGATTTGATTTGATTTGATTTGATTTGATTTGATTTTTATTTTTTATTTTTTTTTTTTATTTTATTTTTATTTTATTTTTATTTTATTTTTATTTATTTTTGTCCTTTTCAGATCGTCATCGACGAAGATCAAAAGTTTTTGAAGCTTTTGGAACTGCTCGGATTCTACCAGGACTCGGGAAGCATCTTGATATTCGTCGACACTCAGGAGAACGCCGACACGCTGCTCAAGGATCTGATGAAAGCGTCGTATTCGTGCATGTCGCTGCACGGCGGCATCGACCAGTTCGACCGCGACAGCACCATGGTCGATTTCAAGGCCGGCAAGGTGAAGCTGCTGGTCGCCACTTCGGTCGCGGCGCGCGGGCTCGACGTGAAACAGTTGATCCTGGTGGTCAATTACGACTGCCCGAATCACTACGAGGATTACGTGCATCGATGCGGGCGGACGGGTCGGGCCGGCAAAAAGGGGTTCGCCTACACTTTCATCACGCCCGAACAATCGCGATATGCGCTCGATATCATCAAGGCGCTGAAAATGTCGAGCAACGCCGTGCCCGAGCAAGTGCAGAAGCTGTGGGACGAGTACGAGGCGAAGCAGCTGCAGGAAGGGAAGAAGGCCAAAGGCGGAAGCGGATTCTCGGGCAAAGGCTACAAATTCGACGAGGCCGAAGCGCAATTGGTGAACGAGCGAAAGAAATTCCAGAAAGCGGCGCTGGGTCTGCAGGACTCCGACGACGACGACGCCGAGGACGACGTAGACAATTTTACTTTTAATTCAATATATTTTATTCATTTTGTTCATTTCCATTTATTTTACGCAGATCGATCAGCAAATCGAAAACATGTTGGCGCCGAAACGGTCCGTCAAGGAAATCGTGGCGCCGATCAATCCGTTGCTGGCCGGCAGCGTCGGCGTTGCCGTCGGCGGCGTCGGCGGCGGCGGCGGCGGCGGCGGCGGCGGCGGCAACAGCAGCAGCAGCAGCAGCAGCAGCAGCGCGCTGTTAAACAGCGTGGGCACGAACGCGGAGAAGCTGGAACTGGCCAAACGTCTGGCGTCCCGAATCAACATGGCCAAGAACTTGGGTGCCGAGGCCAAGGTGGTGACTCAGCAAGCGGCCGAGGCCATTATGAAGGGCGAGACGGCGCAGCCTATCATATCGGCCAAGACGATTGCTGAGCAGTTGGCGGAGAAACTCAACGCCAAACTCAACTACCAGCCGAAATCGGACGACGAGTGCCGCGACGAGGACGCGCAGGTCGAGACGTTTAAAAAGTACGAGGAGGAGCTCGAGATCAACGATTTCCCGCAGCAGGCGCGTTGGCGAGTGACGTCCAAGGAGGCGCTGGCTCAAATCAGCGAATACTCCGAGGCGGGCATCACCGTGCGCGGCACCTACTATCCCAACCAGAAGGACGCCAAGGACGGCGAGAGAAAACTCTACTTGGCGATCGAGAGCACCAACGAGTTGGCCGTGTCCAAGGCTAAAGCGGAAATTACTCGTCTCATCAAGGAGGAACTCGTCAAATTGGTATTAGAACTCTTTAGAATTCTTGATGAAAACAATTCAAAAATTCAAAACATTTTATTTCCAGCAAACTTCGTATCATCCGATGAATCGTGGTCGCTACAAAGTGCTGTAATTCGACTAACTCCTGAAATTACTCGGAATAAATTTATTTCTTAGAAAAAAAAATCAAACAAAGGTATTTTGTGGTGTAAACAACGCTTTTTAATGACACATCTGTTTTTGTTTTTTTACCGTAATAACAATAAGTTAATAATAATCATCTTACAAATATACATTATTTTTAACAAAAAAGAAAAGAAAGAGAAAAAGTTGATGTTATCAAATGGCACTTGTCGGAATGTTAGAAAAATAACATTTTTACGCCTCGAATAATTGCTGCACGTTCGAGACGTTGGAATCTCGAGGACACGGGTAGACGAGTAGTTCTTGGCCGGTGCTGGTTATCGGTGAAATCTAAGAAAAATGTTTTTTAAATCAATAATTTAATAATTTGTTTTCTTTTTTTAAAATTCTTTTTTACTTTATGGTAAAGGATGAGATCGGAGAGCGACGAATGCGCCAAATGTCCAGCGCCAAAAAACTGATACGACGAACCGGCGGCGTCGATCAGGAAATGTTTACAACGATCGGGCGATCGCAACGAAATGGCGTAGCCCCAAATGCGTTCGCTCAGGCGAACCAGGAACGTGCCGGGAACGTAGTTTTCCAAAAGTTGCTCCGCTTGAGTACGACCGATGAAACCTGAAATAAATTTTAATTAATTAATTAATTAATTAATTAATTAATTAATTAATTAATTAATTAATGTATTCGCACCGTGGAACCAGGGTAAGGGTTGTCCAGTTTCCGAATCGACGGCGCTTCCTTTGACGAGCACCTCGTGATTGAGGAACCATTCTTCCACCGCTGATCGGTCGCTCGGTTTGTTGGCGCGTCTTTTGTTGTTTCTTTAGTAAACAATTAAACAATTATAATTACGATAATAATGATAATAAAATGTATTACCGGTTGGAGAAAGCGAAAGCGACGCTGCGTTGTTTCTGCCTGACGGACGCGCTGGTCGTCAGTCCGTTTGTTGTTTTCAGATGTTCTTGGCGGGCCTGTCGCGCGATTTCGCGGATCCTTCGTTCGGCCTCTTTGGCTTTCCGTTCGCGTTCCTTCCACATTTCCTCCTGTTCCTCGAGCACGAGTTGCGACAATCGATCGGCGTTCCTTTTAGTTTGGCGAATTTTGTCGTAAATGTCTTTGCGCCGCAATGTTTCGAGAACTTTGTCTTTCGGAGGCACCGGCGGTTTCGGCGGTTTCGTTTCGTGGCGCACGGAGGCCGTCCTCGTCCTCGTCCTCGTCCTCGTCCTCGTCCTCTCCCACGACCCACGTCCACGGTTCATCGTCTTTTCCCAGAAGAAATTGCACTCGTTTCTTCCCGTTCGTTTTGAGCTCGGGTTTCGCGGGTTTTTCCGATTCTTCCAACTCGAGCTGTTGTTCCCGCTTGTTCCATCGGCGAACTTGTTCGGCTCTCATTTTACAAAAGAGCGTTTGTTTCTGTTGATCGTCCAGTTCGGCCAACAGATCCGGGTCGATGAACATGTCATTTAGAATTTGTTGTAGCATTTTTTTGAACCCTTTTTTAAAAAAAAATAAATAAACCAAAAAAACTGTTATAACAATTAGACGCACTAATTTGAAAATTGAAAATAAAAAGGCGTCGCCGTGGTTTCAGTGGGTTAATTCGTGTCGTGGGCGGCAAAACCAGGAAACCCAAAAAGGAGGAAACGATCGGAGTTTGATCGGAGAGAGAAAAAAAAAGAAGAAAGATATGGCGACACATTTTTGAAATTGTTTCGAACGATTAAACGACCCAACGGAATGTAAATATAAAAAATAAAAATAATCGGTCGTTGAAATAATTTGAAAAAAAAATTGATTCTTAACTCACCTTTTATATCAGTAAACAAGTCTTATCGATCGGAATTAACATGTCTTCTCCGATGAATCACCGCCGACATCGCACGTTCGGACAAAGTCAATTCATAATCTTCGAGGTATCACCATTTACTTCTGGTATCACGTAATCAAACTCAGGTAATAAGTTTGTTCGCTCGGTTCGCTCGTTTATCGGTCACGATCGCAACTCGAATATGTAGCGTGACGTAAGTTCCGCTCGGGACGGAAGTGACATCCCGAAGCGGGAAAATCGGGGAAAATATTCAATCAAAATGGACGAAAACGACGATGATTTTGAAGAAACGTACGTCGAGGAATTGCGGCTGTTGCGTGAGCTGGAAGCTCAGTCTCCGTCGAGTCGTCCGAATGAACGGGCTGCCAAAAGACCCCGTATCCATCAAGAAGCGGAGGAGGAGAAACGAGGCATGTTTCTCGCTCGTTTTGATTTTTTTTTTCTAAATTGATTTTTGCAATTAATTTTCTTAATTAATTAATTAATTATTACAGAATGTGTTAAAAAAGCTAAAATGGACGTCGTCGCGCGTCGGAAGAAAGTTTGGAAAAGAATTCCACCCGGGAATTTCGTAGCCGTCACTTGTCCCGAGACAAAACGTCGGGTTTATTTAAACGTTCGTAGCGAAAATTTGTTTTCGAAGCCGCAGTTCGAAGTAAGAGTAGCGATCGAGCAACTCGGGTCGACGCCGTTCGAAATTTTACGCCAGGAATCCGAGGAGTTGCGACGACGTTCGCGAACGAGAGAGCGCGCCGCCGCTGCCGCAGCGAACGACGAAAAAATGGCCACGGATTTGTGGGTCGATCAGTTTCGACCGAAAAATTACATCGATCTGCTGAGCGACGACGTGAATATTGACACGAAACTGGATTGACCTTTTATTTACTTTTCTTTTATTTTTTGCAGGGCATTAACCGCAATTTGTTGCGCTGGCTGAAACTGTGGGACAAGGTGGTGTTCGACCGCGAGAGGAAACCGAAACAACAACAACAACAACAGCAGCAGCAGCGGCAGCAGCGGCAGGCGGCGTCGAAGAGAAAATTCGCCAACCAAGTGGTCGAAGAGCTGGATCATCTGGGTTATCCGGCTCAACGGGTCGCTCTGCTGTGCGGTCCGCCCGGCTTGGGCAAAACCACGCTGGCCCACGTGATCGCCAGCCACGCCGGATACAACGTGGTCGAATTGAACGCCAGCGACGATCGCAGTCCGGAGCAATTTCGACGGCAAATCGAGTCGTCGACGCAGATGATGAGTACGAAGATGCTCGATCCGCGACCGAATTGTCTGGTCATGGACGAAATCGACGGAGCGCCCGTCGCATCGATCAATCTACTGATTGCCATGACGACGGCCAAGGAGAAGAAAAAAGGAGGAAAAAAGGCGTCCAACGGATTGCGAAGACCCGTCATTTGCATTTGCAACAATCAGTATGAAATTGAATTGAATTAAAATTAAAATTAATTTTTTAATTAAATTTAATTGAATAAAGGTACGTGCCGGCATTGAGGCAGCTGCGTCAATCGGCGTTGGTTTTGACGTTTCCCACGATCGCGTCCTCGCGTTTGGCATTTCGACTGCAGGATATTTTGAATTTGCAAAAATACGCGCTGGATCTGAGCACTCTTCTCGCGCTGTGTAAAAAGACGGAGAACGACGTTCGTTCTTGCTTGGGTACTTTGCAGTTTGTGTTTGGGCGCAGCAAGAGTAAACTCGTGACGCTCTCGTCGATCTTGTCGTCCGCGGTCGGCGTGAAGGACGAGCAAAAGAGTTTGTTCACTTTGTGGCGGGACATTTTTTACTCGACGAGCGGGAAGCGGAGGAACGACGAGGAATCGGCCGATTCGAGGCAAATTTTCTTTCTTTCTTTCTTTCTTTCTTTCTTTCTTTCTTTCTTTCTTTATTTATTTATTTATTTATTTATTTTATTTATTTATTTATTTATTTATTTATTTATTTATTTATTTATTTATTTATTTTATTTATTTATTTATTTATTTATTTATTTCTTTATTTCTTTATTTCTTTATTTATTTATTTATTTATTTATTTATTTCTTTCTTTCTTTCTTCTTCAGTTTCCATCGGATGGTACGCGACGCTCGAGCGAACGGCGACTACGACAAGATTTACCAGGGAGTTTTTCACAATTACTTGACGGCCAAAAACCAACGGCTCAACGGGTTTTGCCAAGTGACGCGTTGGTTCGAATTTATCGACTCGATCCAAACGCGAACGTACGAGTCGCAAAGTTTCGTCCTTCAGTCGTATTTGCCGTTGGCGTGCGCCTATTTTCGCACGCAACTTTCGTCGAACTCGCCGGCCAACATCGAGTATCCCAGCGCGCAGGCCGAGGCGCGCAGTAAAACGCTGGCGTGCCAAAACGTACTCGAAACATTGAATCAAGATCGACCGGCGCGAGTTCGGTCGATGTGCGGTCGCGGGCCGCTTTTGCTCGATGTTTTGCCTTACTTGTCGATCATTTTGCGGCCGCCGTTACGTCCGGTACGATGGGTTTTATCGAAATCGACGAAATCGAGTATTTAAGTATTTAATTCGCTTAATTTTGTTTGGCAGTTGAACACGCGTTTGTTGAGCGCGCACGAAAGAGACGAACTGAAATCGTTGGTGGCGCTCATGGTGGAGCTCAATTTGAATTTGGTGCAGAAAAGGAGCGTGGAAGGACAGTACTCGGTCGAAATGGAACCGTAAGACTATCTATCGGTTGATTCATTCATTTATTGATTTTTTTATTGATTTTTTATTGAATTCACTTGACTCGTCGCAGCAACATCGACGAGCTGGTTCGTTTCCCGTTCAACTGGCAACACAAACACCGCGACTTGAGTTACGCCGCCAAACAGCTCGTGGCGCGCGAGATCGAGTTGGAAAAAGTGCGCAGAGGCGAAAGGAAGATGGAAGAGATGATGTAAGAAAAAGGAATAAAAAGAAAGATTTTTCAATTTGTCTAATTCTTTTGTTTCCAGCAAACCCGTCGTCGTGGCCGAGAAGAAACTTTTGTTCGAGGAACGAACGAACCTTGTTTCGGTCGACTTTTTCGGCAGAAGCGTGGCTGCCGGCGTCTGCCCCTCGCCTTCCAACATCCGCGAAGGAGACCCGTCCTCGTTATTCCGTCATTCGGACATTTGGTTTAGGTTTAAAGAAGGTTACAGCAACGCAGTGAGAAGAAGCGTTCGAATTTCCGATTTGTTGTAAATTATTATTATTATATTATTATTATTATTATGGATTATTATTGAATTTGTTGTGCCATCTGGTGCAGAGTTATTTTTTTATTGCGATTGTTGTCGATCAATTTCCTCGTAAATTTAATGCTTTTGGTCGTCTTGGTCGTCGTGTTCGTTGCGTCGTTGCAATTGTTCGTAGTTGCTGCTAGATCATCGATCGTCGATCCGAAAGAACGTGGCAACGGAGCGGAATGTTGGTCCAGGGACTCGCAAACGGCGAAAGAGTGTATCCAAAATGTTCGGAGCAAAGCACGGCGTTCGCAGGTTATGTGCACCTTTTGCGAGTTCGTCTTGCTGAAGATCGACGAGGAGCTAGCGGAGAATAAGAGCGAGGTTTATTCTAACGAATTTTGCTTTTTTCTTTTTTTCTTGTATTTATATATATTTTATATATTTCTTATATATTTCAGGACAAAATTAAGCGCGTGGTTCTAAACGTGTGTCTTTCGCTGCCGCAGGCAATGAGCAATCAATGTAAAACTTTTATCGCGATGTACGGCGAGGCCATCGTCGGAGTGATCGCGTACGAAGTCGATCCGTCGGTCGTCTGCAACGCGCTCGGGATATGCACTGACTGATCATATATTTTGAATAAATATATAAAAAATAAATAAATAAATTAATTAATTAATTAATTAATTAATTTATAAATTTATAAATTTATAAATTTATAAATAAATTTCTTGGAAATGCCGCTGGATGTCGCTGCGGTGCTAGTCATAGGACTTGCGCGTTGCCTCATTGTCATGTGATATATAAAATATTAGTGTTGTGGTCTATATAACTCGTTATTCTAGCGCGTTTCGAAAAATCCTCTTTTTTTACAAGGTACGATGATGTGGGTCGCGTTAATTCTCTCGGTGCTGGTTTGTAGTAAGTATTTCGGTCGGTCGTCGAATACGACCGAAGGTACGATCTACTTTTTGCTTCCGTTCGTAGGTGCGAGTTCGTCGATCGGGCCGAAAGAATGTGCCAAAGGAGCGGAATATTGGTGCAGGGACTTGAAGACGGCGAAACAATGCGGTGCGACCAGACACTGCATACAAAACGTTTGGGAAAAAATGGTGATGCCGAAAGACGAGGTAATAAATCAGACATGGGTCCAATTACACTTTCAAGAACCGTAATTTGAATTTGACAATTTGTAGAACGAAATTTGCGATACTTGCAAGAAAATGGTGGCCGAAGCTCGAGATCAGCTGTTGAGTAACGAAACTCAAGAGGAAATTCGTCAGGTGCTCGAAGGAACTTGTCACATTTATTTTCCGATCAAATTTCTCGCGGACGAAGTACGTTAAAATAGAGAATAAAGAATAAAAGAATAAAAGAATAAAAGAATAAAATAAGAAAAGAATGTTTATCATAAATAATAATAACTCGATCGTAATGCGTTGTATGTTTAGTGTATCAAATTCGTGGACGAATTCATTCCTCAACTGATCGAAATGTTGGCTTCTCGAATGGATCCGCAAACGGTGTGCGCGACCGCCGGTTTGTGCAACGCAGCTTCGCTTCAAGTCAAGTTATTTACCCGAAATGTAGAAATAATATGAAAAGAAAAACGCGACAAATGTAGAAATAATTTCTACATTACATTTTAGATGCCCATTGCTCGCGTTTCGACGCCGGCCGATTGTCGAGACTGCAAACAATTCATGTCCGACATGAACGAGAAAATTCGTAATTCGACTAAGGTGAGATAAAACGTAATTTTTAATTGTTAATTTTTAATTTTTAATTCACTCGCAGCAACAAGTGGAGGAGAGAATTTTAAGCGTGTGCGCGAAAATGCCGCAATTTTCTTTGCAAGTAAGTAAATAAATAATTAATTTTTTATTAATAATTAATTAAATTTAAAATTAAATTTAAAATATTTAAAAAATGTAAAATTTTTCAGTGCCGAAGTTTGGTGAAGATGCAATTCAATGAAATCTACGAATTCGTAACGAAAAAATTGGCTTCGGACGACGCGTGTCATTTGGTGGGAATGTGCGACGAAACTAACGAAAATATCCCTTTGGTAATTATTATCTCAACTTTGATTAAATTGATCAGCTTTTATCTCATTATGAAGTCAACACTTTTTTAACATTTTTTAACATCTTTTTTACAGATAAAATCTGTTTTTGAATTGTTTTTGGAGGAACGATCAGATACCGAATGCGATTTTTGCAAGGCGATTGTGCAACGCATCAAAGATATGATCACAACCAACACGACCGAAGAGGAACTCAAAGAAGTTTTACTCGGTTTGTGCAAAAACTTGGGATCGCTCGAAGAGGAATGCGAACAATTCGTCAACCAGAACTTTGATATGATTTTTAACTTTATCACGAGCGAATTGGATCCACAGGCGATTTGCTCGGCGCTCGGTTTGTGCACGAAATCTTCGTTCGCCGATTTAAGGCCGCTGACCGCGTTATACCCGGCGGTCGAATTTTCGGGCCAAAGCAACAGCGTCGGTGCGGCGCCTTTCGACAAGGTCCGAATCAGGGTTCCTTTGACCAAAGTTGAACCGATCTCGATCGCGTTGTCGGAGACCAAGTACATGCCGCAGACGATGATCCAGTCGCAACTAATGTGCACCATGTGCGAGTACGCGTTGCACATGATTCAGGAAGAGCTGCAGGACAATAAAACCGAAGTGCGAAATTGCGAATCGATTTAAAATAATAAATTAAAATTAAAATTAAAATTAAAATTAAAATTAAAATTAAAATTAAAATTAAAATTAAAATAAAATTAAAATTTTATTTGTTAATTGCAGGAAAATATCAAGCACGTGGTTGAAAACGTGTGCTCGTTGTTGCCGCAGACGGTCGCCGATCAATGCAAATCGTTCATCGAAATGTACGGCGACGCCATCATCGCGTTGATCGCGCAGGAGATCGACCCCTCGGTCATCTGCACCAAACTCGGCATTTGCAAATCGGCAAAACCGCAAGTTCGCACGACGTTTCCGATGAGCAAACTGACGCCGGCGACGATGACCAACAAGAAGAAAAAGGTGATGTCGGGCGGCGAATCGACGTGCGAAATCTGTCAGATGGTGATGGACGTGGTCAAGGTTTTGGTGGAAAACAACACGACCAAAGAGGCGATCCAGAACGCGTTGGAATCGGCTTGCCAGTTGCTGCCGCAACAGTATCGAAGCGATTGCAAGAGTTTCCTCGACGAATACATCGATGAATTGATCGATCTGCTGCAGACGACCGATCCGGACGCCATTTGCGCGCTCATCGACTTGTGCCCGCAAACACGTTCGACCATCAAAATAAAAGAATTGACCATGGATACTTGCGACACTTGCCAGACGATCGTCAACTTCATCGACAAGCTATTGTCGGACGACAATTTCGACGAAGATCTCATCCGATTGGTCGCCAAAGTGTGCGTCGTTTTTCCGCACTCGTTACAAGACCAAGTTAGTAATTAATAAATTAAAATTAATTGATCGATTGTTTTATTTATTTTTGACACATTTCGCAGTGTAAGAGTATAATTCAAACGTACGGTTCGTACATTCTGCAAATGCTGGCCAGTCTGGCAGACAGCAAGACCATTTGTCAGGACATTGAGCTGTGTACGCGACCGTCCGGCACGGTTCACCTGTTGGGCGGCAAAAAGTGCACTTACGGTCCGGCATATTGGTGCAAGAACAGGACGAATGCCAAAGCGTGCAAAGTAATGATCCTCAAATTTCTTATGCACATTTAATTTAATTTAATTTAATTTAATTTTCTTTTCTTTTCTTTTCTTTTCTCAAGGCCGAAGAGCATTGCGAGAAATTCGTTTGGAAGAAAGAATAAATAAATAAATAAGTTATTAATTAATTAATTAATTAATCAATCAATCAATCATATATTATATTTTATTTTATTTTATAATTGTAAAGAAAGACGAAGACAAAGACTCGCAAGTTTACTCGTTTGTTTTTAATAGAATAAATAATAATGATAATAAAAAAAGTCAAAGTTAAGCTCGAGCAGGTTGGTCTTGTTCGGTTTTGGGTTTTGCATTTTTGCGTTCCGGAAGAACTTGTAGCAGAACACTTTTCCAGCAACGCGATTCCGTCCACTTTGCGAGAATCTGAAAAACTAATTTTTTTAATTAAAAAAATTAGTTTAAAAATAATTAGCGACACCCGGTACGGTAGGTATTTGATCCAACAAACCGTGGTTTATAGCCAAAATACGACGAGTTTTCATGTTGACGTATTTGTCGATGGGAAGTCTCGCGTGAGCGTATCCGTTTTGTTTCGCTAGTTTGTAGCAAAGACCCTTGTGTTGATTGTGGTCGACGAGACCGCCAATCACGTACACGTATTGTTCGGTTAATTCTTCCAGTTCGTTGGGCGAGTCGCTGGTCAAGTAGAGGACTCGCGATTTATCGAAAACTTGGTCAAAATGTTTCTCGTTCAGATGCACGTCCCATTTCACGTTTCCCTCGATCGACTCGAATTGCGAGCGAATTTTACCGCCGAAACTGGTCAAATGAAGCTGCAGCGGCGCGCTCAGTCGACGATTGGTCGCGTAGCAATTTTGAACTTGTTTCAACGTCTTGCGAATGTCCTAAAATCATCGTAATATCATAATATTATCATAATATTATCGTTTTATTATCGTATTATTATCGTATTATTATCGCATCACTTACTCTATCGTTCATCAAGTTTTCAAACGATAAATCGACCGCGACGCTGATCTGGCACCGACTGTTGGCCATCGTGTTGACTTTTTTCAGCTGTTTTCGCGATGGACTCGGCGATCGCGAAATTCCCAACGACGCGTTTAATAATTTTCTCTTTTTCCTTTTTCTTTTTCTTGAGCTCTTTTCATCGGTCGCATTTGCAGCCATTTTTCGTGATTCGATATCCTTTTCTGTTGTCTTTTCGATAGCGTTTTGATGTCCTCCGACCCTTCGGCCGACATTTCCCCTACGGTATCTTAAAAAATTATTTTCAAATCAGCTGATTTCACCTTGTGCTCGCACGTCTCGCTGCAATCGGGGTGGAGTCTGTAACGAGGCGGACGATTGGTGCTTAAGAAGACTGGATGTCGTGGCGCGGGATGGGAGCCAATGGGCGATAGCGTTACGAGACCGCTCGGCGAAATGACGAGGCAACAATGGAGGGTAATAAGGATGAGAGCGAACGATGTTTAGAAATCGGCGAAGAACTGTTGAGGAATGGCCAAAGGGAGAAGGCGCTGAAATATCTGGATAAAGCCGAGAGACTTTATCCGTCGCCGAGAGCGAAAGGTAAGCGACGATATACACGATGCAAACGAGTAAACGATGATATAAAATAAAAATAAAATAATTTTTATTTTATTAAATCTAGCTCTGATCGATGGAGTGAAAAAGTGGGAATCGTCTTCGTCGAGCAAACCTTCGTCGGACGAGACGAGCGGTGGCGCGGAGAACGGCGAAGCCAGGTCCGATGTGCATCGGCGGAAAACGGATGCGTCGTCGGCCGAGCGGGCCTCCGAGCAGGCGCTCGAATCGGACAGCCAAAAACACGAATACTCGGCCGAGCAATGCGACGCGGTTAAACGGATAAAGAAGTGTAAGGATTATTACGAAATTTTGAACGTGGCCAAAGACGTGGGCGACAGCGAACTTAAGAAGCAGTATCGCAAATTAGCGCTTCAATTTCATCCGGATAAAAACAAAGCACCGGGAGCATCGGAAGCCTTTAAAGGTTTAACTTAAATTATAAATTATAAATTATGAATTATGAATTATGAATTATAAATTATAAATAAAATATATTTATTTATTTATTTATTTATTTTTGATGATGTACAGCGATTGGAAATGCTTTTGCCGTCCTCAGTGATGCGCAGAAACGTAAAAAGTACGATTTGTACGGTCCCGAGGATGAGGCGCAGAGACGCGGACGGACCAGAGATGAGTATTACGAGTACGATTACACTCGCGGTTTTGAAGGTATTGACTTACATAAATAGAAATAAATAAATTAATAAATATATAACTGTTTAATTTTATTTAATTTTATTTTATTTTATTTTATTTTTTTTATTTTATTTTCTGTAGCCGAAATGAGCGCCGAGGAATTGTTCAATATGTTTTTCGGCGGCGGATTTCCTTCCGCTCGCCAAGGAAATGTTTACACGCGTCGCGGAGGAAGCCGATGGAATCGTTACCAATCGCAGGGTCAGGCGGGTCACGATAATAATGCCGCTGCTGCATCCGAGCAGGGCAATTACTCGGCTTTGTTCCAGATGTTGCCCATTCTTATACTAATATTTCTATCGCTCATGAGTAGTTTCTTTGGATCCGAACCGGCTTACAGTCTACAAAGAACTCCGTAAATCTCGATTCGTTTCGTCAATTCAATTAATTAATTCAATTTATTTCCTGTTTCAGAAAATTTTCGGTCGAAAGACACACGAGAAATTTGCGAGTGACGTATTTTGTTAAAGAGAACTTTCAATCCGAGTACCAGGGCAGCATTCGTAGGATAGAACAGACGGTTGAGGAGGATTACATCACCAATTTACGTGCCTCCTGCATTAGGGAAAAGAATTACAGTAAATAATAATGAATAATGAATAATGAATTTATGAATTTTATAAAAATGAATTAATTTTTTTTTTTTTATTCAGAGGAAAACATGTTGTGGCGCGCGCGCAATTTCGGCGATGCTGAACTGTATCGAAAAGCGGACCACTTGAAAACGCCGTCGTGCGAACGGCTACAAACGCTTTACTCGTCATAGTGAATCATCACTCTCATTCTAGAATGTAAATATATATAAACCGCGGATGGATTTGCGGTTTGTCGACGGCGACGAAATGTTTTTCTTTTTTTTTCACTAGGAATTCTTATTTAAATACATATTTAAATACAAAGTTTCTTACACATTTCGACTATTGTTCGTTTTGCAAAAGATTATTATTATTATTATTATTTTTTATTTCTTTTTTTTTGTTTCTAATTTAAGTCCCGATTTATATATATTTGTTATAATTTGTCTCGGAAAATTTTAACAAAAATACAAGTGTTTTTGAATGTACGTTATTAATTATTCACAGAAAATTAAAACTAAAATAAAAATTTAAAAATAACAACTTATTGTTAGTGCGCTCTTTTAAATATTGTTTTCGGGATGAGATTTGCCGGTAGATGGCGCCGAAATAAACTGGCAAAAAAATAATATTTAAATCGGTTGTGTTGTGCGCGCATTTGCATCGACGCGATGATTGCGGGTGTCTCGCTGCTGCTGCCGCTGCTGATGGCGATCCGCGTCGGGGGTGCTCCTACGTCGTCGCTGGACAGCGATCGTTACGACATCGGCGTCGGAATTGCCGACGTGACCGGTCCGGCAGCCGGAATTAATATGGTAAGAAGTGTCGTTGACAATTACTACAACCGCGGATGTGAAATTGACCGAGGTTGCGATGTTTTAGATGGGGTACGCGAATCCCGAGCAGACGACGAGAGGAATTCACACGCGCCAGTGGTCGCGAGCATTCATCGTCGGTCAGAAGAATGCGCGAGTCGTTTTCGTGGTGGTCGAGGCGGCGATGACATCTCACGGGATCAAAACCGAAGTGGGTGAAAATTGAAATTTGCGTTTTTCCCTTTTATTTTTACGTAACGATCAATTTGTTTATTGCGGTCAAGGTCGTGGCAGAACTGCAGAAGCGCTACGGGAAAAGTGTGTACACGGAGGCGAACGTGTGCTTGAGTGCGACTCACACTCACTCCGGGCCGGGAGGATTCATGGATTACGCGCTTTATTTGATCACGTCGTTGGGATTCGTGAAGGAGACGCACAACGCGCTCGTCCGGGGAATCGTGCGGAGCATCGTACGCGCTCACGAATCCGTGCAGCCTGGGAAGATCGGGTGGGCGAAAGGACATTTGACGGATGCCAGCATCAACAGGAGTCCGAAGGCGTACGAGCAGAATCCCGAAAGCGAGAGAAAGAGGTGAAAAAGTTAAAAAGTTAAAAATGTTAAAAATGTTAAATGAGGCCACGTGAAAGGGAAAACAGGAAACTGGAGTAGGGGAGCAAAGAAAAAAACCGAAAAAAGAAAAAAGAAAAAAGAAAAAAGAAAAAAGAAAAAAGAAAACGGGTTCACGTTTAATTTCTAAAACAAACAAGTAGTACGAAGTATAGAACGAGTGTACGAGGAACGAGGGACTAGTGGGCTGTGGGTGGGGTCGATGGCCACGCACGGCGGCGGCCAGCGAGACGAGTAAATGCGAGTAAATTAAAATTTTTCGTCGCACGTCGTCTGTCTCGGGTTTGAATTTTGGATATTTGTGAGAATCGCGATCCGCTTTCACGGGTTTTGCAGAAATGGGTCAGTGAAAACGAGGTCTTTCCCCTCCAACGAACGACGTTACGCCCCTCGTCGTTTTTCATTTTTATTATTATTGCTTTTTATTAATTTATTTTTATTTTTTTAATAATTATATTTCAAACATTGAAATGTAGATACGCGAGAAATGTGGATACGGAAATGTTGGTGCTTAAATTCGAAGATTCGCGAGGCAAACCGCTAGGCGTCGTAAAGTGAATTAAATCTTGTTTTTTTTTAAATTTCTTCTAATTATTCAATTCTGTTGCAGCTGGTTTCCCGTTCACGCGACCAGCATGAATAATACGAATCGACTCATCAGCAGCGACAACAAGGGGTTCGCTTCGCTCGCGTTCGAGCGCAGGATGAACGCCCCCGGCACTTTACCGGGAAAAGTGAGTTTTTCACTTCATTACTCGCATCCTCATCATCCTCATCATCCTCATCATCCTCATCATCCTCATCATCCTCATCATTCTCTTCCGATTTCAGGGGAAATTTGTGGCGGCTTTCGCGCAAAGCAGCGAAGGAGACGTATCGCCGAACATTCGCGGAGCCCGATGTCAGGACAGCGGCGAGTCGTGCGACGCAATTAGCAGCAGTTGCAAGGGTCAGAGTCAGTTGTGCGTCGCGCTCGGACCGGGCGTCAACATGAAGGAGAGCACGCGCATGATCGGTCAACGCCAATTCGACAAAGCTTACGTACGATTACGATTACGATTAATACATAATAAATGTCAATGAACGATGTATTAATTATATACATATATGCATATCTAAGAAATTGTTCAGCGAAGCCGATCGATACCTGCGAGGACCGGTCGGGCATCGGCATCAGTTCTTGAACATGTCGTCCGTCAAGTTCCGTCTGGGAGATCGACAGATAAGCACGTGCAAAGCGGCGATCGGACACAGCTTCGCGGCGGGCACGACCGACGGACCGGGCATGTTTTCCTTCATTCAGGGCACTCGGATCGGACACGTGCGCAGTTCGTTCTGGGATTGGCTCATTCGGTTCATTCGTCCGTCGTCGATCGAACAGGACGAGTGTCATCGTCCGAAACCGATTTTGCTCAACACGGGCGAAATGGATTTTCCGTTCGCCTGGCAACCGACAGTCGTGGATACGCAGTTATTTCGGATCGGAAACTTGTTGATTCTTTCGGTTCCCGGTGAATTCACGTGAGTAATTCGGTTAATTTCGATTGAATTGAATTAAATTAAGTGAAATTTTTCCGACATTTTTTTAGGACAATGGCCGGTCGTCGGATGACGGAGACTGTGAAAAAAGTAAATATTTTTTTTTTCATTTTTTCATTCTTTTTGTTGTTTTTAAATATTTTCCGTCTAGGTGATTGAGGCATTTATTCCGGATGCGGAGGTGGTGGTCGCGGGGTTGTCCAACGATTACGCCGGGTACGTGACCACGCCGGAAGAGTACCAAGTTCAACGTTACGAAGGCGCGTCCACGTTGTACGGGCCAAACACTCTTTTGGCGTACATGCGCCAATACGCCATTTTGGCTCAAGCTCTTTTCTCGGTAAAAAAAAAATTAAATAACTTAAGTAAATTAAGTAAATTAATGAAATTAATGAAATTAATGAAATTAATGAAATTAATGAAATTAATGAAATTAATGAAATTAATGAAATTAATGAAATTAATGAAATTAATGAAATTAATGAAATTAAGGAAATTAATGAAATTAATGAAATTAATGAAATTAATTAAAACAGAAAGCGCTCACGATCTCGGGTAAATCGCCGCCCGATTTGTCGAAAAAACGAATGTCGCTCGTACCGGGCATCGTATTCGACAGTTCACCGTCGAAAAAGAAATTCGGTTTCGTTCTGATGGACGTGGAGAAAAAATCAGCGTATAAAACGGTAGAATGAAGTGACAACTTTTTATTTTGTTCTATTAATTTTTAAAACTCGATTACGACATTGTAGGGTTCGATCGTTAAAGCCATTTTCGTTTGTGGTCATCCGCGAAACAATTTGCAAACGGAGAGCTCGTTTCTCACCGTCGACCGTTGGAACGAGAAACGCTGGGTGATTGTGGCCACGGACGCGAGTTGGGAAACCGAGTGAGTGCTCATTTTGTCCATAATTTATTTTATTATATTTTATTATATTTTATTATATTTTATTATATTTTATTATATTTTATTTATTTATTTATGCAGATTCGAGTGGCATCGAACTTCGACCGTTCTGGGTCGGAGCATGTGCACGACCACGTGGGAAATACCGCGGACGACTCGCTCGGGAACATTTCGAATTCGGCATTTCGGTTTTCGTCGGACGCTTTTTGGCGAAAAAATCGGCTATTCGGGAGTGACGTCCAACTTTAGCGTCGTCGCGTGAATTTTATTCTTCGTCGTCGTAGTATTGCAGCAACTGCATTTGCTCGGCAGTGAGAGGTTTCGCTTTCGGATGGGTGACAATGCCGCGATCGCCATTGTTCGAGTTTGGCACGAGTCCGAAACTGCCCGCGCTGCCAAAACCGCCGCCCACGACCATGGAGACGGGTACGGAGACGGGTACGGGTCCAATCCACGCTTCTGGTTCCGGTTCCGACTGCTGCGAGTTTAACGACATCCACTGCTCGGTCGGGTCGTCCAAAATGACGCGTCTCACCATCACGCACCCCGTTTCGATCGGCGCAATTACCAGCAACAACAACTGAAGAAAAGAAAATGAAAGTGAAAATGAAAATGAAAATGAAAATGAAAATAAAGAGATATTTTTAAAAAGAAAAAAGAACAAGAACAAGAACGAACTGTAAGAATTAGAAAAAATGGAATGGAAATGGGTTTTACCAGAATAACGATCTTCATCATGTCTCGGTGTACCGTGTTGTGCCGATTTCATGTACACGGTACAGTATATACAGTATATATAGTATATACACGCGCCACGATTTGCTTCAGGTCGACAGGCAGGCGACGCGAGGTCAGTGGGTCAATCTCTCGTAATCGTAAGCTACATCTCCGGCGGACGTTTCAAATATAAAAACCGACTTTGTTTCCACACCACACCTTGGATTTAATTTGAATTTAAGAGGGGGAAAAAAAGAAAGAAAAGATGAAGAAATTTAACCGACGAGCGACGACCGTGTGAGTTATTAGGGTTGTAAATGATTTATTTAGCCGTTCGATGGCGCCACCATCAAAATTTCGCCAAAAACGTACACGGTACCAAATGTAGAAATAAAAATAAATAAATCAAACTGAAAAGAGAACAAATTGATAAAAGAAATTAATTTTTTAAACCTTCAATCGTTTTGTTGTCTTCTTATCATTTCTCTTATCATCCCGTAATTTGCACTTTTCTTTCAAAGTAGGTGCAACGGAATATTATATTACCGTATTTTTTTTCTTTCTCAATTTATTTATTTATTTATTTATTTATTTATTTATTTATTTATTTATTTATTTATTTATTTATTTATTTATTTATCTTTTGTGTTTTTATGCGGCGAATTTCGCGAGAAGCAGTAGCAGTGGCCCTTTATTTACAAGTTAATACCGAACACTTTTTTCATCTTTAAAAAAATGATTCGATTTGATTTTAATTTTAATTTATTCACAGGGGAATGAAATGAATCACAACTGACATGACATTGGAACGTGGTTCGCGTCCCGCGAACCCCGGAGCGAATAGGAACGATAAACCCTAGAGATTCTCATTGGCCACGAAGTCGGCCTCGGACGAATGCCGAGTGCGAGCGAGTTACCATTGGACGGACGGACGGACGAACGGACGATTTATTTTGAAAAAGTGAAAAAGCAACAAATATTGGCGAAGAAAACGACTTGCGAGTACTTGGAATTGGAAAGAATGTCTGAACACTGGAACTGGAGTAGTGAACCCGTTGAATATGATAATGCATAATGTTGTCCATGTAAAAACTGAACTTCGTCTTCTGATGGAGAAATTGAAGCTCGAATCGAAGCTAGGGCTACCTTAATGAGTAATGACTTAGGATGAACGACGGAGAAGATACCGTACGGTAGACATCCACAAAGACGAAAGTGGGGAGGTGAGGGAGCCGACGTGAGATTATTATTAACTTACAGCCAACGTGCCAGTCCTGTACGGACTAAAACGAGCAGCAGGTGGAGCTAGCAATCGCCTATTGATTTATTGATTTATTCATTTATTCATTTATTCATTTATTCTTTTATTTTGTAGTCGAGAGGTTGTCTAAACATGTACCTAATCGAGCCCGTGCCATCCGTGATTTATTTATTTGCTTTTTGATAATTATTACAACGAATACATATATAATAAATGAATTCTAATTAGGAATCGTGTTGCTAAAAACAACCGCACATGTATCGAGTTTTTAGCGGAGCCAAAAATATCCCGAATCCCAAAGTAGGACACGTTCGCTCGCTTCGCCATTCTCTCTCTCTCTCTCCCGTAAACGTAGCGATGAGTAGCGGCGGCCGTCTCGCACTTTTCGCCGAGAAGGCGGCACTCGCCGTTCTTACTACCTACCCTTTTGTCAACGCCTTTTCCTTCCTCATGCTCGTCGCCGAGCAAGCTCGAGTAACCAGGTAACGCTCAAATTCAAATCCAAATTATTATTATTATTATTATTATTATTATTATTATTATTATTATTATTACTATTATTATTGTTATTGTTTTTTTTGTTTTTTTAAAAATTTTTTAAATTTCTTTTTCAAAGCGAGTCGTTTTTATCTATTCTGTCATCGCTCATCATCTACGTGCACGTGGTACTCATGTTTATGTGCGCTTTGGCCCTCAAGTTGGACGATGCCAATCACCGAGTGGCGCTCGCCCACTCGGCTCAACTCGTGCTCCTCGTCTATTACAACGTCAGTTCGGGACTGGGCCCCCACTACGCCGATGGTCTCTTGGTAATATCTATTCAAATTGTTTGAAAATTGATTTTTTTTTTTTATGAAATCAAAATAAATGATAAATGTCAACAGATTCGGGTATTGAGCCACGCGATCGGCACGGTCGCGTCGTACTTGACGTTGGCCGCCAAACTGGGTCGATCGACGGGTTTGCATCGCGCAGCCACCGTTCTGTTTGGCGTGTTCGCCGCCGGTTGCGCGTACGCCGTGCAGTGCGATACGGATTTCGTGCTGGCTCTCCGTCTCGCGTATCACGCGTTTACCCTCGATCTCGATCTCGTGCCGGCCGTGGTGTTTCACATGTTGGCCGTCGTCGGCTTTCTCGTGTGCGCTCTCACCTTTCTCAACGAAACGATAACTCGTCACGTGGCCGCGGTGCTCGCGTTGTTGGTGCTGTTTATCAACGTGGCGGTCGATTGGCGTTTGGATTTTTGGACTCGACGACAAAGAGCGGATTTTTGGTGCGCGTTTCGAATCGCGGCCGACAACGTGCCCATTTTGGCGGCGTTAACTTTATTCGCGTTGCAACCGATGCCCTCGGTCGATGAAACTGGGAATAAGAAAAGTAACGACGCACGCACTTGTCACTGAGCAAACGACGAAATAAAATTTTTTTTTTACATTTATACCAAAGAATAAAGAAAGCGTCAATCCAACCTCTAGTAATCTTTTGTCTTTTGCTTTTGTAATTTGTAAGCAATTCGATTGAAATCCGTTGTATCGTGGGATTTAAAATTCGTGATTCGAAATTTGAAAACAGGAACCTTAGAATTATAAGTTTATTTTGATAAAATTGTATTGCGGGCGAGCCGATCCGCTTCTGTCACGCTGACGATTAATTTTGTTATAAAATGAATTATGCTTTGTAAAAGTGTGTAGCAGACGCAATTCTCGTACGTACTTTTAACGTGAAACAAATAAAAGTGAGATTTTTATTTGCCAAAAACTTTCATAAATATAAATTTACTGTTTATATTAGTTACGGGCGATGTCAACAGATAGCAGAACGAATTAATTTGGAGTTGCTTAAAATGGCAACGCTCAAAATCAAATGTTTCTCTTATAATCAAATTTACTATTTTAATTTTAATGTTACTATATATTTTACTTCATAATTTAAATAACAAATCTAATTTCACACAAAGGTTTGATAGCTTCGTTCGAAATGGAACTGGAAATAGAACAACGCGCCACGTCACCTCGCGGATCATTTCATGTTATTTCGCACATGGCAATACGGCGCACCTCCAAGATGGCATCTAAAAAGCAAAAATTCAATCGCTTCGCGAAGAAAAATAAAAAACCGGGTTTGAGTTTAGACGAAGAAATTAATTTCTTAAACGAATCTTGTAAAGCCGTGAGTACGGTAATAGCGCGGATAAATGACGCGAATAATTTGTAATATCGTTTTCAGTTCACCCAGAAAGACATCGACCAGTGGCGGTCATTCGAAGATTATCCCATCAGTCGGAAAACAAAAGCGGGTAATTAATTAATTAATTAATTGATTGATTGATTAATTGATTAATTAATTATTTAATTAATTATTTTTCATTTATCGTAATAGGATTGAAAAAAGCAGGATTCGTCGTGCCGACGGAAATACAACGAGACGGCATCGCTGCCGCGTTGAAAGGCGACAACGTGTTGGGAAAAGCGAAAACGGGCAGTGGAAAAACACTCGCTTTCCTCGTACCGGTTTTGGAACGATTGTACAAAAGCAAATGGAGCAATCACGACGGATTGGGTGTGCTAATCATCAGTCCCACGAGGGAGCTGGCGCTGCAAATCTACAGTGTGTTTACGACGGCAGGAGGCGATCACGATTTTTCCATCGCCGGAATGACCGGTGGAAAAGACCGGAAACGCGAGTTTCAAGTAATCGACCAGTGCAACATTATCGTCTGCACTCCCGGACGACTTATGGAGCACATTGATAAAAACTACGCGTTCAATTGCGATAATTTGCAAATGTTAAGTACGCGTTTGTGCACGCGATTGATTTTGTACATTATAATTCTAATTATGAATTATGAATTGTATTTCTAATTTCAGTTTTAGACGAAGCGGATCAACTGATGAGTTCGGATAACGCGCTGGTCATGAACAAAATTCTCAATTTTTTGCCGGACGAACGACACACTTTGCTCTATTCGGCGACACTGACGAATTCCGTCGAAGATCTGGCGCGGTTGCGACTGAAAAGGTTTACTCGCGTGTCCGCTCACGAGCGTTCGGAACAGAGCACTCCCGTAAATTTACACCAGTCGTATGCGGTGAGCAAGCTCGAAGACAAAACGAACGCGCTCTGGGCTTTTCTCGACGATCACCCGGGGAAAAAAATTCTAGTATTCATGTCCACGTGCAAACAAGTGAGATATTTGCAC
This sequence comes from Strigamia maritima, assembly GCA_000239455.1. Taxonomy (NCBI): domain Eukaryota; kingdom Metazoa; phylum Arthropoda; class Chilopoda; order Geophilomorpha; family Linotaeniidae; genus Strigamia; species Strigamia maritima. The sequence continues at coordinate 56,054 of JH431210.1, forward strand.
GCCGCATTTCGTCGGTTGAGGACGCAGACCACCGTGTTCGAGTTGACGAGTAAAATGCACCAGGATAAAAGAAACGCGACTTACGATGCCTTCCATCGCAAGCAGAACGCCGTCCTCTTTGCCACCGATGTGGCGGCGAGAGGCTTGGGTGAGATTTTTTAAAAAATAATTGCGAGATGATTTAGTATTTAGTTCAACATATATTTCTTGCGCCAGATTTTCCCGGAATCGACTGGGTGGTGCAATTGGATTGTCCGCAGGACAGCAAGACGTACATCCACCGGGTCGGACGTACCGCGCGCCACGAAGATCGGGGTCAATCTTTGCTCGTCTTGTTGCCGTCCGAGGAGGAAGAAATGCTCAAAGATTTGGCGGCGAAAAAAATTCCAATTTCAAAAACTACGTTACGGAAAGCCAACATCGTCGAGACAAAGTTGCAACAACTTTTGTCACGTGACGTCACGTTGAAAGAGTGCGCGCAGAGAGTATGATATTAATATTTGTTTTTTCTCCTCGATTTGTTTCGACATTTTGATAAAATATTTTTTATTACATTGCATTAGGCATTCGTCACTTACTTTAAGAGCGTGTTTTTAATGAAAAATAAGAAAATTTTTGACGTTACCAAGTTGAACAAGGATGAATACGCAAAGTAGGTATTTTTGCGGAATTTTATTTATTTATTTATTTTTTCGTTTTGATAATGCAGGTCTCTCGGATTGTTCCAAGCGCCTCGAATACGCTTTTTACAAGCGGCCGAAAAACGGTCCAAGAAACTGACGAGCGAAGCGAAAGTAATAAGCGAAATCGATAAAGGAGAAATGGCAAAAGACAAAATGCGGCTAACGTGTTCGGACGAGAGCGAAAACGAATTGCTCACCGTCAAAAGCGGACGGCAAACAAATCTGCCGGACGATTTGCCGATAAAATGTATCCAAGACGTGCCGGAAAGAAGCGCGAAAACGAAGAAAACTACGAAAGCTGGCGTAGCAAAACGACTACTGAAACAGAAAGTGAAACCGAACACGCGTATAGTGTTTGGCGAGGATGGTCAAGTGCGTACGACTCATTTTAAACAAAGAAAAAAATTAATTTGATTTTAACTTCTTTTTTTTAGGTGGCTACGACGTTTCCGGCTTTGCAAAAGCGTGTTTACGACGGCGAAGAAGAAGACGACGACGAAGACTTCGGCGGAATCGACATAGACAAGCAAAAGGCAGTTATGGAAGCGGAGGATCGGATCGACAAGGAAGTTTATCGACAGAAAATCAAAGATGATCACAAAGTAGAAACTGAGATTGATAGATTAATTGTACAAATTTCTGATTTTTTAAAATTTTATTTAGCAAAAACGTTTGAAAGAGAAAGAAGCGAGGCGAAAACGGAAAAAAGACGAAAGCGAAGAGGACGAAGAGGACGAAGAAAGCGAGGAAAGCGAGGAGGAAGGCGAAAAAGGCGAGCAGGAAAGCGAAAAAGGCGACAGTAGCGATTTAAAGAGGATAAAGGGAAACGATTCTCGTGCGTGGCCAATAAAGACGGAATCGAGGAGGAGAGAGACGACAGAAAAAATGCCTTTGGCGCAACAAGAGGAATTGGCTTTGAGACTTTTGACATGCAAAAACTCGTGACAGAGCGGACATTTTTAATAATTTTGTATTTGTAAAATAAATAAAATGTAACGAGCTATCAACAGACGGCAGTGACTACTTTTAAACATCATTCACTGGTTTTCATTCACTTTTTTTTAAACCTTAGTTTTAACTAAAAGTATACTTTTATGCTTATTTGATCTATATCTATTTTTTTAACGTTTTTTTTTTTATTTCATTTACAGTTAGTAGATTAGTTTAGAAGAAGAAATTTAAATGTTGCTTCCCGTCAGCGCTAGATGGCGATACGTGTTTTTTTCTTTTTTTCTTTACGTTAGTCCGACAGTCGGTACGCGGGCGTGCGAGTCGCAAAGATGGAGGAGATGGTCGAGGATGTTGGCGATTATTCTCCGGCCAAACGCGCCAAACTCGACGTCGACGACTCGGCAATCGATGCGTCCACGACGAGATACGGATTGTCGATGCTCGAGAAGCAGCCAGGAGTGGCATCTCGTTTTTTCGGTAAGGTAATGAACTCGCAAGTTTTTCGCTCTTAATTTACACGTGCCAATATTTTCATTTCAGACGACGAGTTCACTTCGCCAGAAATGGGTATATTTTTAATTCTATTACTCAATCAATCAATCAATCAATCAATCAATTAATTAATTTTTTATTTTTTTAGCACCCGATAGTTCTAACACCGAGGATATTGACGACGACGACGACATCGCTTCGACCGTGAGTAATTTATCGGGTTTAAGCGATCTGTCGAATATCAGCGGCCTGGAATGGAAACCGATCACCGGTGACACGATCTAATTTTTTTAATAAGTAATAAAATAATAATAATAATTATTATTATTATTATTAGGAGCTTTTTCGTGGGCGCAAAAGCAAATGGAATTGGGGATGAACCCGCGGAGTTTTTTGCAAGATCTCGTGCCGTTGGAGGCCAGCATTCCGGCCGATATGGATGACATCACGTTGTGGAAAATTGTTTGCGATATTTTAATCGAGCCGCCGCGGCGGAAGAAATTGTGCAACATCAATACTCTGGACGACGTGATCGATTTACTGCGGACCAAACAGAAGATCATCGTGCTCACGGGGGCCGGAGTGTCGGTTTCTTGCGGCATTCCGGATTTTCGCTCGAGAGATGGAATTTATGCCCGTTTGGCCAAAGATTTCCCCGATTTGCCCGATCCGCAAGCCATGTTCGATATTCATTATTTTAGAAAAGATCCGCGACCTTTCTACAAGTTTGCAAAGGTGAATAAATAAATAAATTAAATTAATTAATCAATTAATCAATCAATCAATCATTATAAATTCTATATTAAAAATATAATATTTAAAAACTACTTTTAGGAAATTTATCCGGGACAGTTCGACCCGTCGTTAAGCCATAAGTTTATCAAACTTTTGGAAAAACATGAAAAGCTGTTGAGGAATTATTCTCAAAATATCGATACTCTGGAGCAGATCGCCGATATCGAAAGGGTCATTCAGTGCCACGGTACGATTTGAAAATATATATATTTTTTATTTTATATTTATTGTTCGATGTAATCGCAGGTTCTTTCGCGACCGCAACGTGCACGAAATGTTGCTTCAAAGTGGATTCGCAAGCGATAAAAGACGACATTTTCAAGCAGAATATCCCCAAGTGTCCGAAATGCAAAGATTCGAGTGGCTGCGACGGTCTCGCGGTGATGAAACCCGACATCGTGTTTTTCGGCGAAGGTCTTCCCGACGAATTTCACAGCACCATGGCGCAGGATAAGGACGAGTGCGATCTGTTGATCGTGATCGGCTCGTCGCTCAAAGTTCGCCCGGTCGCGTTAATTCCACGTAATTAAACAACATATCGCAATTCTCCACTTTGAAGATCGTGGGCTTATATTCGAAAAACCCTGTTTTGAGAAGAAAAAAGAGACAAATGGGCTGCAATCTGAATTTAAGCTCGCGGTCTTTAAAGCGAGGCATTACTGTATCAATTCAATTAAATGTAAACGTATCAATTAGATTCCGTTTCCGTGGATGTGCCGCAAATATTGATTAATCGGGAACCGCTTAAACATATGTCGTTCGATGTGGAATTGCTCGGAGACTGCGACGTGATCATCAACGAAATTTGTCTTCGGTTAAGGAAATTGAGTTTATTACTTTTTAAAATATAAATATTGAATTATTTTTAATAATAGACTCGGACCCGGATGGGATCAGATCTCGCGGAACGAAAAGTTGCATCAAATCGCCGAAAATCGCATCGACGCGTTGAAAAAACCGGACGCGGCTTGCTCGACGACAACCATGTCGGACGAGTTGAAACATTTGCACAATTTCGAATCGAACGACGTTGCTTGCGAAGAACACGTCGACATGTTTCGATCCAAAAATATTTCGTGTAACATACCGGGTATAAATACAAATTTGCTCCTATTTGATTTTCAATTTCTAATAAGTAATAATAATAATAATAATATTGTATTTTTAGTTGGGTCTTACGTGTTCAGCCCTCCCAATTGCTACTTATTCAACGGTGCGGAGATAGTTGCGGAACAGCAATTGAGCGAGAAACGGGATAATTGCGTTTCTAAAACGGAATTCGACGCGAGCGCGAGCGCGAGCGGCGAAGACAGCGGAGTGGGAGATTTGCGCGACGACCAACATTTATGATGACATCAGTCTCGCTTAGTTTTTTTTTTTTTTTTTTTTCTTTTTTTTTCTCTTTTTCCTTTTTTTTTCTTTTGTTTTCCTTTGTTTTTAATCAATTTGTCGTGCTCAAAGAAAGGTACAAAATATGCAATATTGTTGTATTCGATTCGTCGCACACTTGATTTTACATACGTTCTTCGTCGTAAATTTTATTTCCAATCATTATGTATTATAAATATCGTTTACATTTATTTATATCACTGCTCATTTGTTTAATAAAAATTTCTCTCGTAAATTTTTTATTTTTTTTTTTTACATTTTACATTTCTTTGCGCCATCTGTCGTCAATGCGGAACGAAATTGCGCGCATGCGCAGTCATCATTGACGTGGCAGTCTCTGACTTTACATTGCCGAGTCGGTTTTGAGGTATCGTGTCAGTCTTGGTTCAACGCAACTTGATATAACTTGGTACAACTTCAATAATTTCGTCGTGCGATAAAGAAAAAAGCGGACATTATCATGAATCCGCAGTTAATGAATACCCACGTACCAGGGTACGGGAATTTAATTCCACAGCCTGGCGTGCCAACTGGATTCGACACGCAACAAATCGCAACGAATTACGGTCAACCCATGTCCAAGGCGCCCCCGCCGCCGCCACATCATCACCATCCGCACCATCCTCCGCCGCCGCCACAAACTGGTATCAGTTATTCGATTTATTTTTTATTTACTCGACTTATTTATTTATTTTAATCCCGTCTAGATTCGTACGCTGGCAGTCAGAACGGATTCGTGAATTATGCTCCGCCACCTCCGCAAAATCCTCTACAGCCGCAGCCGCCGAGAGCGCGACAAATACAACAACACATGAATTACGGTCCGCCGCCGCCTCACGTTTTCCCGGCTCACGGCGATGCGCCGCCGCCGATGCACCACCACCCGCAGCAATTACTACAACAACAACAACAACATCAACAACAACAACATCAACAGATGGATCCGAACGTGATGACGAATCGTATGGCCAATATGAGTTTGGGTCATGGACCGATCGGTCACTCTGGCCTCGGTGACGGCGCTCAATTTGTGCAATCTCAGCAACCGCCGTATAATTACGCGAATGGTGGCCAGGCGGACCAATATCCTCCTCCTCCTTCTCAGTGGCCGAATCAACAAGTAGCGCCCATGCCGCTGAACAATCAATTCGGCGCGCAAATACCTTCCAACGTTATGCCTTCGTCCGGTCCGCGTTACCCGAACGACCCTCAACAACAACAACAATTCCCGTATCAACAATCGCGTCGATTGGATCCCGATCAAATGCCTAGTCAAGTAATTGTCTCTTAATTTTTTTTTTTTTTTTAAATAAATGAAATTTGCGTCATTATTTTTGAAGGTTCAAGTGATCCAGGATGATCGCAAGAACAGAAGCGGAGTATTCGTGACCAACGCCAAAGGACAAATACCGCCGCTCGTGACTACCGATTTTGTGACGGAAGATCGCGGTAATTGCAATCCTCGATTCATGCGCGCCACCATGTACAGCGTGCCGACGAGTCCGGACATTTTAAAGCAGTCGGCCGTTCCGTTCGCCGTCGTGGTCAGTCCGTTCGCCAAACTACATCCCAACGAGGTGCGAATGAACTTTATGTGAAAGATAGATATTTTTTAAATTTTAATTTTTTAATTTTTTAATTTTTTTAATTTTTAATTTTTTAAATTTTAAATTTTTTAATTTTTTAAATTTTTAATTTTTAATTTTTTAAATTTTTAATTTTTAATTTTTTAAATTTTTAATTTTAATTTTTAATTTTAATTTTAATTTTTAAATTTTAATTTTAATTTTTAATTGTAAAAGTTTGCTCCGCCCGTGGTGGAACTCGGCCAAATGGGACCCGTGCGTTGCGTGCGCTGCAAGGCCTACATGTGTCCGTTCATGCAGTTCGTGGACGGCGGACGGCGCTTCCAGTGCGCCTTTTGCAAGGGGACGACCGAAGTACCGCCCGAATACTTTGCGCATCTCGACCACACGGGTCAGCGTTTGGATAAATTCGAACGACCCGAGCTCTGTTTGGGATCGTATGAATTCGTGGCGACCAAGGACTACTGCAAGGTTTTTCAAAATAAAATAAAATAAAATAATAATAAAATAAATAAATAAATAAATTGGAATTTTCTTATCACAGAATGACTTGTTTCCCAATTCGCCGGCCATAATTTTCGTCATCGACGTGTCGTACAGCAGCGTCAAGAGCGGAATGGTGAATTTGCTGTGCAGCAACATGAAGACAGTGGTGCAGTCGTTGCCGCGCGAAAACGGCAAATCTCCGCGAGTGGGATTCATCACGTACAGCAACGCGATTCATTTCTACAACCTCAAGAATAATTTAGCTCAGCCGCAAATGATGGTGGTGTCGGACGTGCACGACGTGTTCATGCCGTTGCTCGACGGCTTTTTGGTGGACGCGGCGGAAGCGGTCGCGCTTATGGACAGTCTGATGGAGCAAATACAGTTGGCGTTCGCCGATTCGCGCGACACCGAGACGATTTTGGGTCCGGCGATTCAGGCGGGTCTCGAAGCGCTCAAGGCTTCCGATTGTGCCGGGAAACTTCTCGTTTTTCACTCGACGCTGCCGATCGCCGAGGCGCCGGGCAAACTGCGCGCTCGTGACGATCGCAAGCTGCTGGGCACCGACAAGGAGAAGACGATCCTGATGCCGCAGTCGAATTATTACACGCAACTGGGCCAGGATTGCGTGGCCAGCGCGTGCAGCGTCGATTTTTTCACGTTTCCCACGTCGTACGTGGATTTGGCGACCCTCGGTCAAGTGAGCCGACTCACGGGCGGTCAAATTTACAAGTACACCTATTTCCAGGCGGACGTGGACGGTCATCGTTTCCTCGAGGATCTGAAACTGGCGATAGAGAGCAGCACGGCGTTCGATGCGGTCATGCGAGTGCGCACGAGCACGGGAGTGCGGCCGACCGAATTTTTCGGCAGTTATTACATGTCGAACACGACGGACGTGGAATTGGCATCGATCGACTGCCACAAAGCGATCACGGTGGAAATCAAACACGACGACAAATTGACGGAGGAAGATGCCGTCTACATTCAGACGGCCATCTTGTTTACGAGCGTGGCCGGTCAGCGACGACTTCGAATTCATAATCTGTCGCTGAACACGTGCAATCAGATGGCGGATTTGTACCGACAATGCGAATTGGACACGATAATTAATTATTTTGCAAAAAGCGGTACCTAATATATTATTTTTTTTTTTTTTTTTTTTTTTAATGTAAATTAATTTTATTTTTATTTCAATCAATAATTAGCGTTGAGGCAACTCGTCGAGCAAGTGCCAAAAACCGTGAAAGAACAGTTTGTGAACAAATGCGCGCAGATTCTCGCCTGTTATCGCAAGAATTGCGCGAGTCCCTCGTTGGCCGGGCAACTCATCCTGCCCGAGTGCATGAAGTTGCTTCCGCTCTACGGCAATTGCGTGCTGAAAAGCGACCCGATCGCCGGAGGTATTTGATTTATATTATATTATATTATATTAAATTAAAAATTAAAATTTACAAAATAAAATTACATTTTATTCGCGTAGGATCCGAAATGATGACGGACGATCGTAGTTTTGTCATGTTGTCGCTATTGAGCATGGATGTGTCGAGCACGATGGGTTTGTTTTATCCGCGCCTGTTGCCGTTGCACGAATCTTCGGACGATTCCATGCCGGTGGCTTTGCGATGCAGTTACGAAAAACTACAGGACGACGGGGTTTATTTATTAGAAAATGGAATTTACATGTTTATGTGGGTTGGCGCGAGCGTGGCGCCAGATTGGTTGCGGGACGTTTTCGGCGTTCAGTCGTTTTCTCAATTGGACATTGACAGAGTATTCATTATTTTATTATTTCTTTTTTTATTACCGATTTTTTTATTTTTATTTTTATTTTATTTTTTATTTTGATCTAGACGAAACTCGTGGATTTAGACAATCCGTTGTCTGTGCGCGTGCGCAACGTCATACAGCAAGTGCAATCGGAGCGGCCGCGATACATGCGCGTGAGTATAATTTAAAAAATATAATTTTTAAAGAAATTATTTCTTTATAATTTATAATTTGTTTAAAATTTGTTTTGATAAAATTTAGTTGACAATCGTGAAGCAACGCGACAAATTAGAAATGGTATTTAAACACTTTTTAGTCGAGGATAAGGGCATGAGCGAAAACTACCCTTCGTACGTGGACTTTCTCTGCTATTTGCATAAGGAAATACGTAGTTTGCTTAGTTGAAAATTAAACACCAGGTTGTTGCTCCAAAGGGGCCTTATATTGTGTATAAAAAAATAAAAAAGAAATTGTATCTGAGACCATTTATACGATTATCTTAAAATAAATGAGTAAATTGAACGATGAAAGCATTTCTTTTACATTTTCTTGATTTATAGTGACAAAAACGGCCGCTAGATGGCTTTTAAATTTGTTTATTTAAATGATTTAAAATGGCGTCCTCTCCTTTGCCGGTCGACGAGAAACCGTCGTTGAAGCGCAAAATGGATTCGGACGACGAACTGGATCAGATTTCGCGCGAATGTACGTTGTTTTATCTAATCTACGTATACTTATATTTTATTTTCACTTTCTTCGTTTTACACAGCCGCGATAAGACGGACCGCGGAAAACAACAACAAAAGCAGAAAATGCCCCTACTTGGACACCATCAACCGACACGTGTTGGATTTCGATTTCGAAAAACTGTGCTCGGTGTCTCTGTCGAGGATCAACGTGTACGCCTGCTCGGTGTGCGGCAAATATTTTCAGGGCCGCGGCACCAACACCCACGCCAACACGCACAGCGTCGAAGTCGGGCATCACGTTTTTCTCAATTTGCAAACTTTAAAGTTTTATTGTTTGCCCGATAATTACGAGATCATCGATTCGTCTTTGGAGGACATTAAATACGTGTTGAAACCGACTTTCACGCTTCAACAAATTCGCAAGTTGGAAGCCAACGACAAATTATCACGCGCCATAGACGGAACCACCTATCTGCCGGGCATCGTCGGATTGAACAACATCAAAGCCAACGATTATTGCAACGTGGTCTTGCAAGCGTTGTCGCACGTGCCGCCGCTGCGCAACTATTTTCTGCGCGAGGAGAGCTACCGACGAATCAGGCGACCGCCCGGTGACAACATGCTCTTTTTGGTGCAGCGTTTCGGCGAACTTTTACGCAAACTGTGGAATCCGTGTAATTTTAAGGCGCACGTGAGCCCGCACGAAATGTTGCAGGCCGTCGTACTGTGCAGCCACAAGCGGTTCCAGATCACCGAACAGGGCGATCCGATCAATTTTTTGTCGTGGTTTTTGAACGCTCTTCACTTGGCGCTCGGCGGCACGGCAAAAACTACGAGCAGCATCGTTTATCGAACTTTTCGCGGAAAAATGAGAATATACTCGCAGAAAATGCCGCCTGTCGAAATGGAAGAACACCACAAATATAATTTGCTTCAATCCGAAGAATTCCAAGGTGATTTAAAAAATAAATAAATAAAAAAATAAAAAAATAAAAAATAAAAAAATAAAAAATAAAAAATAAAAAAAATAGAAATTATTTTTCAACTTATTTTTGATTTCTACAGAAAAAGTGGAAGATTCGTCGTTTCTTTACTTGACGGCTGACCTTCCTCCGCCGCCGCTGTTTAAAGACGAATTGCTGGAAAACATTATCCCGCAAGTACCGCTTTATAACATTTTGGCCAAATTCAACGGTAACACGGAGAAGGAATACAAAACGTACAAGGATTCCACGCTCAAGCGATTCGAAATCACCAAATTGCCGCCGTACCTCATTCTTTACATAAAGAGATTTACGAAAAATACATTTTTCGTCGAGAAGAATCCGACCATCGTTAATTTCCCGATCAAGTGAGTACAAGGTTCCTCGACCTTTTCGAGGTGAATGAGCCACCCCCGCAGCCCGCACCTCGAAACGAGTTTGTATGTAAAATTTGGCTGAGGAGGAGCAAAGTTCAGTGGGACGTTAAAAAAAAAAATGAAAAACAGAAACATCACAAACGTGATGTTATTTTTCGCCTCGTTCGTTTGATATTTGATAAATTGTGGTCGACCTCGTTATTATAACAACTTTGATGAAGGCAAACTGGTTTTTGATGAAATATCTATTTATCAATTTTTTCTTTTTTTCTTTTCAATTCGACAGGAATATAGATTTGGGTGACATTTTGAGCCCCGAAATAAAAGCGAAAATGACGAATACCAGCTACGATTTATTGGCCAACATCGTGCACGACGGCGATCCGCAGGCTGGAAAAGGAACTTACCGCATGCATATTTTACAAAAAGTAGGTCGAGTTTAAATAGTTAAAAATTTTATTTTTAAAAAATTCAAGTACACAAAGTTATGTAGAATAACGCGAAAGCGAAGATTATCTTTTTTCTTTATTTATGTAAAAGAAAAAAAAAAGAAAAAAAACTAAGAAACTAGTCCACAACACGATTCGCAAATGGAATTAGATGATGACCTCTATCTGTATAGAGATATACAAATATAATAAAATAATTTTGTTAATTTTTCAGGGAACGGGAAAATGGTTCGAAATGCAAGATTTGCACGTGACTGAAATTCTTCCTCAAATGATCACTTTGTCGGAAGCGTACATTCAGATCTACGAGTTGAGAAAAGAGAAAGAAGAGACGGCGAAAGTGACAAAAGCAGCGGCAGCGGCCAATGAGGAAGAATCAGCTTTAAAAAATTGAAATTTTTAAATATTTTTTTCATCTTCCTTTAACGGTGACCCACAGCCGCAGGGAGGGAAGGAAAAGGAAGAAAAGGAAGGAGGTCCATCCAGTCAGACAAGTTTCTATCTGAAAGACGAATTGTTTAAAAAATTTAAATTTAAAAATGTTTTCTATTATGATTTAATGAATTTGAATTTGTTGTAATGTTTTTCTCTCGTGTAGTAAAGAATAAAGTTTGTACGAGCTTAAGTTTTATAATCGGTTATCGGTATGTGAACCGACTATGTGGAGCACACAACGTCGGTCGGAGCGAAGGTGCAATGAGAATGCATGACGAAACCGAGGGCGACTCGTGAGTGGTGGGAAGCTGAAGCTGAGCAACCTCGATTAGGATTCTAGATCGGAGTCGTGCAGTTTACAAGTAAACCAGACACAGACTAACAACATTTCTTTGCACCGCGCGCGGCAACAACAATTACTCTAACAACATGGCAAGTGAAATTTTACATTTTTACTTTTTTACTTTTTTACTTTTTTGGTTTTTAATTTCAGACGTTTCCATCGTTTCGAATTCTCCTATTTTTGTTTCTATCGATTCGAGCTCAGGATTACTATCACGACAGAGCTTCGAATCAGTGGTGGTCGGATTACGCGTCGTTGGACGAGTACGACGACGACGATTTGGACCGGCACATGAATTTGATCATCACGAAAAACATTCTTCCGGGCGACGCGCCGTTGCCGTTCGACGAGTCGCAGTTTTATCGACGTCCGCCCACCTCGTCCGAGGAATTGGAATTGGAATTCGCACCACCTCCGCGTCCGCCTCCGCCCCGACAGCAGAAAAACAGGAAAAACCCGATCGCTAGTTCGACGATCCGGCCTCCTCCGAGACCCACGCAGCCACCGCCGCCACCGCCGCCGCCGCAGACGTTTCGACCTTCGCCGAAACCCATCTTCCGACCCGCTCTCACGCGACCTTCGACTCGACTCGTTGCGACACGACCTCCACCGACTCGACCTCCGCCGATCGAAGATGACTTCTTAGACGAGGTCGAGGTCGAGACCGAAGAAATAGCGCCGCCGCCGCCGCCGCCGCCGCCGCCATTCGTACGAGACGATTCTTCGTTGCCCGCCATTCCGAGCGATTCCCAAAACGTTTTGGTCACTCAAGTTCCGTTTAAGGCCGCCAACCGATTTCCATTCGTCGCAAAAACCCAATCTCGATCCGATTTCACCGACGAACCGCCGCCACCGCCGCCGCCGCCCAAAAATTTTATTCCGTCCAATTCGGTCGTGTTCGTTCCTCCCGCATCCGATTCGTCATCGTCCTCCTTCACTTTTCGTCCCTCGCATCCGATAACGAGACAGAGCCTCGCACCCAACGGTTTCTTTTCGTCGCCGTCCCCGACCACTTCGTCCTTTTCCGCCGCGTTCGAGTCGCAAACTCCTCAAGGTCGACGCACCCAAGTTCTCAAGCGCCGTTTTCGACCTTCGACGGAGTTTCCGGTCTCGCTCGAACCCGAGCACCTCCAACCGGAACCGGAACCGGAACCGGAACCAGAAATTCAAACTCCTTCGCGTCCACCCGCGCAATTTCGCTCCGAACGACGTCGCGTGAGGATCAATTCGGAGCTCGAAGAGTTGCCGAAGACGAAGAGAATTAAGAAACCCGTCGTCGACGATTCGGTTTCGACGTTTCCGGTAGCCAGTACGGTCGGGCGGCTGCTCGAACCGCAAAGAATCGCCACCACTTTCCGGCCGTTGTCGCCGGCCGTCAAAAGTCAAGTGATTCGGAAGAAAGTGCCGGCTTCGTCGCCGCCTTCGTCCAACACGGTTTCGCAGTTCGTCCGACGTCGGCCGGTGATCGCGACGACGCCCTTCTTTTCCTCGCCGCCGCCGCCGCCGTCGCCCGACGTGGAAGTGCGCGGACGAGTCGTCGTGCCCGTGACCACGTTCATCCCTCAGCTGTTGTTCTCGACGACGCCTTCGCCCGTCCGACACACGCCGATCGAGAGCGACATTTCGTCCAACACGGAAATCATTTCGCCCGCCGAATTGCGCCAAGTCGCCAGGCAACAGCAGCGCGAACATTCGCGATTTCGGCGGGACGAAAACGAAGACGACTGGACTCCGCCGTGTTACGACGGGAGCGCGTCTTTCTGCTCGTACGGTCGACTGGAATATCCCGAAGAATTGATGAACGAAGTGATTGGCCAACGCGAGACGGAGCTCAAACGACTTTTTTCGCAATTCCGAAACGAAATGGCGGTAGAAGGCGGCGACAGAAACAAAAGCAAAAGCGAAAGTGAAAGTGTCAGCAAGTTTGCGTGCGAATCGGTCGCTCGAACCCTTCGTCCCGGTTGGGCCAAGGATGCAGTCTCCGGCAAGTGGTTGTTGGTCGTCAACAGCAACGACGATATTCGTTTCCAGCAAAACGTTCGCATCGAAACGTGCTCGTGAGTTGTTTTTTTTCAATACTCGCGCGATTCTCCTTTCCCCCTAAACTTTTTACTTTAACTATGATTATTATTATTTCAGGCGTCGGAACGAGGCGTGTCACTTCATATCACCGTTCTATCGTTCGTCGTGCGTCGAACGTGAGAATATTCAAAGATTGGTGGCAATTGATCCGCGAGATCATCATCTGCAGCCTTTTGTGGCCTTGTTTTCTATGCCTCGCGGTTGTTCGTGTCGCATCGGCAGTACGATAAATACGCATTCCGAATAAATTTGTATTTCTAACCCGCCATATATTTACAATATTTACAACCAGATGCGACGTCACGCGTATAAATACGCTCATAATATTATGATACGACCATGACTCGCATAAATTGAATATTTTTTTTTATTAAAACTTAAACGTTTTTATGAAACTACTTTTGTACTCCCATTTAACTCGTAAGAGGAGAAGAAAAAAAGACAAAGGAAATAAAAAAAATGATGTATTTTTTTTTAAAGTTTGCTTTTGACAATGCGTATAATCCCGATACGGGGTTCACACGAGTATAATCACGGGGGAAAAATAAATCCCTCGACATTTATTTTTTTACCCAACGTAAGTAACGGTTAAATTAAAATCAATCGCGAGTATTGTAATTTCCTCGCGCGAAATTATTCATTTTTAGTCGAAAATTTAGGTAAATATTTTTGTTAAATCCTATTCGCGTACGGATACGTGCGCGCAAAGTGCACAAAATGGCGAAAGTAGTCCTCTCGAAGCTGAGGTGTCTCCCCGTTCCATCACTCGTTGCCGCTGTTGTTGTCGATCCTGTTGCTTTTTGTGCGAGCGTGAGACGAGCTTCAAAGATGGCCTTACCGAGATGTTACTTCGATATGCACGCGGATAAGACTCCCGTGGGTCGAATAGTATTCGAGGTAGGCATTATATGTATAATATAATTATATTTGTAGAAATGATATTCCGTAGTATCCGCCTCGCCGGCAACGCCATATTGAAAAATTCAAAAGAAGACAAAAAAAAACCACGTGCAATTGAATTTCTTTTCTTATCTCTTTCTTTCTTTCTTTTTTAGCTTCGCAGCGATGTCGTTCCAAAAACTGCGGGTAAACGAATCCTTACATTTCGATTTTTAATAATGAATAATATGAATATTTTTTTATTTTTTTCTTTTTTAGAAAATTTTCGCGCCTTGTGCACCGGAGAGCGTGGATTTGGGTTCAAGGGCAGCTCGTTCCACCGCGTCATCCCCAACTTTATGTGCCAGGGCGGTGATTTTACGAATCACAACGGCACCGGTGGAAAATCCATTTACGGAAGCAAATTCGAAGACGAGAACTTTACTCTGAAACACACTGGACCAGGTTAATAAGTTATTTGCATTTTTATTTGATAATAATAATAATAATTCTAATGTTATTTTAAAATTAGGAACTTTGTCGATGGCTAACGCCGGACCCAACACTAACGGTTCGCAGTTTTTTATTTGCACGGTGAAGACGAGCTGGTAAAACGGAAATTATTTTTTCGAAAAAATAAATAAAGTGTTCTAATTATAATTATTTACTGAAAGGTTGGATAACAAACACGTGGTGTTCGGAACCGTGGTCGAAGGAATGGACGTGGTGAAAAAGTTGGAAAGCTACGGTAGTCAGAGTGGCGACACGAGCAAGAAGATTCTCGTAGCCGACAGCGGCCAATTATAAATTCGGTTTCCGCACGACGAGCACATTCAAGTTTTCTTTTTTCTTTCATTCCAATATTTTGTGTTTAATCTAGCGCAGTAGTAGTTTGACATTTTTTATTTTCTCGTTTAATTTTTTTTGAAAAACGTGTGTGTAGTTTAAAAAAAAAAAGAAAAAAATTTAAAATTTAATAAAACCAACTTGAATGAATTAACAAATTTAATTTTTTTTTATTTCTATTTTATTGCTCAACATCAAAAACTCGAATCGTTAATAACAGTTTGAATTCGGGTTGTCACTCGAGCGAATCTTTTAAATTAGTTTCTTTTATTATTTTTTCGCTTTTTCTTCAGATCTTGATCATCGAGTACTCTGAGTACGTCCGGCTCTATTTCCGATATGGGCACGCGTGCCGCGTACCTGACCAATACTTTACCAGTCTTGCTTATCAAAAATTTTTCGAAATTCCAGCGTACATCGTTGTCACGAAGCGGTTTGTAAAACAGGCGTTCTTTTTCAGCGAAGATCGAATCGACGGGCGGACAAAACGACTTGCAAATATTTATTAATTTATTATTATAATTAATTATTTATTTATTTATTTATTTATTTATTACTACTTTCAAGAAGGTGTACAAAGGATGTTCGTGTTCCCCGTTTACGTCGATTTTCACGAATAATTGAAACGCCGGCTCGAAACCGTTACCCGGTCGAACGTGTTTGATGCCGTTGTAGATCTCGACGCCGTCGAAACCCGGTTCTTGCTGCGATTAATATTATTTCTTAGTAGTAGTAATAATAATAATAATAATAATAATAATAATAATTCGTAGTCATGTTATGAT
This sequence comes from Strigamia maritima, assembly GCA_000239455.1. NCBI lineage: Eukaryota > Metazoa > Arthropoda > Chilopoda > Geophilomorpha > Linotaeniidae > Strigamia > Strigamia maritima. The sequence continues at coordinate 72,074 of JH431210.1, forward strand.
ACCATTCCAAATTGGTTGCAAGGAAATGCTAAAATAGAAAGTTGTTTGAATTTCGATTGAAGATCGTTCAACTCCGCGTACTGGTCGGTGAAACCTCAGTAAGTGGCCACGTTCGTAATTAATAGTACCTGGCCCTCGTATTTACGCAACGAGATCCTCATTTTCTCGAACAAATCGGGTATGACGAAATCGTAGACGGACGTGCTCTCATTTTTCGCGTACGGCCCGCACAGTTGATATCCGCCCAATGCGTGCGAAAATAATAGAAATGATAACAGTAATAGCAATGATAGTAACGTCCGCATTGAATCGGAAGAAGAAAAAAAAATTGTCGGTGGTTCGCACCGAAATGGAACCAAGATAGAACAACCCGTTGCCAACCGTTGCCAACAGATGGCACGAGCGCTGTCGAAAGAGTCGGACGGAAAAAGGTGACGAGAGTAGCGAGTACGGTACCTACTACCACCAATATTGCTCGCGCGTGATTTCGTTGCTTAATTGATGCGTTTTTCGTCGAGTAATTTCAAGTCGGCGGCAAAATGAGACGGCTCTTTTCCAACATAATCGATCAATCGAAAGAACAAAATTGCGTCGGCAAAACATTCACGGTCGGTCGTTTCTGTGTCACAGTGGAGGACATAATCGCCGAAGGTGAGTGAGAACCGAATTAAAATTCAAATTACAACTTACAACGACAATATTTAAAACATTTATTTTATTTTTCTAATAGGAGGATTCTCGATCGTGTTTCTCGTCAAAAGTCTCGCGGGAATTCGTTACGCTTTGAAGCGAATGTACGTGAATAACGAGCACGACCTGAGCGTGTGTAAAAGGGAAATTCAAATCGCGGCAAGTTTTCTAATACTGGACAATATGAAATGAATGTTAATGTTAATATTAATGTTAATGTTACGAATCATTTTAGAGTAATCTGAGTGGTCACAAGAACATAATCGGATTTGTCGACTCCAGCATTACGCCGGCCGCCGGCGGAACCGGAGTTTACGAAGTGCTCGTTTTGATGCATTATTGCAAAGATCACGTTCTACAAATGATGAACGAGAGGCTACAAACGGGCTTCACGGAAGCTCAAGTGCTACACATTTTTTGTGACATGTGCGAAGCTGTATCGCGGTTGCATCATTGTCAAACTCCCATCGTTCATCGCGACCTTAAAGTACCGTATTGAATTGATTTGAATTGAATTTAAAATTAATTAGATATCAAATGATTTACAGGTCGAAAATATACTGTTAAACGATGCGGGAAATTACGTCTTATGCGATTTCGGAAGTGCGACTGCTAAAATGTTGGATCCGCTGACGCACGGAGTGAATACCGTCGAAGAGGAAATTAAAAAATACACCACATTATCGTATCGGGCACCCGAAATGATCGACTTGTATTCCGGCAAACCGATAACCACCAAAGCCGACATTTGGGCTCTCGGATGTCTTTTGTACAAGTTGTGTTTTTTCACGTTGCCGTTCGGCGAAAGCACGTTGGCAATTCAGAGCGGCAACTTTAGCATACCGGACAATTCTCGATTTTCCAAGTCGATGCATTGTCTTTTAAGTGAGTTATTACATTTTAATTTTAATTTTTTTTTTTTCTATTTTTATTTTTATTTTTATTTTCATTTTCATTTTTCATTTTTATCAGGATACATGTTGGAACCGGATTTAAAAAAAGACCAGACATATTCCAAGTGAGCTACGTCGCTTTCAATCTTCTCGGTCGCCCGTGTCCCACGCAAAATCTCAACGTAATAAACAACAATTGTTTTTTCTTTTTTAAAATTACTGATACTAAAAATATTAATTTTTATTTTTTTCTGCATTGTAGAATTCGACAATTCCCGATTTGGAAAACCTTCCCGCGCCGGAGACGGAGAACGCCGCAAAGATTTCGGCGGCGGCTAAAATGGCGCGATCGTCGAGTTCGCAGGCGGCCGAGGGCACGTCGGTCGCGCCTCGACAGCGGCCGAAAGGCACGCAACCCTCGATCGCGACGTCCGTGGGCGCGCTACCTCTACAGCTACAGCTTCCGCTTCCGCCGACTTGCGATCAACAAGTTCCGTGTATAACTCTGCAAATGCCTTCGCCGTGCGAACCCCTCCTCCACCACCGACAGAATGATACCGTTCCTCTCTCGACTTCGCAGCCGGCGTTGAACACGGATTTGGCGCAGGCGGCCAATGTTCCCGTTCCCGTCTCCGCTCCCGCTTCCGCTCCCGCCGCCTCCGCCTCTGTTTCCGCCCACAACAAGAACAAAGACAGTGACAACGACATTTTCTCTCACAAGCACAGGAGGAACGTGAGCGACACTTGCGCTTTCAGCAAGTGAGTTTTCAAATTATTCAGTAATTCGATTTTTCAATAATAATAATAATAATAATAATAATAATAATAATAATAATAATAATTGAAATGAAATGAATAAATTTCAATTTCAGATCTTTCGCGTCGGAGACGGCTCAATTTTTGGCGCCGTTCGAAATGTCGCAGCAACAGCAGCGGGAACAGCGCGCTTCAGAATGGAATCCGTTCGAAGATACGGTCGTATTTAGCCGAATGAGCGAAGATCACATTTTCGGACAGGAATTCGATAAGATCCGGCGCGGGTCGCAGAGCAGCATTTCGAACGTCAAGAGCCGCGAGAGTTTGGTGATGGTGACCACCGATCCGAGCGAAGATCCTTTTGAGGCGGCCCCTTTCGGTGGGTAAATGTATTTAATTAAACCTATCGATAATTATCGAACTTTTTGAATTTCAGGTGCGGTGGGCCGAGGTAAATGTCGCGGCAAATACCAGCTGACCCGTTACAACAGCGGAGGAAATCTCGTCGAGCCGGGTTGCTGCGGCCCGGTGAGTCAGCCGCGCCGGCGTCACAGCAGCGGCACGTCGAGTGACGCGGTGAGCGGGAGCACGCGCAGCGACGTCAGCGTTAAATCCAAGGACCTGTTTGGCACTTCGCCGTTCGTTCGACCGCCGACGGAAGACCGGTCCAAGTATAAGAAACTAGTCGATGCGGGCGACTCGGACGAGACTCGTTCGCTGCTGCGCGCCGTTTGTCCAGAAACGAGACCGATTTTGGACGACGACGATTCCATCGGATCGGCCAGCGACCTGCAGATGCGGGTCGAAGAAACCGAGGACACGGTTTTCCAAGCGACCGAGACGACGGAGACGACCGTCGTTGCTAACTTAACGCGCATCGAGCCGGACGATAACCGGTCGACTGCGAGCGATCCGTTCGTCGGACACGAGGACGGCGACCGGCCGTTGTTGGATGACGAGTACGACGAATCGTCGGACGGAGGCGGCGGCGGCGGCGGCGGCGGCGGAGACGCGGAAAAGCGGACGGCTCGTGACGTGTTCGGAGCGGCCCCTTTCAGGAAGAAAAAGCAGCTGGCGACCAAAAGTAATCCGGATCCTCCTCATTCTTCCGACGTGTTTTCGCACGCTCCGTTCCGTAGACGGTCGTTGAGCCGAAATTCGGAGCCGACCACGCCGCTCGATGTGTTTGGCAGCACTCTGTTTGCGGCTACCGCAGCTCCCTCGCAGAGAGACGTTTTTGGCGCCACTCCGTTCGCGCCGGCCGACGTTTCCTCTCCCTCGTCGTCCGAGGCTCGTTTTTCGTTCGCGAGCGTGACGACGCCGAATCAGGATCTGTTTGGGTGCGTTCCCTTCGAAGCGATCACGCCGCGCCTGTTGGATAATTGCAATTTGTCGCAAAACGGGCAACAACGCGATCGAGACAACGGCAAAAAGACGTCATCGAGCAAAAAGACGAAAGCCAACCAACGGATGAACGAGAAATGCCAGGGTAGTGCTTTTGCCAACATGAGTTTCGAGGACGTGTGTAGCGACGACAACGACGAGCGAGACCGAGACCGAGACCGAGACCGAGACCGAAACCGCGACCGCGCTTTGGTCGAAGACGACCGGGAGGACGACCACGACGTGGACGACGATGACGACGAGAAAAGTCAATTACACGAACGACCATTTGCGAAAGTGAAAAAGTCAAAGTCTTTTAAGGTTACGCGTTAAAATTGAAAATTGTTCATGAATTTTTTTCTTTTTTCCCCCCTCCGTTTCAACCTTGATTTTGGCAAACGCATTCAAATTCTGTATTATTTTTTTTAATGGATGATTTGCAACACTGTTTTTCGGTTAAAGCGCATAATGAATTGTCGTTACTTTTGTTTTACGAAATGATGGCCAATTTGATTCTCTTTTCTTTTCTCTTTCTGTATCGTTAATTAATTCCAATTCATTTTCATTCCAATACGGTTAGTGCCTACGATTGTTTTTTGTAAATATTGTACGAACGTGACTCGCTGATACGTAGTGTAAATAAAAGAAATAAAACAAAAATTAATAAATAAATAAATTTAAAAAAAAAAAAAAATCGAGTTTAGAATTTTATATTTATTTATTTATTTATTGTTATTTACATAATGACGAGTAAAATGTTTAGTGTTAATAATTGGACATAGGCAGCATGTCCCGGAGTCTGTCTTTACTCGTCCACAGGACGTAGGCTACACCTAAACCGCAACCTACCGCACCACCGAGAGCACATTTTTTAACTCCGGCTGTTCGAAAGGTAAATGAATGAATGAATGAATGAATGAATAAATGACTAAATGGAATAATGTGCTCCATTAAATATTTCTTACCGGTTCCTTTATAGAGCAATCCCGTTAGCGTGGAAGCCGTTACGGTGTTTAATTCGTCGTCAGTTCCGCGAACCAACGACAAAATCACTCCAAATCCACTGTACATGAGCGCTGAAAATTTTAATTTTAATTAATGAATAGGTAATTTTAATACGTTGCACGTTATGTACTATACCAACTACTCCTAGAGCGTTGGCGGAAACTGCACCGCGTTTCGTAATAAAATTAAGAACTCTGTAAGGAAAAGAAAAAATGAAATGAGAAAGACAAAACTGGCAATTCAAAGAATGTTATTTTTTCTTATTTACTGTGTCCGCCGCACGCTGCCCGTATGACCGGCTATACTGGTTTCTTTGAGGCCTGTATACAAGCCGTTTACGCTTCCCAGAAATGCGCCCGTCATCACGGAGCCTCCGATTTGAGAAAATGCTAATTCGAATCGACCACGTTGTCTAGCCGCTCCTTCGGGAAAAATAAATTCGGGTCCGCCCTGTAAAATGTATAATATATAATACATAATGTATAAAAGAAATAAATAAATAAATAAATAAATAAATAAATAAATAAATAAACATAAAGATTTAGAAGCAATACCTGATTTAATACTGCCGGATCGAAATTCAAATAGGGCGATATCGAATTGAGATTCGGACTCGGTGTTGGCACTGAAATGTATTTTCCATCAATTTTTTTACGAAAAACAAAAAACAGAAAACAAACACATTTACGATAGATTGATAGGTAGACTTACGAGAATTGAACAAATTTGAATTTTGTTTATCCATATCGTTGTTGTTTCGCGAAAATGAAAAGCACGATGTTTCTGATGTAATCGATTTAAGCGACCTCTGTGGAACGAGTTTTACTTTTACGACGCTTCTAATTTGTCGCAAGATGGTCGAATGTTTGCGGTGAGTCGCGAAGCTTTTATCGGCTTTTATTTATTACATGTATTTGTATTTGTATTTGTATTTGTATTTGTATTTGTATTAATATTTATTTCTATCAATTGCAGGAACGAAAAGCAACGAGTTACTTGCTACTCGGAAATTGGGCACGGCGAAAAGATGTTGGAGCCCGAGGGAATTTGTTACTGGTAATATAATACCAATATAATACGTTTGTGATTTGTGAGGCTGTTTTAAAAATGAAAATAATATAATAATAATAATTAGCACCAAGGAAAGAAATTTCAACACGGTGGAATTACAGTGCGGCAGTTGTTTCAATTGGTTTCATGAAAAGTGCGTGTCCGTCATGACCGGGTATAAATTGTTTTATTTTAATTATTCCGGAATAATAAATTATAAATTTCTAAAATTTGATTTATAATTCTTCAATGTCATTCATTATGTTAAACAATTTCAGCAAATGCGTGCCGTTCATGACAAATTATTCGTTTTGCTGTAAAATGTGCAGTCCTACCGGAATAGAATCTTTCACGAAAAAACAAGCCAGTAAACGAGTAATTTGGAAAGGATTTAATTATAATTTAAAAAAATAAATTTCTTTCTTTTCGCAGATTTCAGTCAAATGTGCCAAACCGCACTGGCCAATTTGATGCAGGAGAGCGTGCGGCGCTTTAAAAACAAGACTTATTTCTCCAAAGATAAGGACATCATTCCATACATCGACACGCACTGGGAATACCTGACGACGATGCCGCGGCGAATAAAACTCACGTGGCACACGACGGTGATGAAAACGATGCTCAAAGAATCGGAAGTGTTTACGACGGAAGAGCCGAGCGAAGACCCGGCTTACGACGTGCCGAATTTCGGTTTGGTCATGAACGTGCGTAGTCCATTTAATTATGAGAGTTGTTTGTGGTGAAATATCATATTTTTTTTTTATTTATAGGATTTGCATCGTATCGGGCCGAATTACGAAAATTTTCTCAAGCAAGTCAAAGTCGGCGGCGGCGAATCGTCGTCGTCGTCGACGAGTTTGCCGCCCGTGCACAATCCGCCCGCCGGTATTTCGGGCAAAGGACGCAGCGTTAAACGAAAGATGCCCGAACAGATGACCGCGACGACGACGACTAAGAAGCAGAGAAGCGATTTGACGGTACCCAAGCTGCCGGCGCACGGCTATCCCATGGAACATCCGTTCAACAAGGACGGATACCGCTACCTGCTGGCCGAGCCCGATCTTCACGCGCCGCATCGTCGCGAATTTGACGAGAGCGCCGATTGGGCGGGCAAACCGATCCCCGGTTGGCTCTACCGCACAAATGTGCCGCCTACCGTTCTTCTGGCGCTCAACGACCGCGGTATCTATTCATATTCATTTGAGAATTTCATTTCCAATTTTGTTATTTTTTTTTTTTTTTTTTTTTTATTTTTAAAGCGCCGCAACTTTTAATATCCGAGGACAGATTGGCCGTGATCGGCGATAAGGGCTACAGCATGGTGAGAGCTACTCACGGAATAAATCGCGGCAGTTGGTACTTTGAGGCGAAGATCGAAGAAATGCCGGAAGGATCGGCCACGCGGCTCGGCTGGTCGCAGGCGTTGGGCAATTTGCAGGCGCCGCTCGGCTACGATCGATTCAGCTACGCGTGGAGGTCGCGCAAAGGCACCCGGTTTCACGAGAGTCGCGGCAAACACTACAGTTCGGGCTACGAAGAAGGCGACACGCTCGGATTTTACATCGATTTACCCCGGACTAACAATCTCGCGTTGCCGCAGACGTTTAAAGACAAGCCGTTGGTTAAATTTAAAAGCCATTTGTATTACGAGGAAAAGGACGATGTTCAGAAGGCGATCAAGCAGTTGCAAGTGGACGGAGCGGCAAGGATGGTTTTCTATAAAAACGGACAATGCCAACGCGTCGCTTGGGAAGGCATTAATCGGGGTACTTATTACCCCGCAATTTCGGTCTACAAGAAAGCTGCTGTATCCATCAATTTTGGCCCACGATTTAAATATCCGCCGAGAGATGTAGCTTTTCGCGGAGTAAGTTAAATTACTTTTAGATGTCTATTACTTTTATTTATTTTTAATTTTCTCGCAGATGCACGAAGCCGCGCACGAAGCCACGATCGAACAAACACTCGCCGATATATTGTATTTAGTCGAAAACGAGGGAAAACTGCGACTGGACATGTAAGTCCAGTCAGTGTTTCACTAAAACACTGATTAATTAACTTTTGTTTATTTTTTTCGTTTTCAGCTTAACATAAAATAAAAAAATGCATCAATTTTCGGAACTAAGTTTTTTTATTTTATTTCACGGGTTAATTTTCATTTTAATTCTGAAAAAACAAATTTTTAAACGATTTAGTTTTAGATCAATTAAATATTAAATATATTTATAATAACAAAAGCCTCGATGCGTATAAAGAAAAGAAAAGAAAAGAAAAGAAATGTGTGCGCGAAAAAAGTACCCATGAGCAGTGACCAGAGTTATTTCTTCTGCAATGCATAAATAAATAAAACGTGTAAAAAGCGAAAGCAACGAGATGCACAGAGTACTAAGAATTATAAATTTATCGCGTTACCTTGGCTCCTCCTTTTTGTCCCGTTCCTACTTTGGCCTTTTTGGTTCCGCGAACCTTCTTTTGCCTGTTTTTACGTTCCTTTCGCTGTTTGCGACTAACTTTTGGCTTCTCGTACAGACCGTGCTGGAATATTTTAATTTTAATAATTGAAAATCAACCGAATTTATCAATTTATCAAAAATATAATCAACAAGGTATACCCTCGCCAAACGATATTTCGGTTCGAATTTCTTGGCGTTGTCGAGCGTGTCGTAGACTAGCGCGAATCCAGACGACTTGCCGCCGCCGAATGCCGTGCGAAAGCCGAAGCAAAAAATCACGTCGGGAGTGGTTTTATACAGTCGCGCCAATTTTTCGCGGATTTCGGTTTTCGGCACGGATGATCTGCCCGGGTGAATTACATCCACGACCTTTTAAACCAAATCACATGAATATTATTATTATTATTATTATTATTATTATTATTATTATTATTAAACGCGTCGGTGGCGAAAAAACGCAAAAAGTTTTTACCATTTGCTTTCGGCAAAGGAGCCGATTGCTCATAAACTTGCGCGTTCTAATGGTTGCCGTCGCTTCAGTCTACGTATCGATAAAAAAAATTCCCATTATTAATCGGGATGGAAGGGATATTTCAGAAATTTCCTTACCATGTTGTCAGAATACAAGGCGAAAACCTACAAGAAGAAACCGGAAATATCGGACTTATGCGCGTGCGCCCCCTACACCGGAAAAGGCGTTATAATCGATTCTCGTGTCTGGCAAGTATGGCGATGCATAACTATAACTTTTTTTTTGAAATGAAATGAAATGACATGAGCGAATTCGAACAACTCGTAAACCTAAAGAAACGGATGAGGCAAGGGAGCATTCCCGATTTTTTTAACAAGAGGTCGAAACCTATGGACGGTGCTCGGAAAAATGCGGATGACGCGCTCGTAAGATTCAAATGGAAAAAGAAAATGAAAATGTTATTTACTTTTAATTTAATTTCAAATTTAATTTCAAATTTAATTTCAAATTTACTGATAGGGAGCATCGATGAGCGAATTGAATACTTTGGATGAAAACAACATTTTTCCATCGTTGGACGTCGCCGATCGCGATCACGTGGTTTTAGTGGATGTCGGTCAACTCGAAAAGAAGGACAAAATTTGTCCCTACCCGTCCACGTACTGCGACAAATGGGACGATAAGCACGTGCGCATGCCGTGCTCGCCGCAAAATCTCTATCCGATGGACGACGGAATGGGAGGCAAAAAGATTAAAGACAGGTGGGAGCTGATTCGGTCTAGTTTGTCCAAACCGATCACGTCGGCGGAAGATTTGCGAGTGAGCATTATTAATTATTCTAGGTATTAATAATACTTTACTTACCATTAAACATTTTCTTACAAGATAGCCATTACAAGTTACAACAGCAGATACGCGAATAAGTGGAATTTCAAGGCGCTCACCGCTTTTTTCGCGCAAGTACGTATTTTTTTAATTTTGGTTTTTATTTCAAATTTAATAAATAATAATTTACATTTTCTAGTCGAGTCCAGCGGAAAGGAAATTGATTTTGCGAGATATTTTGCCCAACATGGTACAACTGGCTTTGGATTTACCCAATATTTGCACGCAGCCGCCGCCCTTGCTCGCTCAGGGACGGACACGTTCCATCACGCTGTCTCAAAAACAGATGTCGTCGCTCTTGGCCAACGCATTTTTCTGTACTTTCCCTCGGCGCAACACGCAGCGCAAGCAGTCGGAATATAGCAATTATCCCGACATCAATTTCGTTCACCTGTTTCAGTCGTCGTCGTCGCGCTCGTTGTCGCGTCAAACGGAAAAGCTCAAGTGCATTTTCCATTACTTTTACAGAGTTACCGAGCGAGGTTAGTCGTCTCGAAAAATAAAATAATGTTGGATTTACTTTTTTTTTACTTTTTTTATTTTTTCTCTCACCTAGAGCCCTCGGGGTGCGTGACTTTTCATCGGAGGTCGCTGGACGCGTTTCCGGATTGGGCGACATCTCGTCGGCGATTGACCAAGCTTCGAACCAGTTCGCGCGGTACGATCGAGGATGACGGAACGGGAATGTTACAAGTGAAGAAATTAAAAAAGTCAAAAAGTCAAAATTGAATCGATCCAAACATAAATTCTTTCTTTTTTCTTTCTTTCTTTCTTTCGTTCTTTCTTTCTTTCTTCCTTTCGTTCGTTCCAAGGTGGACTTTGCCAACGAGTTGATCGGAGGCGGCGTTTTGGGTCAGGGATGCGTCCAGGAAGAAATTCGTTTCGTCATCTGTCCCGAGCTCATAGTTTCCCGTCTCTTTACCGAAGTTATTCGCGACGACGAATGCGTAGTAATCACCGGATGCGAACGATTCAGTCGGTACAAGGGCTACGCCGACGATTTCGTGTGGGACGGAAATTTCGTGGATAAAACGAGTAGTGACCGCTGGCATCGCCGCCTGAATCAATTGGTGGCCATCGACGCGACGCATTTCAAGCAGTCGAAAGAGCAGTTTCGAGAGAAATGGCTGCGGAGGGAGACGAACAAGGCGTATTGCGGCTTTTTTGACCGATCGAACGGAGGCGGATCGGCGGCGGCTGCCGTGGCCACAGGTAACTGGGGTTGCGGCGTTTACCGCGGCGATCCGCACTTGAAGTTGTTGCTGCAGTTGATGGCCGCGGCCGAATGCAATCGCGACGTGGCCTATTTCACTTTTGGCAATTCGAAATTGTGTCGCGAAATGTTTGAAATGTACGAGTTTCTCGTCGGCAAAGGCGTGACAGTAGGTAAAGAAATGTTTAAAATATATATTTAATATTGCATCGATTATAATTTTAAAAAAAACATGTCGCTTAGGAAATTTATGGAATTTACTCGTTTTGTATGAAGAATTGGTGAAATGCGAGACAACGGACAAACAACTAGCGCCCTTTCTCTACGAGAATGTGTAAAGCGAACGAAAATGTGTTTAAAGAAAAGATGCGAAGAAGGTTTCAATTCTTGTTGATGTAATTAATATCGTTTAATTTATTTTTGTTTACTAAAAGTAAAATAAAAATTCGGATGTAAATGAATGTAGTAGTCCGTCGGCAGAGGGCAACTCGGTCGCGATCAATATAATGGCGGCTGGTTGTTTTTTCTTTAGATTTTATCCATAATAATAATAATAATAATCTTCATCAATCATTATCGTCATGACTGGCGACGGTAGCGGGACTTTGGAATGGATCGTCGAGAAGACATTGGGGACCGGAGGTTTCGGCCAAGTGACTTTATGGCGAAACGAGGTATGGTATACTTTTATATAGCCTACTTTTTAATTTTTATTATGATTTTTATTATGATTTTTATTATGATTTTTATTATGATTTTTATTATGATTTTTATTATGATTTTTATTATGATTTTTATTATGAATTATGATTATGATAGCTAATAATTGATTGAAATGACTATACAGAGTACGAACGAGACGCTCGCCGTCAAGAAATGTCGCCTGGGAAATGATCCAAAAATCATCACCGCCAAGCACAGGGATCGGTGGAATTTAGAAGTGGAGATAATGCAAAAATTGAATCACCCGAACGTGGTGGCGGCTTTGCCAGTGCCCGCGCAACTGCGGGCGCCTCCCGATGAAATGCCCGTGTTGGCGATGGAATATTGTTCGAAAGGCGACCTGAGGAAGATATTGAACGCGCCGGAAAACTGTTGCGGGTTGTCGGAAACGCAAGTCCGGCGCCTGTTGAGGCACGTGAGCGGCGCGCTCGCGCATCTCCATTCCAGACGAATCATTCATCGAGACGTGAAGCCCGAAAACATAATGGTTCAAGAAGACGCCCAGGGTAAATTCGTATACAAATTAACGGATCTCGGGTACGCGAAAGAACTGGATCAGCTCAGCGTGTGCGATTCTTTCGTGGGAACTCTGCAATATTTGGTACCGTGCCGTATTGTATTTATTACTTTTGTTTAAATAATAAATAATAAATAATAAATAATAAATAATAAATAATAAATAATAAATAATAAATAATAAATAATAAATAATAAATAATTGCAGGCGCCCGAACTGTTTATGAGTCAGGAGTACACGTGCACGGTGGATTATTGGAGTTTCGGTTTAGTGGCGCACGAATGCATGGTGGGCGTGCGTCCGTTTTTGCCCAGCATGGCTCCGGCCGAATGGTTTGTAATTTTGTCATTTTCAATAGTATGTTTCAATTGAAGCGAGCTTTTATTTATTTATTTATTTTTTTTCTGATGCGCAGGATGAAACACGTTTGCAGGAAGAAGTCGACGGACGTGTGCGTTTATACGTCGCGCGATGGAACCGTGCGATTCTCCGAGCATATTTTTAAAGAAAATCACCTTTGCGAGTTATTATCTAAACACACTCGAACAGACTGAACTTAATTTTAAGTTTAACGATTTCGTGTATATTTTCTAGACCGTTCGTTGCGCGCATGGAGCGCTGGTTGCGATTGATGTTGGAGTGGCAGCCGCACAAGCGGGGGATCGATCCGACCAGCGGTGGCAGCGGGGGCACGAAACGGTTTATAACTCATTCCATGCTCGAGGATGCGCTCGATAAAAAAGTACGAGCATTATTATGATTATGATTATGATTTATGATGCACTTTATTTTAGATCGTGCATTGTTTTGTCGTGGCTACGGGCGAGTTGCTTTCTTACGAAATCCAAGATGCCACGACCACTCGACAAGTACTGCAGTGGGTTTCTCGCGACGTTGGTGTCGCGAGCCAAGATCTCGCGTGCCTTTCGCCTCGCGGCGATGTCGTGGACGACGATCGGGCGGCCGTCGGTTTACACTGCGACGATCCGGTGCGTATAACGAATAACGAGCGATAATTGCATCATTTTGATTAATTATAATTATAACGATAACGATCGTAGATGGAAGACGAGGAATGGATGTGTTACGCATTCGATAAAAAAGACGATGTCGATGTCGATCGTCGGGTCGGATGTGTGGACGCGCGTATTGCGGCGGCGACCGAAATATTGGCCCAACGAGAGTCGACTTTACGACGTTGGTCGCTCGCGTTACATTTCGTTTCGACGGAAACGAAATTGGAGAAAAGGTTTCTGCACGCCTTCCGAGCATACGGGTGAGATAGCGAGAGAGAGGCAACGATGCGACCCATTGCTTTAAATCATTTAAATCTATTTCTATTTATGCGCAGGAAATATTTGAATGCAATCAATTCCGCCGTGCTTAACGCCCGCGAAGAAATGTTGCTCGAGATGAATAAGTTGAAAGCAAAATTGGAATTTTATCAGGAATGGTACTCCATCAATTTTCTTTTTTTTAAAAAATAGAATAAAACTAGTACGGTAATGTTTTTGCTGTTTTAGCGTGAATGCCGATAAAGCGGAGTATGATCAAGCGAATAGGATGCATCGATTAAGTAAGCGTTTTTTTAAAAATCCCAACTTATGTATGTACTGTATTATTTATATTTTCTCATCGTAAGGCTCTCACCAGCTCGAGGAATCTCTCTATCGTCGGGCCGAAGATATTGCCGCGCTAGTGGACAACGTGGTATGAATTAAAAATTAATTGTACTTCATATTTTACGATGGTTCATGTTGGAATTTAACAACAGCAAGATGCGGTCACTCGGCAGGACCTGACTATAAATACGATACATTTACAACAGCAACAGCAACAGCAACAGCTTTTCGTCGACGACGACGACGGTATTAACGCGGAAAAATTGTACGAGAGAGCATCGAAGGCGTACCGGGAAAGCAAATCATCATCGAGAGGTCACGACGACGAATGTTGGAAAGAGATGGCCGTTGTGATGTCGCATTACGTTTGTCGACGAGACGAGCGAACGAAGCGACACTCGGTTCGTTTACGGTTCGTTATTTTCTTCTCTTTTTTTCTTTTTTCTTTTTTTAAAAAAAATTTAAAAAAATTTAAAAAAAATCCGTTTTAGGAAAAATCGAGATTGCGAGCGACGCATCGCCGAAGCGTTGGCCTCTTTCGATGACATCACAAAATCGATTCGTAAAGCGAATCTCCGCTTGACGTCGTTGCAAATCGATCGACAAAAGCTAATCTGGAAAGCGTTCAACACGCTTGTGACGACGACGACGACGACGAGTCGTTCCGCATCGCTAGTTCCTTTTCGAGGCGAAGACGAGTCGTCGTCTTACGAGCCAGTTTCGTTGAAGAGCATCGTCAGTAAAATCTCTCGAGATTCGTCGAGAACTATTAAAGAAAATCACGATCTGAGATCGAAGTAATTGCTCGAATAAAAGAAATGTAATGTAAATGTCAATAATTAATTTTTTTTTCCATTTACATTAGATGGAGCACGCAACTATCCAGTCTGAATCGAGCGAACGAAACTTTGAATTGGGATTTCTTGGACGAGATAAAAAAGGAGACCCGACGTGAAAGAAACTTTACAGCGAATAATTGATTAATTGATAAACAAAAACAAATGTAAATTCCGGCCTTGTCGTCATCTATTCATATAAATGTATATTTTTTTAATTATTTTTTAATGCATCGCCGAGCCGCGTTTCATTTGTAATAAATAAATAAATTACCTCAAATCTTGTAATTTAGTCTTTAATACATCTGAATATTTAAAAACTGGAGAAGCTTCGGTAGTCGGCCGCCAGGTTAAATCACCCATACGCGATGACGCGACGACCAAATGACGTAGACTTTTAACACGTGACCAATAATTTGTCAGATGTCCGGAAATCAGCAGCTCATTAGTATTCGTGTGTTTTTTCAACTTCGCGTTCCGAGTGTTTTGATCTCTCTTCTTTTTATCATTAAATAAAATAAAGGTAAAATAATTATTCGGTTCAACATGGAAGCAAACCAACGCAAAACATCGTGGAAACAGCTCATCAGCTGTCAGCTCGCATATCTTACTCAATCGTAAGTTTTATTTATTTTATCCTTTGTTTTATTTGATAAGCATTAAAAGTCGTATTATTTCTTTATTTTCTCGTTGTTGCTTTTTACTGTTAGTTGTTAATTTAGTTTTCATTCAAGCGGCCATTTGCGATTTGAAATGGCGTTTTGAATTGGCCTAGCGCCTAGCTCGAATATTTTGTCGTTTGATTATTTAATTTATTTAATTTATTTAATTTATTTAATTTATTTAATTTATTTAATTTATTTAATTTATTTAATTTATTTAATTTATTTAATTCTTAGCTTTCATGAATTTATATTTATTTTTAAGCGTTAGTTTTTAATTCTAATTGAAATTTAACAAGTTCGTTAGTCGTTTACTCATGGTAATATCTCGACGCGACAACATTTGCATATCACCGATAATTTTTGAAATTTTTTGAAATTTACTTGAAATTTATACTTTTTGGTTTTCATACAGTACGATATTTTTAAATATTTTTATATTTTTTATATTTTTCAGATTTTTTTATTTATCTCCTTAGAACGCCGAAGAATCCATCGGTTTCGTGCTCGTGCACGGAAAAAAGAAGACTTAAGGTAATCATTTTCAGGACCCGGGTTTGGGCACCCCGGGTCCTATAAAGACGAGCAAAAGGGATGCTAAGGCTTAACCGGTTTTTTTCGGGTCAAGTAGCAAAAGCTGTCCTTTACAGCTTGTCGTTGTGTGGGCTTTTTGTGTTTTTTGTGTTTTTTTGTTTTTTTTTATTCAGTTTGCGCTTAATTTTCATTTCAGAATCATTTGGAGTTTTAATTATTTTTTTTATTATTTTTTAAGTTTTACAAAGTAGAAATTATTTTTAATTTTTTTCCGAAGGTTGGAGTCGTTTGGCCTATATAAAAATGGAAAAAAAGTTCTAGTAAATTGAAAGAGTAAAAATTAAACGAATTTACTCACCCGCGCTGCGTTCAGCCTGCTCGAACGAATCTTGTGTTGGTGGCACCGATCGACGCATGGGTCATGGTGTCCAATCGTATTCTGATGTGGCGTATGGAGGGTCGTTAGTGTCAATATTCGATCACATTTATGCTATGTCAAATAAGCATGTCATGTAAACCAACCATGCATAAATGACATTTATAACTTGATTTATGAATACATAGCATGCATAAACATCATGCATAAATGTCATGCATGACCATCATGCATGACCATCATGCATGACCATCATGCATGACCATCATGCATGACCATCATGCATGACCATCATGCATGACCATCATGCATGACCATCATGCATGACCATCATGCATGACCATCATGCATGACCATCATGCATGACCATCATGCATGACCATCATGCATAAACTATTTTATTCTTTTAGTTACCCATTTCACCACTTGGCGGCGTCTTCATAACCCAATTCCAGATCAAATGTCTGTGATGTCACATCACCACATCAAAGCTTATATTATGCTCATCGACTACTCATCCTGGCTTAACAAGTGGTTTCCTAGTGATCATGCATTTATCTTTAGATTTAGATTTGTATGAGCAGATTTCTAGTGTAGACTAATCAATATCACAGCAAACAAAACTAGGTTATCTTTTGGCAATAGGAAATAAATTAAAAAATAAATAAATTAATTAATTAATAGATTAATTTGAAAAAATAAAAATCAAGACAGGTGAACGTTATTTTAGTTTTTTT
>AFFK01017825.1:0-18224 GCA_000239455.1 Strigamia maritima
CATTCGTCAGGCCTCCGCCATTCTGAAGTTAATTTTGAGTAAGAGAAATCAGCGATCATTCGAGGAGGCAGAAGACTTATGGAACGCGATGTTGATCCGGACCATGGTCGAGCCCACTCCATCGTCAGCACCATTTATCAACCAAGGATGGTATTTAAGCTTGCCAACGCCCAGAAGTCTGTACGCTGGCGAACGTCTAGAAACCTACGAAGGAGAGGAGATTCGCCTTCAACTTGAAGAGAAAGTTTCCGAAACCGAAGGATGCCAGAAAGAGGTCGAAGAACGTTCTTCGGCTCTCCTCGAACAATTCGCCGACGCAGAGAGAAGTACTCCACCGGAAGCCGTAGACCAATTCGTCGCCGCTGCCGAGTTGCATCCAGTTGGAAATATAACAAAAAAAAGTGCCCTTCATCAAATTATCGAGCTGTTAATACTCCCGAATATAGAAAATTAGATGTTTGCAGGCTACCAATTTACAAAAATAACTGGAACACAGCCCTATCAGTTTGTAAAATGCTCAGGTTAGGCAGATTTCCTTTATTATTATTACAGTCTGAATAAACAACCATTTATATTACAGAGAAATTCAATTTCTCCTTGCTACAGATATATTGACCCTCAGATAGTCAGGTATATATGGATCTTTGTTTGCAAAACAAATGCCATTGTAGCAATAGATTGTGCCACTGCGAGACAGTTCAGCGATACATATCTGAGTGTAGGAGATATTTAAAAAACCTCTCAGCACCGGCACGAAGTGGTTGCTCTTTTGCTATGGAACCGGCCCTTTCCAACAAGAACCAGACAGATAAGTAATAACGTGTTTACTTTATATTCAGTAATTACAATAAGTTATGCTATTGTTACGGTAGGACACCGTAGCATAATAGAGTCAGTCCGAATCCAAATATCAAGTGGACCTTTAAAGCCTCTGTAGTGTTTTCATAACTACTAGCTTTGGAATTGCCGAAAACCAACACTAGAGGTCGTACCTCTGATGACATCAGTGACGTCAGTGAGTTAGACGAACTCATGAAGACACATCATAGGCCAGCGATGACGTCGCAACTCATTATTATGCACAGCCAATCAGAAGACATCAACAGAGTATAAGAAGTACGAATCAGAGCGAAGAGCGAAGAGTTTCTTGAGGTCTCATGGTGGCAAAGGCCTAAAATGGTCCACGCAGTGGAATGGACCAAAGGTAAAACTCCAAAAAGTTGAAAAATGCAGTTTTCCCACTTTTGGATTTTTGATGGGAAATCCGAATTCGTCCGGCGGGAGTCGGTGGCCCGGCTGCGGCCAAAAGTTGACGCGATTCCCGCACTCCGAAAAGTCGGCACGAAATATTGCTCTGAGGATTCTGCTGAATAGCCTATCTTGTTCAGTGTCCTTTACTTGGTCCCTGACCTTAATTTGAGAATTTTCACTCAACTGGTCTGTCCTTGACACTTAATAGACTGCATGAAGTGGAAATAATTGCCTTTGGAATGGCCTTGGCTGCTGCAACTGCTTGTTGCTTATAATATCACTTGGTATTATGTAGTTTTATAATGAAATGAACTCACACATTTGGTTAAAAGGTCCTACAATCTACACCAAGAGATGAAGCACTTTATTTTCAGCCATCTTGGACAGGAAACTCGAACATACAGCTTGGAACCCAGATGTCGTAGCTAAGTGCTCAGACTGGAGCCAGACTATGACATGTGGGCTAAAAATAGCTCACAAGACTAGAGATCACAAACTGGTCATAGTTTGTGATCTTATTACATAAAATAAAACTCAGGATGACTGTGTACATCTAGATTGATCACAGACACCCTGGAAACCAATAAAATCATACAATTTCCAACTTTGATCACCTTAAGGTAAACAAACAGTAATAAATGATTACCTTAGGCTGTGAAATAAATGAAAATAATTACAACAACATATCACATGTCCCAAGGACTACCTGTTACAATAGGTACAGCCTAATTTAGTTGCACAAATTATAATGACTTGTTTATAACCTGTGCAAACACTAAAAGGTGATCTTAACTTAAATTAAAAATACTTATGAGCAACTTTTGGTCAACTCGACCTCTCTAGGTGCTCTTGACTTACACATTGGACATTTTGAGTTACAGTATGCCAATAGAGTTCTCGCCTGGTCTTGGACCAGATCACATGTTATTAATGTAAGTGTACTAACTGATTATTACATTCACCTATCCTTACGATTAGAAGCAACTCGACTTGTTAAGACGTCGACAGCTTTCTAGTCACTCGTCTTATGCAAAGACATTATTATTATCAAGACAAACCTAAACTAAAAACTACTAACTTATAATGACTGATTGTATTATTATGTAAAGGTATTTTGATTAATGTATTATTTCGATTTGTATCATTTTTATACTTCTCTTTAAAACCGAATAAAGAGATAATGTTTTCTTAATTGTTAAACACTGACTCGTCATTCAGCCGGACTCAATGCATAATCGCGCACATAAATTAGAATACTTAATCAGCAGGCGTAAGTTGGATTGCGACCTGTTACCAGTTGCTTGGCTCACTCATCCCTATGGGCCACGTAACACTATGCTAAATTTGAATTTTGTATTCTTTGTAAAGACGAAATAATTTATCATTAGCTTCACGCTCTCTTGCTTCACACTCGTGACAAATATAATTATCCGCCGGTTCGACAGTAACAGTTGGGTGAAAAATCAATTTTTCAACGTGCACTTCCTATAAATAATGACATGCGATAAAAGCGACACTTACAAACCAAAAATGACATTTGTCTTACAGTGGCATCTCATCCTTCAAGTAGAAATTTCTTGCCCGAAACCGTTTGCGGTTTATCAGTCACCATCGCATCCCATGTTGGAACATCAAGCATAGTTAACCGATGGTGTTCGTCTTGCAATGCGATTTCCAAATGATTCAGACATTTAATTATTTCATTTTGATCTTAATTATCAATCAATTTAGCTTCACGCAGCTTTAGGTTGATTCTAAAAACCGATAATGTGTTAAGCAATTGGTAGTCATAATCCAAATCAAAATGTGGAAGTATTGGCATTTCGGGTCCCTCTGGATCTTTACGAACTTCACCATGGAATCTGAATTCTGGATCTTTATGAATCTTTAATGTGCTTCCGTCTGGATCTTTAGAAACTTTTCCATTAATGACCAATATTGTATCATTTTCATAATGAAACGATGTTGTTATTTAGTCATTCAAAGTCTCGAATTTATTCATAGTATCTTATTATTTAATGTTCATTATGATTTTCCTTATATTTATTTTATGTATATAAATTTAATATATGATTGTCACTTGTAAGCCTCCGTAGTTTACGCGGCTATTTATAGTTTTTTAAATAAAATTTTCCACTCGCAATTTACAGTGAGACCGAATGAATGTGTCTTACTTTTACCTCATGTGAACACACAGAATTTTCATCAAATCAGTATAGGATAACATAGTTATGGGTTCCAGTGTGTTTGCCTGCATTTTGGTGCCTTTTTGATAAAATTTTGGGCGTTTTTGGTGTCAATTTTCGCGAGTGCGTTTGGAGTGGATTTGAGGCCTATTTTGACGTGTTTGACTGTTTGCCGTTGCGGAGGATCGAGTGGTTATTGTTTGTCTCCACATTTAGCAGACAAACAAAGGTAATAATTTTATATTGTTGCCTTTTTGAGCTTTTATTGCCGCTCGTTATATTTTTCAGCTATGGACGCCATTTTTGCGATGTTTTGAAAAAGATGAGCGCCATTTTGGATTTTGGACCGTTCCACAGCTGTAGGACCGGATTTTTTGCTGATATTGCCGCTTGTTTTGTGTATTTGGAGCCGCTGTTACAACTTGCCAAGCGGTTTTTGGATTTTTGTGCCACTTATTGAATTTTTGCGAGTTTGGAGTGTGCGACCTCGGAGTGACCTTCAAGAAAGAAGAAAGAGGACAAGATTTGCGAACAATTACAAAAGGATTTCACCAAGGAAGCCAACATCAGGAAGATTTTGCTCCTTTATTGGAGATCTTTTACTTTTAATTGTTATCTATCCCCTCTCATTTCACCTTCGAGGCTACCTAATCTTAAGGGACTTTTACTTTCATCCCGAGGATCTGGTACATGGTGCCTCCCTTCTCTATCATTTTGATGGGAATTGTAGCAACTTATTATTTATTTTCAAGCGATTTTCAGATTTCAAAAAGTCGGATTTGACTTTCCAGGTTTTTGTTTTGTTTGTGAAGATTTCTGGAATTTTTGGGCCTCATTTTGAGATTTTAGATTGTTTATTAGCGGTAAATTTTCTGAGATTTGCCAGTTTAGAGGATATCCAAAGAGTTTTTGGATTTATTGGCCGATTTATTGGTTTTAGTTTTGAAATAGGGAATTTTTGCGAGCTATCATTGAATTTTTGGATCCGTATCCGCATAATTGCTGGTCTAAGCAATTATTTATCAATTTTTTTTAAAGGATTCTAGTTCGAGTTTTGGTAAATTTGCATAAATTTTTTTTTTGCAAATTAATTGTTTTGACAGGTTTAGTTGATTCAATTAGCTGATTTAGTAGATTAGTATAATTTTTGGTGTGTTATTCCGAGTAGGGTTTTAACATTTTTCGAACTTATATTAGATTTTTGGTTTTGGGTTTTTGACTTTTTGGTTAGTCAGCTATGGCAGAAAGGGATAGTGTGCTCAGTTTTAAGAAACTGAACGAGCTGAATTACGTCAGCTGGAAGCGGGACATGCTTGCATGTCTAGCCAGCAAAGGGCTTAGCAAATTTATTGATCCTAAACATGCTGTTGCAGCCGGGACTACAGCAGCAGATGTAACTTTATTTGAGACTAGCCAATCCAAAGCTGGGGGTATAATTTATTTGGGTATTGAGGATAAGCTCAAGTGTTTGTTAGATGGTTTGGAGGATCCTGCAGATAGGTGGGACAAACTTGCTAAGACCTACGAGCCGAAATCCAAGGCTAGGATTTCACGTCTTTTAGGGGAATTTCATCTAGCCCAGATGACAGAGAATGAAAGTATTATTTTGTTTTTAAACCGTATTACTCAGCTGGCTAGGGATTTAAGTTTGGCAGGGAAGACGATCCCAGATGACGATATTGCTTATCGTATGACGTGCACGTTGCCGTCGCAATATCATAAGGTTGTGGGAATAATGCATAGGTGGGATGATGCACAGTTTACTGCTGCGAATGTGGAAAAAACCCTAATTGAAGAATTTGAAAGTCTGAAATCGAGAGAGTTGTTGGGTATTAACCCTAGTAATAGTTCAGACAATAACGCATTATCAACGAATCAGAAGAATCCCAAGAGGAAACAAAACAAAGAAATTATTTGTTTTAATTGTGGGATAAAAGGCCATTATTCGAATGATTGCAGAAAGAAACCGAAAAAGGAAATTAAATGCTCAAATTGTGGGATTCAAGGCCATTATGGGGGTTCGTGTAGAAAGGGGAAGTCCAAGGGGAATGTGAGTGACTCAGTTTCTTTCTCACATTTTTCTGATTCTTTGATTATAGATGGGCTCAATGTTTCGACTACAGATAATGAATGGATATGGGATATGGGATATGGATATGGGTCGGGAGCTCATTTATGGATAGGAATTTATTTACTGAATTGACAATTGAAACCTTATAAAATGAATGCGTATTCTGGGACATTCGACGTTGAGGGGATTGGTACTGTTTGTTTTAATCATATTATTGGGAACGAAGTTCATCAAATTACTTTGAACAAGGTTGGATATGCTCCAAGTGGGAAGTGTAATTTAATCAGTGGGTTACGTGCTATGCAAGCTGGATGCACGTGGACTGGAAGATCGAGGGAGATCTTAGTTAGAAATAAACAGAACAGGCCAACGTTAAGATTTGTTGAGCATAAAGGGTTGTTCAAATTAAGTGCCACCAAATGTAATAAGAATTTACCGAAGTTGAACGTTAAAGCTGCTGTTAAAGAAAATTGTGAAGCTAAAACTAATGTTGTTGAAAGCAATGCAGTAGGTGACTTGAAATTGTGGCATCGAATGATGCACACTGGGGTGGATTCCATTATTAAAATGTCTAGTCAAGAGGTTGTTAGAGGTTTACCTAAACTTAGTAAGAGGGATTTGGAATGCGTATCGTGCATTAGGTCCAAACAGACTAAATTTAGGGGTAAGGCAAAGCCTGAGGTAACAACCAAGTCAGCACTTGAGTTGGTGCACTCTGATGTTTGGGGGCCCACTAAGTATGAAAGTAGGGGTGGGGCCAAGTATTATGTTTCATTTATTGACGATTACACAAGATGGGTGAAAGTCTATGTTATTAAATACAAGTCACAAGTAGCTGATTGTTTTGAAGATTTTATTTTGTTCATGAAACGGTTAACAAATAACAAAATTAAGAAGTTACGTACTGATAACGGAACAGAATTTGTAAATGACAAGATGAAAAAGATTTGTAGGACTAATAATATTAAGCATGAGGTTACTAATTTTTATTCTCCGAATATGAATGGTGTGGCCGAAAGGTTTAATCGGTCAGCCATTGAAGCCTTAAGGTCAACAATTTATGATGACGGGATGGACCGTATGTGATGGCCAGAGGTTCTCATGGCGTTTGCTCACGTTAAGAACAGAATTAGTCAAAGATTATTGAATGGTTTGACACCGTATGAAAAGATGTTTGGCCATAAGCCATGTTTACATTATTTGTTTATGTCTGGTATTGTGTATTTGAGTTTCAAGTCTGTTTATCTTATGTATTTGTTTCTTAAGTACCAGGTACTTAAGATTCATTAGTTTAAGTTTTATTATTTTTATTATTATGTATAAGTGTATGCATTGTTGTTAACACAATGCATTGATTGTTTACTTTTTATTTGTTTACCTTGTGCTTATACATGTTGCTCTGTTTACTTTATGTTGAGTCATCTGCTATTGATGTTATCAATGTTCTCAATAAGTGGCGCTACTTGACTGACCTGTCAATCACTCGTGACAGGCATGGAAAAACATGGATGCCTCAAGGCTGCTGAGCTCCATGTGAGTTTGATCTTTTTATTATGATTTCCAATAATAAACTGCTAGCTTTTGGACTTTTATTGATGAATGGACTTTGTTAATCATCTTTACTTGATTGCTAACTCATATGATGCCTTGGACTACTCCTTATAAGATTCAGAGTGAGCATCATCATGTTATGATAAAACTTGATTATTATTGCTCAAAAAGACCTACAGATACCACTATTTAAGTAAACTTGTGCAGCAGTGACTTGTGAATTGATTTCCAGCGCATGTGTCAATTCCATTCCAGTGTTTGTGTGACGGTCTCAAATCCCGTAGTTTTATGAACTGTAACTATGGTGCACTGAGTGTACCAAAGTTACAGCAGAATACCTATTTACATGAATAAAGTGAGTTTATTTGATGTTGGGATAGCGATGAAAACTAATAGTAGTTGAGTAGACTCTGGAAGTCTACTTAGAGACTATGATACAAATATCTGTATATGGTCAAGGAATGACCAAAGAGGACGCTAGCGCGACCTTAAAGATTATTCCTGATAAATATAATATTGTGATAATGAGATATAAACTCTATGTAAATCATAGAGTTAATTATGCTTATATTTTATCACTTGTCCCTGATTGAAATATGTAAATATTTCAATAATGGATAATTTTATATTATCCTCGATACTAGAGAATGATGTCATGATGAACATTCCATCATGACTCATCCCCTATCGGATTACCTTGTCATAATCCCCTTATCAGTGATAAAGGGATAAGACAAGTATAAAAAGCCATGCAAAACAGGAAGTAGAGCTTCTTGCGGATTTGACATTGATACTGATACTGACCTATGATTATTTGCCTGTGTGCTTGATTTACATTGTAATAATTAAGCCTTTGGCGCCTCTGATTTATGAGGCAAATATGAGGCCAGTGAATCAGTTGTGCATCCGCTTATATACCCGCTTACGCGGTTATACCAGATGGCTGCCGAGATCGCGTGGCCAGTGGGCAAGATAGCCGGACTACGGTCGACAGGACCTTCATGTCCGTAACATACTTGGTAGCTTCGAAGACGCAGCACAGGACCTGGCCGACCTGTGAGTAAAGTAATGTCTATGTTATCTTTTCTCCTCTTTCATGGCCCGGGGCCCCTTTGTGAAATAGCGCGTCGTGCAAGACGCGGATTTGTGGCATCATGTTCGATGGCACACACAATGTTCATTAGGTGACATTCGGGCATACAGATCACCGAGTGATCCGTAACCTTTTTGGCACCTAAACCGCCGTGTGATTGGAATGGTTTAACCATTGGCGGGAATCAATTTGCACCTCTTTTCTTGGGTCAAGATTTAACGTCTTGGTGACTACATGTGTTGGTCTAAAGTTTAGATCAACCCATGTTAGCTTTGTGACGACCATATTGCAAAGTCAACGCTGATATTCAGATCGCTAGGACTAATTTTTCCAACGTGCTTGCCAAACCACGTGGTAGATCGGAAACAATGGAATAAACTGGTTGTGTAAGATATTTATTCAAGTGTAACAATAAAGTAATTTAAACCTGAATTTAAGTGTTAAGGTATTTTAATCTGAACTCATTGCGACTTTGTCTCGGTACTATATGCATTTTAGGCGGTAGTATCATGTTAAAGTTGCGACTGGAATCGATATATCGTTCGATATATCGATGGCCAAGTCACCCCGTCACATTTGTTGCCTACAAATTGGTGAAAATTATGTATCAGTTAATCTTAAATACTATTTTATAGTAAAATATAAATTGGTGTTATCTCAGATTTGTGATGTTGAAAATCGAACATATCAATTTGTCTGCAAGTGGTAACTATCATCATCAGAGGGTTCCAGAGCGATAAAGTCGTTGATAAACAGTTTCCTGGATGTTTAATGTCGTAAAAATGATCAAATTTGTTATCTATGGGATGACCGTTGTGCCTAAGGACTGAAATATGCAATGGAAGTGTAGAAAATATTCTTATCTTGCAGTGGAAGCTGTTTGTCTTGTATTTTCTCAACTTGTAAAAATTCACTTCTTGTTTCAAATCGCAAAAATGCCCGTATCTCCTCAACCGCTAGTCCAATCGAGATGCGACAAAAACCATCGGATTCCCCTCGTTTTTCCGCTTCTGATGCATATAATAACTTTGTCCAACTATGCCTAAACGTCCTTGGAAATCGCGAGAGATGTCATGGAAAATTCCACAAACTCCAAAATGGCAGTCCGTTGCCAAAATAGTGGTATCTCGCGAACCGTTAAGCCTACGACGATGAAATTGACATGGTTGGATGCGCCTGGCACATGCGCTGGCACGTGGTGCCTGTTTCAGCTCTGTAGCACCAAAACTCACCGAGTTATTTAGCGATAAGCGGAACCCTACAAAAACCTAAAAATGTAACATGTTATTAGTGAAAATCAAACACTCTTTGTAAAAATATCATGTTAGGTTTATTTGTAATATGGAAAACGAGGACCTGCTCTGGTCAAAGTACTGTGAACCAGTCATGTTCATCCAGAGCAAGTGTCTCTACAAAGTTCAGTCAAGACTTATATAACCTCTTGTCACATGACAGGAACATGTGACAAGCACAATGTAGAAGACAAGCTAAGGCAAGGCAGTAGATGCGACTCATTGCTTCTACTGCTAATGCCATCTATTGATAAAATAATCAACTAAAATTGCAAATGCATCACCATTACATCAAGATAAATATGATGATGCCAAATAAATATATTGACACTGTTTCACAAGAATGCTATAAGCTTAAACAATACTTTGACAATAATACCATGACAAATAAAGAAAACACACTCTTGTGATTAGACACATTGTATATGCTGCTTGCATTACACAATACCTTTCATGAGAAGCAGTTTGAATTTACTAAGACCAACAAAATTTATCTGAAATAAATTTTTCTTTAAATTTTATCGCTTTATTTTAGAGGTAATTTATCGTACTTCGGTAATATTGCAGAAGTGATACAAGATTACTGCTAGAAAATGCAATCGTTAAATAAATTCTATCGTCAAGACCTGGCATGACTGCTAAGTTGTTAATCTCGTCCGGTAAAATATGGGGTAAAAACTACCAATTAGTTCGATACTATCGATTTCCATAAACCTCAAGATATTTACAAGAACTAATATAAAATTTATAATTATTTTGTTGTTGTAATTTAAATATTTTAATTTACCATTTGGTTTTTGTTCTGTAAGTAGATAGATAGATAGAATTGAGTTTATAGACGCAAGCGACTTAGGCCATACACGTCTTTTAATCTGACATACTGATACTGACATACTGAAACTGACATACTGAAACTGACATACTGAAACTGACATACTGAAACTGACATACTAAATCTGACCAATATAAATCTGACACAGACAAACACATTTGACCATATTGATAAATACTACATTTGTACATTCCATTGCAGAATGGAATGCAGCATTACATTATCAAAAAATGGTCAAAAACAGAGACAAAAGCCAGAAAGCGGAGCAAAAAAAAAGAGAAGATAGATAACTGTAAACTGATGCAGAATGATGTGAACCATTTAATGTAGAAAAGATAACAGACATCACAGTACAACAGTACAAAGCGAGAGAGAACTTAATAAGTAACAAAGCAATAAACGACCCAACAGTTACTCCCCCTGAAGTCGACCATCAAATTCATCTCTTGATCGGCTTCACCCCAATAAGATCTTGAAACTTCTGGAACTTAGTCTTGTCCAACGGTTTGGTGAAGACATCTGCTTGATTGTCTTCCGTCGGAGTATAATCGATCTTGATTCTTTTCCGTCGAACTTGATCACACACATAATGGAACTTTACATCTATGTGCTTCGATCTTCGGTTTTCGATGAAGTTTTCAGCAAAAACGTTTGCTGACCTGTTGTCCCATAACATAGATACCGGAACTTTGACGAACTGTTTCATTTCGAGTTCTTTAAGCAGTCGTCGGATACAAACTATATCCTTGGCGCAATGAGCCATCGAAATGTACTCGGACTCCATTGTGGAGATTGCTACCACAGTTTGCTTACTGCTTGTCCATAGAATGCTGTTTTGCGCAATCTTGATGATATTTCCAGTGTACGACTTTCTGTCGATTTTAGACGTTGCGTAATCTGCATCGGCATACGCTGTTAGCCGACCATCTTCTTTTCCGTACACCAGGCCATAATTTCTTGTGCCTGATAAATACTGTAGCGTTCGCTTTCCAATTGCCAATGCTTCTCTGTTGGCTTGGCATTAAATTGCGCTAGTAGATTTACCGCATGTATGATATCTGGTCTTGTGCAATTAGCCAGGTACGACAAACACCCGATTAATTCTCTGTACGGTTTGTCGGTCACTGCTGTATCTTTGTCGCTAGCACTTTCGTCTAGCGCTCCGGCAATCATGGGCGTCGCGATTGGCTTGCTTTCGTCCATGTTAAATCGCTTCAGAACTTTACCGATGTATTTCTCTTGTGTGAGATAACTCTGGCCATTCTGGTCCTTTCCAAATTCTATGCCGAGCATGTAGTTGAGTTGACCCATGTCTTTGATCTCAAAACATTTCTTTATCCTGTCTTTTATTTCCTCGCAAAATTTCTTGCTTTCTCCGGCAATGATCATGTCATCTACGTAAACTCCTATGATCCCGATTCGATCTTTGATCTTGACAAAATAAACACATGCATCGGATTTACATCTTCGAAAACCTTGTTTTCTTAGCTCTGCGTCTAATTTCTCATTCCATCGCCTTCCGGACTGTTTTAGTCCATTTAGTGACTTGACTAGTCGACAAGCTTAGCCCTTTTGTTTCAGAACTTCCAGACCTTCTGGTATTTCCATATATACCTCTTCCTCGAGTTCCCCATTAAGGTAAGCTGTGACTACATCGACTTGTTCGCATGTCCATCCCAGGACTGTTGCGATGGCATAAATTAATCGAATTGTTGTTATTCCCGCAACTGGTGAATACGTCTCGAAATAATCTTCGCCAAACTTTTGCTTAAAACCTTTCGCCACGAGTCTTGCTTTATATCTGTCGATCGTTCCATCTGCGTTTCTCTTTATCCGGAAAACCCACCGGCATCCTTTGACACTTTTGTCCGCAGGTAACGTTTCGACTTTCCAAGTATTATTCTTCTTTAGACTCTTTAGCTCTTCTCCGATAGCCCGCTGCCATTTGTCAGCATCTTGTGATTCTATTGCCTCCTTATATGTCGTAGGCTCTTTCGGTCCGCAGAAA
Source organism: Strigamia maritima (assembly GCA_000239455.1). Classification (NCBI taxonomy): domain Eukaryota; kingdom Metazoa; phylum Arthropoda; class Chilopoda; order Geophilomorpha; family Linotaeniidae; genus Strigamia; species Strigamia maritima. Next base: position 12,285 of record AFFK01017825.1, read on the forward strand.
AAGAATGTCCCGTCAGGTACATAAGCATTTCCCGCTCCCTCCCGATCCGATTCTGAATCTGATTCTGACTCGTTAACCGCTTCTCTGGATACTTGGGTTTGCTGCGCCCGATCTCGGCTTCGTAACACCATGTGTGTAGGCATTGGTGCCGGACGTTTTACCGCCACCTCTTTGGTCGGTCGTCCACGTCTTGGCTTTTCATCCTCAGATGCTTGGTCATCTGTATCTGGATCTTCTTCTATCGATGTCGGAATTTCTTTTGTCTCTACTGACTCATTTTCGAGTGTTAAGGTGCATTTTCATTTGCGAGAAATGCCATTTCTCGCGCCTAATTTTCAATAATCGCGCGACAAAAATCACACGCTTCTTCATTTTCATGCAAGCTAGACTTGCAAAGTGTTGAGTAGAGCGAATTATTTGAATTTGTTATTGTTTAGATTTGTTGTGTTAATTGTTTCCAAATGCTAAACCTACTAATTTATGACTTGTTGCATTGTTAAACTATTAGTTTGATTAGGTTGTTTGTTATAACCGGATGAGTGTTTGATTATTTATAAGTTTGGAATTTACTTTGTTTGTTTATATGAGTTGTATTTGTTTTGATTATTTGTTTTGCTTTGAGAGTTTGTTTATTTACATTCTGATGGTTTGTTATTGTTTTGATTTACTCTATTTTGATTTGTAATTTGATATTTTGTTACCAGGTGGTGTCCCTGGCTGAGATGTTATAAATAGACATCAAAGATGGCCGCCCGAAGGTAGTTGGCAGGCATGAGTTTAGTTTTCTTTATTTATGTAAGTTTTTATTATTTCCCTGATTAAATTTAGTTTATTATTTTTATTTAATCTGGTTATGATTAATATGGCCTATGAGAGCTTTTAGCTCGGCCAGAGGTTTTGCTAAGTTTACCTGACCTTTATCTGTGTTTGTGAGCCGAGTTCGAGTGAGTGCCTGTGTGTCTGTCAACCAGGCCAAGCTGGAGTTAGCGACCTGCTGTGATCCGCTTAAGACAAGCTGTCTTTCAGCAGAGCGCTACACATGAGCCACTTAGAGTCAAGCAGTGAAACTCAACCACCCAACATGGTAGCAGAAAGATGAGCGCTTTTACCAACTTCAAAACAGTCTGGAGAAGCAACGACCTGGCCGAATCAGACGAAATTAGAGCTGAGATCAATGGGATACGAGTATAATTGCCCAACAACTCTAATTTTGGGCCAAATTTGGTAAGCATAAAATTTTTTGAACAAAAATTGCTGCCAAATTAACGTTGTGATTGTTTTTCATGCGTACAAACGTGGCAACGGCCAAATAACGATGATGGAGGGAAACTTTGCGAACATGAGAAGAATTGAACTACTAAATCAAGACAACTACAGGAGCTGGGCTCAAGATATGAAGATATTGCTTTGACAGGAAAATGTCTGGGGTTTAATAGACGGTATATTGAAGCCACCTGATCCAGATGATGCGAAAACAACAATTAAAGATATTGAAAAATACAAGAAAAAGATCAACAACGCGTTAGGAAATATATATCATCACGTGGCATCCGATAAGAAACAATGCATCGCCGACTGCGATACTCCTCTCGAATCTTGGAACAAGCTGAAGAATATTTATGAACCGAGTTCCAGGGCGAGAAAAGCAAGAATGAGGCGGGAATATTTAAATTTAAAATTGGAGAGCGGCGAGGAAATGGCTGTTTTCTTATCCCGTGTCGACATTGCAGCCAAGCAGCTCGAGGATCTTAAGAAGACAGTCAGTGATGCACATAAGGCGTACCAATACCTGGACTATTTACCTGATGAATATCAACAGGCGGTATTTTCGATATATCATTGGATTGACGCAGAATTCACGTCACAGAAAGTGTCACTTCAACTTCTGGCAGAGTATTCGCGCTTGAAAAATGTTCATGGTCATATTGAGCGCAGAAATGAAGATACTAAAGCATTAAGGACTGAAATCACCAGAAATCCAAATTATGGACAGAGAAAAAGGGATTTTTATTGTTATAATTGCGGGATTTCGGGCCATATTGCGAGGAATTGCGTGCATCCTCGAAAACAACGAGATAAATCGTACAACAGAATGGAATTACGACCAAATGAGCGCCAAGGACCAAATGAGCAACGAGATCAACGCAGAGACAGAAGACCACGTGACCGAGAACAAAGAAATCGAAACTTCAACCGAGATAATTCTAGAAATGAAAGAGATGACCGCAGACAAAGAGAAGACCAGGCTAGATCACCTGTGGCGAAACCAAAGCGGAAGAGAGTGTATTACTGCTCAACTAAATCAAAAAAGAAGCAGATGACATCTGTGATCACCCTGGCCACCATTAGCAAGGATGATGAGTGGGCTCTAGACTGTGGTGCATCGCATCATGTATGCTATAAGCGAGAATGGCTGCATAACTATGAAAATACAAAACCTTTTAGTCTTCATCTCGGTGAAGGAACTTCAACTGTTGTGGGAAAGGGTGATGTTATATTGCACACACGGGTAAATGGGGATTTATGCGAATGTGTATTTAAGCAAGTGTATTTTGCTCCGAAATTTGAAGCTAATTTGATTTCTGTATCTAAGATGGATAAGACCAAGTGTCACATTCATATACATGACTCGACTGTTAAAGTTTATACAAATTCACCAAATGAGGGATTAATGATTGCAAAAGAACGAGATGGGCTATATTTTATAGTAGATGCTCAAGTTGTAATGCCCTCATTGGATGGGATAAATTTGAAAACTGAGATAAAGTCAATTAAGAATAAGAAAAGCAGTATTAAGCAAATAGAATGTGAGTCAAGTGAATGTGAGACAGGGGATTCGAGCAAAAGTAAAGTTGTAAAATTCTCTAACCCATTAACTGTTGATACGAGTAATGAACAAATTAATTATCACGAAAATTCTGATTTTTTGCAGGGCGCGAGTGACATGAGTGACAATGACCAAGAAAAACGAATGAAAAAGCGTACAAAAGATGAAACAGAAACGACAACAAGGAAAAGAAAATAAAGAAAATGAAAAGACCACTGCAAATATTAAACTTTGGCATTCCCGTATGGGACATCTAAACGTCAAATCTCTGAAGAAATTGGGCAGAGACCCAAATGTATTCGGATTAGAAGACACAGATTTTGCAGACAGATACGAATGTGCTATATGCAGAATAGCCAAATCGACAAAAGCGTCTTTTATTGAAAATAAAGAAGAATTGGCCACAAATCCGTTGGAATTATTGCATATGGACCTGTGGGGACCAGCAAGGACTAAATCATATGGAGGAGCAAGCTATATTTTCACCATAACTGATGATTCGACCAGATATTCCTGGATTTTCGCCTTGGAAAGGAAAAGCGACACATTTGGCGTGTTTAAAGACTTTATGGCCAGTTTAGAGAGGATTTCTGGATTCCAAATCAAGTCCATCAGATCAGACCGAGGGGGAGAGTTCTGCTCACACCAATTTGAAGATTATCTCACTAAAAATGGAATTAGGATCCAAAGAACAAACAGAGGATCACCAGAAATGAACAGAACAATCCTTGAAGGTGTGATAGCGATATTGAATGAAACTGGTCTACCTGATGAACTTTGGGCTGAAATAGCTTATACGCTCATGTACTTGAAAAATAGATTCCCGCACTCCAGGATAAATCACGAAGTTCCATATAATCGTTGGAAAGGTCGAAAACTGTCTTTAAAACATGTAAGAAAACCTGGATCGAAGTGCTATGTGCACATTCCGAATGAAAAACAAGGAAAATTGGAAGATAAAGCATGGATTGGTGTACTGGTTGGATATGGGATGTCAACACGAGGCTATCGCATCTGGGATCCTGTTACAAAAACAGGTCTATGAGACGAAACACGTAAAAATAGATGAAGATTCCATTTATAAGGATTTTATTGACCAACCAGCACATAGAACCAAAGATTTGCTGAAATTTCCAACCAGGAAGACTCGAGTACAACGTGGAAACTCACAACAGCTATTTAAAGCGTGGCCAAAACACAAAAAGAGAGATAGTAGTGAAGATACGTTCTCAACTAGCTCATCAAGTAAAGATGAAGCAGTACAAGATATTCCATTGTTGCCAACTGTTGCATCTATGACCAGTCCGATTCAACAAATTCCGAAAATTACACGAACTGCACCAGATTTGTCAGATTTAAGTTCGGATGAATTGGGAAGTGGATTTACGCCAAGACCTAAACCATTAGAAGCAACAAAATTAGATTAGTGTAGCGAGAGAACATCAAACGCAAGAACAGTCAAATTCATTTTTATTGGCATCAGAAATAGATGAAGATCATTTTGAAGATTGTCTTTCATCAGAGGAAGAAAGAAAAGAAGATCATTACGACATGAAGTTGATGAAGAATACCTGATGACAGAATCGGTTTTGCCGACATTGCCTTTGACTAATTATTCTCTAGCTCCAGGACAAAGAATTAAACAAAAACCAGATGATTATCCACCTTACCAATGCATCACGCGACATTTAGAGAGTCGATATGCAGGATGGAGAAGGGAGGAACATATGCGACAAACAGGAGCGACTAGAGGACACGTTGATGTGTATTACATCACGGATAAGAAAGTCAGACTACGAAGTCAACATGAAGTCGACAAATACCGGAAATTGAATAAATTGACAAATGATGGATTCTATTTTAACTTCAGACCAATAGAACGTCATCCACCCCTACCACCGTTACCAGTGACAAGTTCAGAAAGCGAAGGGGGAGAACTAGCAAGTGGGATAACAACTAGATCAAAGAAAACTCACCCACGGGCTTTTGTAACGAGGCAGAAGAAGGAACCAACAACATATGAAGAGGCTATGAATTCTCCAAATAAATTGGAATGGGAAGCTGCTATGAAAGAAGAGTTAGCAACATTTGAAAAACGCGAAGTTTATACTGAAGTTCCAAAACCGGTCGATCAAAAGATTTTGGGAACCAAATGGGTATTTAAACAGAAAATGGACCCATTAGGCAACATAATCAAATTTCGCGCTAGACTAGTAGCTCAGGGCTTTCGTCAGACCAGCGGTTTGGACTATGATGAGGTGTATAGCCCTGTAGTCAGCTTCATATTAATACGGTTTTTCTTCTGCATGCTGGTTGTATTAAAGGGATGGATTCATGCTCATGTCGATGTAAAGGCTGCTTACCTGTACGGAGGCTTAGATAAACCGACATACATCCGAATACCAAAGGGGGCTACACCAAGAAGCTGCAATTCAGTATGGTTCCTTCAACGTGCATTATATGGTTTACATCAAAGCGGACGCATGTGGTATCACATGTTGGACAATACATTGAGGAAGTTGGACTTTAAGAAGATTGCAGGTTGTAACTGCATTTACACTTATGAGTTACGAGTAGTTATATTGGTGTATGTGGACGACTTAGTCATCTTTGCATTGGATCAGAAGACCAAAGATAAAAATCAGAAGACCAAAAATAACTGAAAATTTCGAAGTCGTCGATCTAGGACCAATTAAGAGCCTCTTAGAAGTTGAATTTTTGGATGTTGAAGGTCACACTCTAATGTCACAAGCGTCCTACATCGAGAAATTGGCAAAGAGGTATGGTTTGAAACGAAACAATTTGATTAAGACCCCGGTACAAGTGGGCACAATACTGGAAAAGCGAAAATTAAGAGAAGTAAATAGTTTTCCGTATCGTTCATTAATCGGATCTTTACTCTTTTTATCAACGAGGACTCGATCCGACATTGCGTATTCAGTCATAGCACTGTCACAATATTCGGGCTGTCACTCAAGAGCAAATGTGACATCATTATTGCAGGTTCTCCAGTATGTGATTAACACGTCTGAATATACGATTAATTTGTCAGCATGTAAAAGCGACGAGCTATGGGCATACTCGGCTGCATCTTGGGCTTCGTGCGAGGAAAC
>JH431213.1:2341-20886 GCA_000239455.1 Strigamia maritima
TTGACATTTACGAAAATCGACGGGACACTGACGAACAAGCGTGCCGACCGGCATCGATGCGAGGCGGCCGAAAAATTTCAAATTTGCGTCGAATTTTTGGATACGCGTTTTTGGTCGTTTTAGGTCGTTTTTGGACCTGCGAGTTTCAGCGGACCTAGGATTTGGGTTCCAGAACCTCTTCAAGTCGACCCGCGTATAAGTCGACCCGCGTATAAGTCGACCCCCTAAATTTATTTTTTTATTTATTTTTATTTGGTTCGATTTATACGAGGGTCAATAGCCATTTTAAGTATTAAAAAAATAAATAAAATAATAACTAAAAAAAAATAAAATAAAAGAATAACTAAAAAAAAATAAAATAAAAAGAAATAACTAAAAAAAAAATAAAATAAAAGAATAAACTAAAAAAAAAATAAAAATAAAAGAATAAACTAAAAAAAAATAAAATAAAAGAATAACTAAAAAAAATAAAATAAAAGAATAACTAAAAAAAATAAAATAAAGGAATAACTAAAAAAAATAAAATAAAATAAAAAATTTGGTCCAAAAATCCTCGACTTGTACGTGAGTATACAGTATATGGTAAGTCTATTTGTTATCCAGCAAAATACCCAAAATTTCTGATGTGACTTAATAAGAAATACTGCAATATTAATTTTGTATGTCATTAGTCATGTCATGTTTATTCAGTTTTGTATTCATATAGTTATGTGGGTTGTATCATTCAATTTACCAACAACCATGAGAGGTTTTGTAACACATACCACTGCAACAATTATGATTTGCAACGCAGTAGGCCCCACGTTCGCCACATTTCCCAGCAACATTCTTCACGCTAAAAAATATAATGACATAAAATTAATTTGAATTCTATCATGGTTTAAATAATATATGTTTGATAATTTTGTTAGAAATTAATAGAAAAAGTGATAGTTAGTTCTACATACAATGAGGAAGAAAAGTAACCAACAGAGAAGAGTTCATTGCATTTTCAGAGTTAAAAATTGAGCAGCTACTGTGTTGTCTTGCTTGGAAACAGATACTTTTTGAAACAACTTTTGCTTAATTCGAGTTGTCATAGTATTGTTTTAGTGCCTCTAAAAACTACCGTAATGATAAACAATAAAATTGTTTCATATGAATAGCTAATTAATATATAAACAATGAAGCAAGCTAAACTAATATGTCTTTAATGCATTCCCATAAAAATGTACTGGTGTTTAATTGCTATGAAATTTTGGTAAACAATAAAATTGTTTCATGAATAGCTAATTGTTGTTATTATTATTCAACAACAATGTAAAAATGCAGACGTTGATTGTTGGTAAAAGAAAAGAAAGTAGACACGTGTGTTTAAGTTTAAGACTAACAAGAGTGATCAAGGTAGTATCACATCAAGCAGTGAGTTTTATTTAACAAAGTGCGGTTCTTATATAGGATCCTTTAATTGCAAAGCTGCACGTCAGGTGGACGTGACAGGTCCGCCAATCAGTGATTGACAGGCGATGCATGACGTAATTTGATACGTCCATGCGACGCGTGCGGATGACATGGTCAACACGCACTTCCAACACTCCCCCTCAAACAGTGATGGGGGACGAGACTTTAATTCTTTAAATGGCTTCAAGGCCCAGTTCTTTAGTGAACAGGTTGTGCTTGGGAGCGAAGAGTTCCTTAGTTAGGATGTCGGCAGGCATAGCGTCTGTTTGGAGGAATTTGACTTCGATCAGACCGTCTTCATTGGCCTCTCTTATGAAGTGATATCTCACATCTATATGTTTGGTTCTCGAATGGAACACTGGATTCACCACGAGTTTTTCTGCACTTTGATTATCGTTGAAGATAGTGATTGCTTCGTTTTTGATGAGTCCCAACTCATATAACACGTTTCCGAGGTAAATTTCCTCTCGTGCACTGTCAGAAAGCGCCATATATTCGGCTTCAGTTGATGACAGTGCGACTGTCCGTTGTTTTTGAGCTTCCCAGCAGATTGCTGCACCGGATAGTTTAAAGGCAAATCCTGTGTGCGAATGGCAATCATTAATATCACCTGCCCAATCTGCGTCGGCATATCCAGTTAACTGGTCATCTGATTTGGTAAATTTTAAACCAAGCTTTGTGCTCCCCCTTAAATAGCGCAATACTCGCTTCCCTGCTTTTATGTGCGATTCATCAAAATTTGTATTAAATTGTGACAATGCGCTAACAGTAAGCGATGTCAGGTCGGGTAAACACCGAAAGGTACATCAGTGAGCCGACAAGGCTTTGATAAGGGAAGTTGATGACTTCTGAATTTTTGATTGCATCAGCTTTAGGTTTTTCCAATTTGCTGTTTGCATCGAGTGAAGTTGCAATTTTCTTGCAATTTTCCATTCTAAACCTTTTAAGTACATCTTCAGCGTACTTCTTTTGGCACATGGTTATTGTACCATTTTCAAGGTTTTGGGAGAATTCAACTCCCAGACAATACGATATGGGGCCGAGATCTTTCATCTCAAATTCGCCCATAAGTAAGTTTTTAATTTTCTTCATTGATTCCATATTGTTCGTTGCGATGATGAGATCATCAACGTACACACCAATGATAATAATTTCTTTCTTTGTTTTGAGAAAGTAAATGCACGGCTCCGTTTTAAGTGGTTTTAATCCAATTTTACGTAGCTTTAAATCTAACTTTTTATGCCATTGTCGCCCTGATTGTTTCAGACCGTAGATTGATTTTTGCAAAGTAGCACTTTATCATTGTCTACGTTTAATAGCTCGTTTAGCATCTCAGGTTTTTTCATGTAGATTGCCTCATCGAGATCACCATTTAGGTATGCTGTTATAACATCCATTTGGTGCACAATTAGATCGTGTTTGGCAGCTAAAGCTGCGATAAGGCGTATGGAACTCGCCCTGGCGACTGGTGCGAAAGTTTCTTGGTAATCGATGCCGTATCGTTGGGTAAAACCCTTGGCTACAAGTCGGGCCTTGCGTTTTTTGATGGTCCCGTTTGCGCGAAGCTTTGTTTTTAAAACCCAACGACTTCCGATTGTTTTTCGGTTTTTGGGTCGTTCGACTTCCTTCCAAGTTTTATTTTTGATGAGTGCATCATACTCGGATTGGAGTGCATTTCTCCATTCTTTACTGTCACTTCCTTTTAATGCTTCTTTGGCGGTAATTGGATCGCTGTGGATGGCAAGGTTTGTGACTTCCGGTTCAACGGGCGCTTTTGGTGTTTCCAGTTTTTCCGTGTTGTAAATTTTTTTCGGGCGTCCACGTTTTCCAGTTTGTTCGAAAGTTGGTTTCCCAGGTAATCTTTTGGGTCTTCTGGGTTCTACGAGGATTTCAGCCTCATTTTCATTTTGAGTATTCTCATTTTCGAAATGAGTTATCTCATTTTCGTCCGGTTCATTGTTTTCATCTGGTTCAATATTTTCTTCCAATTCATCGGGTTCATTTGTGCGTTGATTTCCCTCGCCCCTTGAATCTGACTTGGGATTCGTAGATTTCGTAGGTTGCGAGTTAGAATCGATACGACGTACAAATTCGAAAGTATTGTCGTCAGGTTTTTCCTGATCTTCCATTTGAGTTTTAATCTCGGATTCGTCTTCAATGAAACGTACGTCCTGACTGGTAATACCACATTTTTTGTTATTGTCCCAAAGTTGATATGCTTTGGATTCGCTAGAATAACCTATAAAAATGTATTTATTCGATTTTGTTTCGAATTTCTTGGTTTTACCGTCTTTCTGAAGTTCAAATGCAGGAATGCCAAATTTCCTAAAATAGCAGACATTTGCTTTTCGACCTGTCCACGACTCATGCGGTGTTTTACCCGCTAAACTTCGTGTCGATTGCGAACATAATTCGCAGTATTAATGGATTCAGCCCAAAAAGATAATGGTAGGTTTGCAGCAATGAGGTTGCACCTGGCCATTTCTACGAGAGTACGATTTTTCCTCTCGGCAATTCCATTTTGTTGTGGCGTTTATGGTACGGTTAACTGCCGCTTAATACCATTTTTAGCCAAAAATTTGTCGAATTCCTTTTTGCAGTATTCTCGACCGTTGTCAGTCCATAAAATCTTGATTTTATTACCAATTTGATTTTCTGCTGCAACTTTGAATTTTTTGAAATTATTAAAAACTTCAGATTTGTGTTTGAAGAAGTAAACTTCGGTCCAACGCGACATATCATCGGTAAAAGTGACAAAATATTTCGCCCCTCCGAGTGAATTCGCTTTCATGTGCCCACATACATCGGAATGTATTATTTCTAAAAGTTTTGTACTTTTTGATTCACTTGCTTGTGGGAAAGGATTTTGCGTATGCTTCCTTTTAATACACGTAATGCAAGTTGGCATATTTTCGGCTATATTGAGTTTTACTCCATTTACAAGTTTATTTTTAACAAGTAGTTTGAGGTCTTGCTCATTCAAGTGTCCGAATCGTTTATGCCAAGTCGATAGTTTAGATTTTTTCTTTTCTTCGACAGTATTTGCACTTTCATTGTCTGTATCAACGTAATAAAGATTTCCAATTTTTGTGCAGTAGCAGAAGTTTTTCCTTCTTTATCTATTACTGTTGCGGAGTCATTTTCAAATATGACTTTATAACCTTTATTAGTTATTCTTGCAACTGACATCAGATTGGATCTGCATTCTGGTACGAGGAGTGTATCTCCAAGATTTGCAGATTTTCCATCTGGTTGAAAAATGCGTACAGTTTCGATCCCTTTAACTTGAGATGTATCTGCGTTCGCCATTTGTAGAACATACCTTTTACTTTCATCTAAACTGATGAAGGCATTTTTGTTTGCACAAATATGCGAGGTTGCACCGCTATCGAGAATTCATTTGGGTGTTTCACCATTTGACTCGACGATGTTGAAGACATGGAAATTTGAGGCAACATGCGCTGTTTTGTCAGCTTTAATCTGTTCGGATTTTTTCCGATAAAAACAGTCTTCGCTTATGTGTCCTGTACGGCCACAATAGTCGCATTTAGAGTTTCCTTTTGGATTTACTCTATTTTGTTTGGGTTTTGATTCCCATTTTCCATTTTTAGGTTTGAAATCCTTTTCTTTTTGCGTGTTTCGATTGTTTCGATTATCACGTCGGTTATCACCTTTTGTGAACAATGCAGTATCGTTCGTACTCGATGTTTCTGCTGCTTGTCGGACGCGTTTGTCTTCCAGGATTCGCTTCCTTGTATCATCAAGTGACGGCATGGTGGACAATGTCCGAATGGCGCTTTGAATGGAAGAGTAATTTTCTGGTAATCCTAGCAACAATGCTACAAAGGCGAAAATTTTTTTCATCGATTTCCGTTTTGGAATCTTTGTAGAAAGATATTTCCAGGTTTTGTTTGCGATACACACAGCTTTAATCTGCATCTTCCACGTGGTGTAATTTTCCCCGGTCAATTTATCTATTTTCGATGCTTCCGGCATTTTTCTATGTCTTTGATTGGCGAGGATTCAAAAGATTATTTGCACTTATTGGATATAAGTAGTATTCTGTAGAATTGTGATGCGATTTTTAGCTTCTCGATCCGTTTACGCTTACAATCGTCATGCTGGGGCCATAACCTGTTGTTATTATTATTCAACAACAATGTAAAAATGCAGAAGTTGATTGTTGGTAAAAGAAAATAAAGTAGACATGTGTGTTTAAGTTTAAGACTAACAAGAGTGATCAAGGTAGTATCACATCAAGCAGTGAGTTTTATTTAACAAAGTGCGGTCCTTATATAGGATCCTTTAATTGCAAAGCTGCACGTCAGGTGGACGTGACAGGTCCGCCAATCAGTGATTGACAGGCGATGCATGACGTAATTTGATACGTCCATGCAACGCATGCGGATGACATGGTCAACACGCACCTCCAACACTAATAAACAAGTGGTTACCCCGGGTAAAATTACACGGGAATAAAAAATAATAATAAAAAAAGTAATAAAAACAAATCAGCAGGAGAAACTCTATGCAAATATGTTTCAGAATTTTCATAATCACTACATACTAATGTGAACCTGTTTCTCCCTCTGTAGCTGTAAAATCAGTGACTGGTTGAAAAGCGTGTCAATTTGTCCTATCATAATGAAAGATTATATTCACCCGTTCAACCATTATGATATGCTGGAAATCAGTGGCTACTGAAATCCGCCTATTAAAAATTAAAATCCTTAAACAAGTGATAGCGGTCCAGAGACATACAATGTTGTATAGTTCAAACAAATAAAGTAACGTGATTAAATTCCACAATATTGAGCAAACAAAGCAACTGGCGGGTCTTATCGTGGTTATTCAATGTTGACTCAAATCGTGTAAAGTCAGCTTCGATTCATTATCCACGTACATTTCCAGAGGATTCTGCATAAATTGCTTGGAAACCGGTCGAATGTCTTTACTCAAAGTAGCTGCATCAATCACAGGCCTGGATGGAACAAAATTATAAATGAAACTTGCGGAAGGAAATGAAATTTGTGAAATTGAAATGACATTACAGACAGGCAGCTCAGTATTAGTATATGGAATGGATGTGGCCATAACTCTGAAAGTGGATTGTTGGCTATTGTTTGTTTGTTTGTTTATTTGTTTGTTTGTTGAACCTGGCTGCTTTAGATAGGAAATACAATTCGGGCGCCATTATATAGCAAGAGAATAATGACTCATTGCCCAAACTCAATCAGCCAATCTCAGGACATATTGACACACTTTTCAACCAATCACTGATTTTACAGCTACAGAGGGAGAAACAGGTTCACATTAGTATGTAGTGATATCTATAGCTATACACAGGTGTTCTGCTCTGTGCAGTGGAGAATTGTTCGTTATGATAATACTACAACACTACACATTTTAGTGGTTGAGTCACTGCAATGAGGGATGGGTTGGATTTAGTCCCAGTTTGCCCACACCCAGTGGCCGATACCAATTTGTCTAAAACCAATTTGTCTAAAATTGACTTTCAACACCAGACTTGCAAACGTCTGCTCGTTGCACCATGTTGTCGGCAGAGGAACTGATCAGCGGTCCCTAAATACTGAGGGGGTAATCATTTGAGAAAATAGGGGACGAGATTTATAAATCCGTGAATTTTGTTATAGATTTGGTGGATTTGTTAAATCTGAAGTGGATTTGTGACCGGGAAAAAGTTATTTGGAGGGTGAAACCAGGCAATTTTCAGCGGAAGTGGGGTGCTGAAGGAAAAAAAAAGCCGGAAGTGGGACACAGAAAAAAATAATGGTCTGCATATATTTTGCTGAATTCGGCATGTATTGCTGCATTTTCGCCGGGTTTCGTGGATTTCAATTGCAATTGGTGGATTTATGACGTATTTAATGGATTTTTATCATGATTTGGATGTTAATATATATGGATTTGCGCAAATTTGTATGAATTTGCGTGGATTTGTGTTGAATTGCTTAGCTTTCTGGTATTTGTGTGGATTTGTTTTGGATTTTATGGATTTGTGAGAATGAAGTGGTTTGATGGATTTGACGGATTTGTAAATACCAAATCTCGGCAGGCTAACCTCATTGCAACGTTTCAAACTATTTCCAATATTATTATTGTATCCCAGCGAAGCCGGGCTGTATTCACTATTTAAATAATCTTGATGAAGCTAAACCAATATGCCGTATTTTATCGTATTAGCGCCGCAGTGCTTATTACAAACTGCAGCCAGAGGACACGATGGGAATTCGAGTGTTAGAAAAATAGACTGTTTCTGCTTACTATTCTGCGGCTGTCAAAATGAGGAAGAAAAGTAAACAATGGAGAAGAGTGTCTTGCATTTCTGGAGTTGAAAATTGAGCACAACTTTGTGAAAATTTTCTACTGTGATGCCTTTCTTGAAAAAATCAGCAGAATTGATACTTTTTGAAACAAGTTTTGCTTAATTCGATTGCTTCTAGTGCTGCTAAACAATAAAATGAACAATAAAATTGTTAATGTATAAATAATCTCGATGAAACAAAAGTAATATATGTTTAATGTATTTCCATAAAAGATATCCTGCTGTTAAGTTTTATTTGCTATTGAAATTTTTAATGCATTAATGCTGCAATTAAAAACAAATAAATCTAATACAAAAAAAAATAAAAATTAAAAATTTTAAATTTAAATGACAGTATTGTGACTATTCTGACCAATGGGCAGAACAACTTATTAAATGGAATGGTCATTGGCCAGTATTATGAATAATAGCGAGGAGTAGCAACATCCCTTGAATTTTTAATTTTTTGATTTGAAAGCCATTCTTTTGCTATAAAAAACACATGTATAAAAGGCAACAACAAAAAATAGTCTGGTGCAGCGGCTTGTGACCGTGTCACGACCCAGGCGCACGGCAACGGCCTGCGTCATGTCCCCCTAGTGGACGGTGCGGACATGACCACTTCCGGTCAAGACAGGAATTCGGGGAAGGCAGGTAGAGGCAGAGCGGATCCAGGGACAGCAGTTGTTAGTGAGCCAGTAACCAGTGCAGTCATGCATTGGCCAAGCTCTGCCAACTCCCTGGTTTCCCCTATGAAGCCCAGGTTCCCAGTTCTCTGGGCCCCGCCTCCATGAGCGAGAACAGTGGCTGCAAGTCCGTAGATCGGGTTGCAGCATGGTTATTGTTATTTCGACCACGCGGTCCTTGGTTCAACCGCCATGGCCCGCGGGTCGGGTTTGATTAGCACATACCGGTGGTACAGACATATGAGTAGCAGGTGGAGGCTGACGCTGACCCCTAGACAACTGTAATAAAGGCCAAACACCCAAATACAGCGTCGTCTCTGCTAATTATATGACGAAGGCGTCCAGTGCAGTCCACTTATTCTCCCAAGTAAGGACTGTGCAAACCGTCCCAGTCACAGGCTAAAAGCCATTCATGACTTGAATAGATAAATGTGGCTAGCTACAGTCTTTCTTCCCTGCATACAAACAGTTAACCAGTCCAAGCAGTCATGTCGTATGAAAACTTTTCAAATTCAAACTAAATTCAAACTAAACAAATTCAAAAATTCAAGATTTTTTAACTAACTAGCTCATGAAAAATTTGTTTCAGAAGGATTTAAAGAGAAGGAAGATTTGATTTTGGTGGTTTTTAATTTTTTTCTCAGTAACTACTTGAGCAATCTTTAAAAAAATTTTTTACGAAATGGTAGGTCTTCCTTCCTTTTAAATTCTCCTGAAACAAATTTTTTTATAAGCTAGATAGTTTTTAAGAAATCTTGAATTTTTGAATTTGTTTAAAGTATCTGGGGTGAATAATACTTTTATACACTGTACTCGTTTAAAGTCATTCATCTCGTGACAAGAAAAAATATGCAGCAGGGTTTTGTTGCTATCCTTGCATAACCTGCATCTACTCTGTATTGACGGCATTCACATCTGTGCAGCACGTTCCAGTGTTCTGCATTGTAACTGTGTCCAGCATCTTTTCTGGTTTATTGTCTTTGTGTTATCAAATGGATATTCCTCTCGATCTATATTTTTTTCAGCAATTTATATCTATCATTATACGATGACTTATCAATTTTTGACCACCAGTGCTGAATTCCCTGTTCTAAGTGACTACCCAGTATCTGTTCGCATGTACTTTTTAGTTGTTCATCATTATCACCGTCTCATATTTGTCGTGTTAGCGTACTATTTCCTGCATCTCGTAATACCCTATCAAGGTTCTGCCTCCACTGGCTTTTCTGAACCTCTTATGAGACTATTACTCTTATGCAGATTTTTGGCCAGCGATGGTCCTCCATATTTGCTATATCAGTAACATACATAAAAACTCTTTTCATGGTGGTTATTTTTAGTTCATTCATCGTGAGGTCTGTTAACTAGATATGATCTGGACAATTGCAGCTAATTTGAAGCGACATTTTCATATAACGACTATAAATTTAATCCACCGCTTTTCGCCTCGCGAGCCCCAAATCTCAACACCATATAATAAGACTGACTTCACTAAAGAAGAAAACAAACATAGCTTATCATCATATCATTCAATCCCATTCGTCTAATTAAACTTGCTATACAGTTGATAACATCTTGCGCTTTGGTTGCTCTTAACAAAACGTGTTCAGTCAAAACATTTGTTGGCGTAAAAACATATCCAAGGTATTTATACTTTTTTTGCCATCGTTAGAGGTTGTCTGTGATATGTCCAAAATTCATTTTTGCTAAATCTTCCTCCTCTGCGAAACACTAAAATTTGTGACTTTTGCATGTTAATTTCAAGATTGTTTCGAGTGATGTAACGTTCTAGTACATTAATCATTTCCTGCAGTTCGTCTATAATTTTTGCTATTACTGCTATGTGATCTGCAAATTTTAAACAAAAAATCTTGTGTAGTCCAATTCCTGTTCCACCTATATTTAAGTGCTCCCATCTTTCTTAAATGTCCTCGATGAAAATGGAAAATAGACATGGGCTAAAGGGACAAGCCTGCCTCACCCCTTCACTCGTCCAAAAACACTCCATTAGTCCTACGAGGCAGAATGTTGACTAATATTCATAATATGTATAAGGAGACAAGGAATGAAGTGATAACAAGTGAAGGTCTTTTCTATTAAAATACTGCGATCGACCTTATTAAACGCAGCCTTTAGGTCTAGAAACAAGACGTATAATTTCCCATGTGGTCGTTTTTTCCTATTTTTGATGAGGGTGTTCAAAACAAATATATTATACCGGGTGCTATATCTTTTTGTAAACCCTGCTTGATTTTTTGTTACCTTGTTTTCCGCCTCTAGCCAATTTTACAAACGCGTTGCCATCATACTAGTCAGCAGCTTGTACCATGTGTTGAGTAAAGTTATCCCGCGGTAGTTTTTTTCATCCTCTGGGTCCCCTGCCTTTAAAATTGGTGTAATAATTCCATTATGCCAGGAATCTGGCCATTCACCTTTCATCCATATTTCATTCAGTTTTCCTAATATTATCTTCTTTACTGTCTGTTGTGTATAATCGGGCAATAAATCCTCTTTCTTTCATATACTTTTATTCCACTCAAAAGGTCTTGAAACGACCTTACATTCAGCCTAACGTATACAAAATAATAAAGTCTGTTTTGGTTGCTCTTGGCAACCACAACTCTCTAATTTAACAATAAATACCACATTATCCCCCTAAATTGCATGTAGCACTTATAAATACATTTGGCAATCCAATAATGCAATTTACAATCATCTTATGACTCTACTCTATACAATTTGGCTATCTTAAATTTCTCTTAATTATTTTATTTCTTTGGTTTCCTGACTCCAACTTTGGACAATAATGCCTGTTCTCTGGCCTCTGCAGCACTTGAAGTGGACGGTGGTTTTTTATCAACTTTGCTTTTGGATTTTGCTAGTTCAATCGAGTCTCTTGCCTTCTTGAGTGACTTGCCAACTGCTTGTCTAACGGCACTTGCTCTTAATTTTGGCGTCGACTCCTTTGGCTTGAGATTCCTTTGGCTTGAAGACATTTCTCCACGTATAGCTGTTGCTGAAATTATCTCTTTTGTTCCAGACATTAACTCCTCTGATGTTCCTGGTGTACCCCAATCTGGTGTTTGAGGTTCCACTTCCTGATCTGACAACATTTCACTCTCTTCCTGGTCTGATCCAGTCTGTGCGGTTTCTTCTATTTCTGCCAGTGTTGACTCCTCATTTCCTATTTCACTCATTGGTATTTCATCAATTTCTCTATTGCTTGTGCCTACTACCTCCTGTGGTGTCTTAAATTGAGTTGTTAATCTTTGCTCTGTTACACTAGCTGCCGTCCTATTTGGTCTTTGTCTTAGGACTATTCTGTGGGTATTAATCAAAGTTTTTTTAGTATTGTTCATGCTAACATTTGTGTTCAACTGAATCTTGCGTATTATCTCTCATTTCGGGTTGTGTCAATGTAGGTTGTTAATCATCTTCTCCGTATCGCCTTCTCAAAGCATTCAAATGTTGAACCCAGAGTTTATTTGTCTCGACATCAGTACCAACGTAGACTACTTGTCCATGTCTTTCTGTTATCACTCCTTTTCTCCACGGTGGCGACCCATAAGGAAATACTCGATACCACACTGTACTGCCAATCATCATCTGTCGTTCTGCTTCTGGCCGGGCTGAACCTTCCTGCAATGGCCTCGGCCTGAAAAGATCTAAATGTGTGGTTATTTGACGACTCAAAAAACTAATCGAAGGTGATACATCACCTCTACCCTTAAAACTAGTGTGCTGAAATAGCATCAAGCGCTGCAACCTGAGCTCTAAATCTCCTTTAGTTATCTTAACTAGTCGCTCTTTAACCCACCTAACTGCTCGTTCTGCCATGCCGTTAGACTGTGGATAATACGGTGGACTAAAAATATGCACTATACCATTCCTCTGCAGGAATTCCTCAAATTCCCTAGCTGTAAATTGGGTCCCATTATCAGAAACAATTAAATGGGGTATTCCAAATCGCGCCATTATCGCCCGCAAACCCCGAATTGTGGTGGCTGCTGTGGCTGTATTCAACGCGATAACTTCTATCCACCCTGAGTATGCATCCACCACAATTAGAATCATTTTTGTTAGAATTGGGCCCGCATAATCAATATGTACTCGCGACCACGGCACTTCCGCTGGTGGACTCGGCTGTGACTGCACATACAGCACATTCTTGTGCAAATTTGCCTACCTCCGTGTCCATTCCCGGCCACCAGACATAGTACCGAGCCCGTCTCTTCATTGACACCACACCTGGGTGCCCTTCGTGCAATAATTTCAACATTTTTGATCGCAAGGCGAGTGGCTCCACCACTCTTTCTCCCCAAATTAGCACATCTTCCGTTGTCAGTTAATGGCGTGTATGGCCGTAGTTGCCGCTTACGCCGGTAAACCCTATTCTCTCTCTCTCTAGCACATCTTCCGACAACGATAGCTCGTCAAATCGACTCCAATAAGGACATAAATCTACTAAATTTTCTAAAGCTGATTTCTCTCCAGTTCTAACTGCTAAAACTACTCGTTTTAATACCTCATCGCTCAAAGTCGCCCCAATCATCTCTTCTGCGCTAATAAGCTCTTCTCTCTCTAACTCTGTTAGAAATAACGGATAGTCGTTTGTCTCGACTACCGTTTCCGGAAGCGGAAAACGGCTTAAAACGTCCGCGTTTGAATTATCAGCTTCTTTACGATGACACAAGGTATAACGGTATGCCGCCAACATCAACGACCATCTTAGCAACCTGGGCGAAATTATAATTGGCATTGGTCGATTTGATCCCAAAATGCCTAACAAGGGCTTATGGTCTGTATATATTGTGAAATCACGCCCGGCTAAGTACATACTAAATTTTTTATAGCAAATATGATCGCTAAATCCTCCTTATCTAACTGCGAATAATTTCGCTCTGTTTTACTCAGCGTACGCGATGCAAATGTCATTGGCAGTTCCTGATCTTGCTCATTCACCTGAGCCAACATGGCTCCAATGCCAAAAGGGGACGCATCACATGCCACTACCACAGGCCGCTTTAAATCATAAAAGCTCAAAACTGACGTGGTTGTAAGTTCTCTTTTAATTGCCTCAAACGCAGCCTGACGTCGGCAGGGCCATTTCCATTCTACCTGTTCACCTAACAACTCATATAAAGGACTCGCTACATCTGCCAAATGTGAGACAAACACCGAGTAAAACAGAACTATTCCTAAAAAGGTCCTTAATTCCGTTTTATTATTTGGGCTTGAAATTTCCCGAATTGCACACACTTTTGACTCAATAGGGCGGATCCCGTCCTCACTAAGGCTAAAACCTAAAAATGTTAATTTACTCTTTAAAAACTCGCACTTTTCCTTAGCTAATCGCAGCCCAACATCTAACAATTTCACAAAAATTACTTCAAAAATTCTCAAATGTTCCTTTACCGTGAAATATCGTCCAAGTAAATGACCAAGTAAATATGAGTTTTTGGCACACCGGACAACACATAAAATTATTCTCTGAAATACGCCCGCCGACGGCATCGTGCCAAAAGGCAACCGCTGTATCGCCATCAAACCACGCTGCGTGTTCACAGCCGCAATCATAGCGGACTCTGGCGTTAGGGGTATTTGTAAATATGCTTAACGCAAATCTAAGATAGAGAACCACTATGCATCCCCTACTGATGCTAAAAGGTCAGCAATTCTAGGTAAAGGAAAAGGATCTGGTTGTAAAACCGGGTTAACTGTCGATTTATAGTCGCCGCAAAGTCGCATTGTACCGTCTTTTTTCTGCACGGAAACTAAAGGCATTGTCCATCTCGCAAATGAAATTGGCCGGAATACGTCTTCCGTGACCAGTCTATCGATTTCTTGATCTACGGCATCTCGCAATGGCAGCGGCACCGGGCGCGGCTGGTAAAACTTGGGTTTAGCCTCTTCCATTAATATTAAATCAACCGGTGCACCCGTATATGTTCCCAACTTCTTATCAAACACCACTTTGTGTTTTAAAATTAATTTCTCTAAAAGTTGTTCTCCATTCTCACCATCTTTTTGCACAACTTCATTAATTTGTGCTGTTGGCTCGTTATATTTTAAACCTAATTCAGCTAAAACTGTTGCCATACCGAACTGATGAAGGATATCCCGACCCATTAGACTCGGGCCCTCACTACTAACCACTACCATTCTGACTATCCGTATATTCTCACCAACCTTACATTGCAAATGAATAATCCCTTTCACAAAAATTGGTTTATTTTGATAAGCTAACAATTTCATCGTAGCTATTTTTAAATCAGACCTAACTATTGCTTTTTCCTTTAACAGGTTAGTAAAATCACTCTATTTTAAAATGCTGAGCTCACTCCCTGTATCAACCATTAAATTAACCTGTTGGCCATTCAACAATACATGCAGTTCTAAAGGCTCAACCCTACCTTCAGCCCCGGTTAGATGATATAACATAAAACTCTCATCTTCATCTGGTTCTGCTTTCTTTAGAACATTAACTGGCACTCTACGTTGCCTCCAATTGTCCTGTAGGTTCCCAGCTTTAGTAGAATTTTTAACTGCTTGTACCGGGTTAACTCCCCCATAGTGTCTGCTCCATTTGCAACAAGCAACTCATTGCGAACCCATTGTTGTGCCTGCACTTGATCGTATGGGCAGTCTCTGACGAAATATGGGCCTCCACAACGGTAACACGTGATCAGGATGCCATCCCGTCGTGTTGGTGGTCCGGGTTTTCCTCGCCATGATGGGCGCCCCCGCCATGGTCTTCCAAAAGATCTTTGTTCTCCCGCTCCACCACGGCCTCGACCTCGCCAAAAACCGCTACGTCCTCTCTCCGCCGGCGTTTGCATGACCGTAGATTGCGTGTCCGACGCCGGGCTCACTGTCGCCATTCCCATCTCAATGACGGGCAACGTTTCTTCTGCCCCAGACGACGCCATAATAGCCATTTCGAAAGCCACTGCTATCTTTAACACTTTACCAATCGACGACGGCATATCCATCAACAGTTGCGTCACCAGCGGCGGGTACCTCATTCCGCGGATGATCTGATCTAGAACTGCATTCTCTGCTTCCGCTTCTGTTACAAAACCGCATCTTTGTGCCATATTTTTCAAATGGCCAATAAATTTCTCGACCGATTCGCCTTTCTGTCGTTTGCTTGTCCCCAAACGTTGCCTTGCAATAAACGGGGTATCAATCAATGCATAAAACGCTTTCATTACCTCTTTTATCTCGGATAAAGGCATATTAGATACTTCTTTAGGTGCACATAATCTCTTCAACTTCCTATAGGCCTGACCGTAGAAACCAATAAAGAAACTTGCTTGGTTGCATCCACATCATTTAGCTTGATAAAATGTTCAAATTGCTCTAACCAATCGCTCCAATCTTGTCTATTCTGGCCATCATATGTAGGCATAGCACCCAATAGAAGTTGCGCCATTTTCGAATTGGTAATTGTTGACCTCTCGGTGGTGGCCAGGACCTTTGGACACTCCAATGTCCAGAAATCACAGTGGAAGCGATTTTTCAAGGTTTTCTGCAAAGTTGAATTTCGATGGGAAATCCGAGATCGTTCGGCGGGACTCGGTGGCCCGGCTGCGGCCAAAAGTTGCCGCGATTCCCGTACTCCAAAAAGTCGGCTCTAAATAATTGTCACAGCGCTCCGGCGATAGGCTAGTTGAATTCCTCGTACCTTTCTTAGTATCCCACAGTGAATTCAGAATTTTTGCCCAACTGGTTTGCTTTGGGCACACAGAAAAACCACATAAGGACTGAATCTGTAACTCGAAGTCTTTTCCCACACGTGAAAGCGGAATGTAGGCTTTGATCTAGTCCTCGGGTTTCAGCTTCACATTGGCGGCGATTAGGTCATCCTCTGCCTTCTCTAGGCGACTCACAAATGTGTCCAGCTCCTCATTTTCAAGTCTGCGAATCCCGTAAAACGTCTCGACCAGTGAAGCCTCTCTGGCTATCGAGCTCGGCTCAAATAACCTCTTAAGGTGCTGCCAGACTGCTTGGGTGGTGTCGCACTTCATTGCGGCAGGTTGCAGACGAGGAACTAGGCTCTGGAGGATGATAGCCCGTGATTTTGCCCTGTCCTTGGCAAATTTCAACTTCTCTTGTGCACTGGCTATGGCTATGGGCTCTTCTTGCTTGCCAAGCACAAAGGACCAAATTCCTTTCTCCTCTAAAAGTAGCTGCACGTCAATACACCACTGGACATAATTGGTGCGGTCCAGTTTGGCTATCCCAGAAGCCGCCGACTTGGTTATGTCCTTCTCGGACATCCTGATGACCTGAAATACTCAAAAAACAAGACAATAACTGCTCAAATCGAAAAATTGCAGAATTCTTACAAATATTGCCCAAAGTGACTTTTGGGCAATTTTAGGTGCTTGTCCTGGGCCACTGAACCACCCTCTGCTACCAATTGTTGACCTCTCGGTGGTGGCCAGGACCTTTGGACACTCCAATGTCCAGAAATCACAGTGGAAGCGATTTTTCAAGGTTTTCTGCAAAGTTGAATTTCGATGGGAAATCCAAGATCGTTCGGTGGGACTCGGTGGCCCGGCTGCGGCCAAAAGTTGCCGCGATTCCCGTACTCCAAAAAGTCGGCTCTAAATAATTGTCACAGCGCTCCGGCGATAGGCTAGTTGAATTCCTCGTACCTTTCTTAGTATCCTACAGTGAATTCAGAATTTTTGCCCAACTGGTTTGCTTTGGGCACACAGAAAACCACATAAGGTACAAACATGAAACTAATGACTAAAGGTGCTTCTCTGTCTCAGTATGCATGTATTCCTGCTGCAAAATGACTTGAATTCGCCCTGCATCACACACTCATTGTCCACACTTGCTGCTATTATGGAAACTTGACAAAAACTCACACAAGCATGATAAAATCCAATGGAAAATTTATTCTTAAGAGCCACACAACTTGGCGGCCATTTGCACAGGTGAATGTACAGGAAGAGTGAGAGAGTATAAAATTAATCTCAAACCAGAGAACAAATCAATCAGTTGATGACAGGTATGCCAAAAATAGGACATAAGTGCAGTTATGCCATATCTGTCATCAAAAATGCTTTTTACAAGCAAACAGGCACAATATTCATCCACTTACATCTAGATGGTGTGGATGAATCACCTCATGATAAATAATACATGAAAACAATCAAGTCACACACTTAACCTGTCTAATAAAATAAAAACAACATTCTGAGTATGAAATAACTTTACCAATTGGTAATACAACTAACAAAACAATCAGAGGCTGCAGTCAACAATAAAAAAACCTCTGATCTCAGAATGCAAAGAGCTAATAAATTAAAGCAACTAAATAAATATTTGCACAATGAACTTAATTGCACAAATACCACATTTTCCAGTTTACAAACCAACATTCGCCCCTATAAACTGAAAAATGTGTTAAACATAACACATGACCAAAACCTCTAACTTATAGGTAACAATACCATGAACTTTTAGTATTTACCCAACACACATGACAATAATTCCCCCTTTAAATAATAAAAGTTCCCAAAACAAATAACTCAATCATACATACGGACTAAATATGTCTCAACCGATTCTTTTTGGCTCAGCTTTAATATCAAGGACACCCGGCTCAGACTGTAAAAGTGTCTCGCTTGACTTGGCTAGACTAGATCTCTCTACAGGTGTAGGTTTCCAATTGAATAAGTGGGGGTCATATCTTTCTTTCAAAACACTTGTAAAATAATTCTGCAATTCAAGTACACTTCTTAAAGCTAACTTAGAATTAGGGGGGATAAAAATAAATATCTTTCCTTCCTTTAGATGTCCCCGACTGCCTTTCTACTTCGACACGTTCCCAACCAGCTTTACTCATCACTGGGGTCCTCAATATCCCCTTAGGAGGACGCCCCAAAACAGAACTGGACTTTTGTCTCATTGTAATTGTCGAAGTCGACTGACCATTCACATCATCAGCCTTAACTGACACCTGTTTGGTAATGGGTGCTGAGGGAGCGATGTCATCATCCTCACTGTCACTCGAAACCCCTGGGTCATGATACGGTTCAACCTCTTGGTTTCCCTCCGTTGAATGTTACTTGTTT
>AFFK01017831.1:0-14245 GCA_000239455.1 Strigamia maritima
TGTTTGAATACAATAATCACTTTATCGATGATTTCTCGTAACTTTTTTCTTTAACAATGAACACACCTATTCATTGTATAATTCTCTCTTATATTTATCAAAATATAGAGAGAATATTTACTTAAATATTTTATCATTCAATAAACATTTTATTTTCATAAAACTTAAATTTTCCTATTTTGAATCTGGCGCGATTTTAGCAAATTGCGCCCTCTGGTGGCAACTTTATAAGTTACTACGGTATTGAACCGTCACAACCTTTTGCACCCTGTAGCATACACAAGTCGTACACTGCAAAGCGCAGAAGCAAATTACAGTGCTTCAGAACTGGAGTGCTTAGGAGTAATATGGGGTGTAGAAAAATTCAGACCCTATATTGAATACGTCAAATACACGGTTGAGACTGATCATTTGGCCCTCAAATGGTTAATGAACTGTAAACATCCTGCAGGTAGATTGGCACGTTGGGCCATGAAACTTCAACAGGAAAATGACGACCAATAGGAATAAATTTATCTTAGTCATTGTCGATTATGCAACTGGATGGGTTGAAGTGGTTCCTTTAAGGAATGCTAAAATCCTGACTTTGGTTCCCCATATTATGAGATTTTTCCAAACCTATGGTGTACCATGTTACATTGTGTCGGATAATGGCAAACAATTTGTTTCCGACATATACAATGCACTGTGCGAGAATGCTGGAATCATTCCAAATCGGACCTCTCCATACCATCCTCAAATAATTATACAGAAAGGATTAACAGAAACATTAAAATAATGCTTCAGATCTTTACTTCTGAACATAAGCACTGGGACAGAGTGATTGGAAATATAAATTTCGCACTCCGTACTGCCCCATCTGCTACCACTGGTATAACACCTGCAATGGCGACATTTCTAAAAGAACTTTGACCATTTTGGGTTAACAGAAACGTTGCTTACGACGCCCCTTTTGACCCAGAACGACCGCATGATGCACTAAGAATGCTCATGAGTCGAATGGCTAATCTTTTGAAAACTGCAATCAGTAATAAAGAGAAAGCCCAAATGAAGCAGAAAACTAATTATGACAAACATAGGTCAGATATTCAATTTGAATTAAATGACTTGGTCCTAATTAAAACTCATGCATTGTCAAAAGCGGCAATCAGATATTCTCAATCACTAGTAGACAGATATAAAGGTCCCTATGTGATAATTAAGAAAATTAGCAGCAATGCCTATGAAATTGCAAAGCCTATCACTTTACAAAGTAAGGGCCCTGTAAATGTTTCAGAAATGAGACTATACATTCCCAGTGATAAACCAACAGGCTGGCCTATCGATGATAACAAGGAGGAAACCCTCACTACACCATCACAAACTAGCATTGCTGCTAGTAGCGACAAAAAGTCTGCTACACTACAACACACGGATGACAACAAGAACACAGTCCCTGTTCAATCATCCACCAAAGGTGAAAACTCATAAAAAACAGTGGCTAATGATAAAAGTAATAAAATTATTGCTCCATTGTCTAAAAAACGTGGAAGACCACCAAAAAATGTGTCGAAACCCAATAACGACAGTATAAACCTTGTTATATTGCCCAAAAGACACATAAAACCCCCAAATAAATTAAACCTTTAATGGACTTTGGAAAAATAAATATAAAGAAATTTTATTGGTACCATAGAATGAAAACTTACAAAAAATTCCTAATTAATACGATATAAATGTCAAATTGTCGGGGAATCCATCGCGCTGAAAATAAGAATTATTATTTCGGCCAAAACATTGCAAAAACGTCGTATCGACGTAATGCGCAAAGCCGTCAATTGCAGGATCCAATCAAAAAACTGGATCCGGACCAATCAGTGCAAAATGTACAACGTACGGATACGTGACGTTTTCAGCGCCTATATAAACGCGCTGGTTGAACTGCAATTCATTATCTTTTGATAGGTTCAGTGCAACCACTATTATCTAGACCGCTTGAAACTAAAAGACTTTCCTTTTCAACCAACTTATTATGGCTGACAGTGAAGCACAATTGATTGACTGCCCTGTGTGGTGGTTTAGGACAGGACGTAAACGTGCACACTGGATTCCGATCCACGTGTGCGAATTGCTTTGGCGACGGCAAAGTAAATCCTTTGTTACCTTTAACCCGGCATTTCCGAATGTTTGGCGCCAGCGCCAACGAACCAAGAAAAACTTTGAAGCGGATTGACGAGATTTACCACGACAACCAAGATTGCCGCGCCAAGAAGTTCAGGAAGTTGATTGCCGATTCTTCTGCACCAGAAGCGCAGGGACACATGTTGGCTTCCCTGCCAATGCCCCCACTTGCACCATATCAAGATCCAAGAAGGAGATCGACCAAGCCAGCGAATAATTCGACGACTGTGCATGTTGCGACCAATAAGGTCCAACACACAAACCATTTGGAGCAGTATTCTGCCCCAAAAATTCCTTTGGACGAGACAGAGGTGAAGCTCCGAATGGCCGCCCACCCAACCCTTTCCGAGAAAACGATCCATGTGCAATTGCATAGGAATAATAAGAACGCACTAAATGCTGCGAGAATTGCTAAAAAATACCCGGAGGATAGAAAAGTCGCGGATTTGATCCAAAAAATTGAGGATGCAAAAATAGCAGACTCCACTAAAATTGCCTAATCTCAAAATGAGCTTCAGGCAAAACTTAGAAGAGATGCTGATTTCCAATCTCTTATCGCATCCACCGCATCCCATAAATTGGAGATTGCACAGACCACAACACTCGAAGCAAAGAGGAAGGTCGAACAGCAATCTGCTGCAGCCCCACTCGCTTCACTGCAGGACATGTGCCTCAGCGCCATGTTTCCTGACTTGTCTGCCGCCACATCAAACGATGAGACGGGCAAACCAAAGCTCTGGTACGACCAGGCCGTCCAAAAAGAGATGGCGGGACTAGTTTCCAGCATCATAACCCCGATGGAGGTAGAGGTCGAAACATCGACTCAAGCACCTCCAAAACCAGCAACTGTCGATCAAAAGATCCCAGTTATACCGGGTAAGTCCTTTGAGACAAAACCAAAACCCATTGTCAAAACCAAGACAAAAAGAGGTTGGCTGCACTAAAAAAAGCGCACCCAAACCAAAGCCCAAATAATGGGTTACACTATTAATTGTTGAATTTTTTATTTTATTTTCTTTTAGTTAAAAAAAAAAAAAAAAAAAACAGTGTTGGTCGACCGAATTCGAATTAAGGATCCACGGAAGAATCACCATCAAAAATTAAAATTAAAAAACAAATAGCATTAGTATTAAGGGCTAAACAGCCCATAGTCACTATTAAATTAAAAAAACTTTTAAAATTAAATAAATTTTATTCATAAAAACAAAACATTGTAGAAAAATTTTCCAGAAATATTTTTTAATAAGGAGCCACGTCTAAGGGTAAGTGTCATCTCTCTTATTGCTCATTTTGTCTGTTTTTCCACTGGTGTGTTGCGTTTTGTTTTTAAAGAGACTAGCTCCTCATCTTGGATGTTGCGGCGCTGTTTCTGCCGTTGTCCGTGCTCTGGGTTCTGCCGACCTTGACCCAACTTTTTCGGAGGGGGAGATGTGATCGTGTCACGACCCAGGCGCATGGCAACGGCCCGCGTCATGTCCCCCTAGAGGGCGGTGCGGACATGACCACTTCCGGTCAGACAGGAAGTTAGGGAAGGCAGGTAGAGGCAGAGCGGAACCAGGGACAGCAGTTGTTCGAGAGCCAGCAACCGGTGCAGACATGCATCAGCCAAGCTCTGCCGACTCCCTGGTTTCCACTATGAAGCCCGGGTTCCCAGTTTTCTGGGCCCTGCCTCCATGAGTGAGAACAGTGGCTGCAAGTCCATAACAATGGGTTGCAGCATGGTTGAGATACTTCAACCACGCGGTCCTTGGTTCAACCGCCATGGCCCGCGGGTCGGGTTTGACTAGCACATACCGGTGGGATAGACATGTGAGTAGCAGACAGAGGCTGGCGCTGACCCCTAGACAAACTGTAATAAAGGCCAAACACCCAAATACAGCGTCGTCTCTGCTAATTATATGACGAAGGCGCCCAGCGCAGTCCCCTTATTCCCCCGAGTAAGGACTGTGCACACCGCCCCAGTCACAAATAGAGTATGTCTAGATATAGAATAAATCACTTCATCTTAAACCTTGGACAAATACCTAGGTATTCGTCCAAGCTTAAACTATCCATGCGGTATGATGTTGGTCACCAAGTTTTAAGCCTGGTTGCAAGCGTTAACGCACATTCATCATGCGTTAAAGAATAATTCAATAATTCAATGTTGCGTCACTGTGATGCGCGCAAGCCAACGTGCTGTGCTTTTCAGCACATTGTCGTATGTAGGGATAAAGTTGAAACAATTCAACTTTGGCACACTGGCTAAGCACGTGAGATTAATTAGTGCTTTCCCATAAACAAGCCAATATTGAATCAACAGTTTTGAACGTCAATCAAATGTTAGAAAACATCTGTTAGATGTTAAATCACCATTCTGAAACTACAATCAAACAGTTGAATATGAGTTGTCAACATGCAACATTTTGTATCAACATTTTGATACAACAATCAAACAGTGGAAATATCGGTTGTTGATATGCAACATTCGTTTAATGATAAATCAACATTTTGTTATGTTGAATGTTGAAAAAATGTTGATAAAAAATGACATTCTTATATTGAATCAACATTTCTGATGTTTTAAAAAAATATTTTCTGAATGTTCTTGTGACGGTCTCGAATCCCTTAGTTTTATGAACTGTAATTATGGTGCACTGAGTGTACCAAAGTTACAGCAGATTTTACATAGACATGAATAAAGTGAGTTTATTTAATGTTTGGGATGAGAGATAAGAACAAATAGTAGTTAAGTAGAATCTATGGTTCTACTTAGAGACTATGATACAAGTATCTATCTATGGTCAAGGAATGACCAAAGAGGGCGCTAGCGCGACCTTAATGGTTATTCCCAATTAATATAATATTTGTGGTAATAAGATATAAACTCTATGTAAAACATAGAGTTAATTATGCTTATATTTTATCACTTGTCCCTGATTGAAATATGTAAATATTTCAATAATGGATAATTTTATATTATCCTCGATACTAGAGAATGATGTCATGATGAACATTCCATCATGACTCATCCTCTATCGGATTATCTTGTCATAATCCCCTTATCAGTGATAAAGGGATTGGACAAGTATAAAAAGCCATGCAAAACAGGAAGTAGAGCTTTTTGCAGATTTGACATTGATACTGATACTGACCTATGATTATTTGCCTTTGTGATTGATTTACATGTAATAATTAAGTCTTTGGCGCTTCTGATTTATGAGGCAAATATGAGGCCAGTTTAATCAGTTCATCCGCTTATGTATCCGCTTACGTGGTTACTTTCCATAATGGCTGCCGAGATCGAGTGGCCAGTGGGCAAGATAGCCGGACTACGGTCGACAGGACCTTCATGCCCGTAACATACTTGGTAGCTTCGGAGACGCAGCATAGGACCTGGCCGACCCGTGAGTAAAATAATGTCTGTGTTGTTTTCCTCTTCTTTCATGGCCCGGGGCCCCTTTGTGAAATAACACGTCGTGCAAGACGCGGAATTGCGACATCATGTTTGATGGCGTACACAAGGTTCATTAGGTACCATTTGGGTAAGACAGGTCACCACGTGATCTGTAACCCTTTTGGCCCCTAAACCGCCGTGTGATTGGAATGGTGTAAACCATTGGTGGGAACCAATTTGCACCTCTTTTCTTGGGTCAAGATTTAATGTCTTGGTGACGACATGTGTTGGTCTAAAGTCTAGATCAACTCATGTTAGCTTTGTGACGACCATATTGCAAAGTCAACGTCGATATTCAGATCGCTAGGACTAATTTCTCCAACGTGCTTGCCAAACCATGTGGTAGATCGAAACAATGGAATAAACTAGCTACATACGATATTTATTCATGTGTAACAATAAAAAGTAATTTAAACCTGAATTTAAGTGTTAATATATATTTTAATCTGAACTCATTGCGACTTTATTTTAGTACTATATGAGTTTTCAGACGGTAGTATCGTGTAAAGTTGCCGACTGGAATCGATATATCGGACGATATATCGATGGCCAAGTCACCCCGTCACACGTGGAAGTCCCACCGAGATATTGTTGCCTTGGTTCTACATTTCCAAATGGAGAATCGAGTGAGTTTTTGATTTAATTTATCACCTTTTCAGTTTTGTTACTTTGTGACCATGTCACGACCCAGGCGCACGACAACGGCCCGCGTCATGTCCCCCTAGTGGACTGGTCAGACATGACCACTTCCGGTCAAGACAGGAAGTGAGGGAAGGCAGGTAGAGGCAGAGCGGATCCAGGGACAGCAGTTGTTCAAGAGCCAGCAACCGGTGCAGACATGCATCGGCCAAGCTCTGCCGACTCCCTGGTTTCCACTATGAAGCCCGGGCCGCCAGTTCTCTGGGTCCCGCCTCCATGAGCAAGAACAGTGGCTGCAAGTCCATGAGCAAGAACAGTGGCTGCAAGTCCATGACAATGGGTTGCAGCATGGCATTAGTTATTTCGACCACGCGGTCCTTGGTTCAACCGCCATGGCCTGTGGGTCGGGTTTGACTAGCACATACCGGTGGTACAGACATATGAGCAGCAGGTGGAGGCTGATGCTGATCCCTAGACAACTGTAATAAAGGCCAAACACCTAAATACAGCGTCGTCTCTGCTACTTCACATGACGAAGGCGTCCAGTGCAGTCCCCTTTTTCCCCCAAGTAGGGACTGTGCACACCGCCCCAGTCACAATTGTGGGCCCATCCTGGATCCGAATCTGAGATTTAATTTTTTTTTGGCACGATGGTCCAATAGTCCACGTGGTGGATTTAGGCCTATTTTGCAAGAATGGTTATTTCTTAAGACAAAGAAACATGCGACTGCTTTGTGATTGCTAGTGTTAGGATTTTTTAGTAATTTATTATTCAAATATGAATTTCACTATGGACTTTTTGGTAAAAATTTCGAAAATTTTCTTTTTTCGATTTTCGTGCCAAAAGTGGTCAAATCTACCGACCAACTGGACGCAATTCTCGATTTGCATGTGGAAACTGGATAGGGCATCATCAGTTTCAGTGCAAATGTGTTTTTGTGTCCTAAGAACCGTGTAACAGGGTGATTATGGTGCGTTTTGTGACGGAGGAGCCGTAACTTTGTCGCACGACCCGTTTAGATGTATTTTGCTCAAAACCCATCACATTGTCGCACTTTTGCACGACCCTTTGCTGTAATGGCATTGTCGAGGACGAATTGCTGTTGTTGGGCAGTAAGGATCGTCGGTAGAGCATCCTATACGTTGGAACCTAGAACCAGCCTAGTTTCGCCCAACCAAAGGCAGAAACAAACTACAAAGGCAGGCAACAGGAGTAATTAACCTGGTCTGAGTTTGTGTGAAGTTGGCTGGCCACCGAGAGTGGAAGGTGATAACGTTCGCAACGTGGGAAGGGCGCCGTCTCTGTAGCAAAATCTGTAGAGCAAATGTGGCAGATTTATCGGTCTGGTCAAGCAGGCATTGGTGTGTTTTTTCAAAGAAAAAATATGGGATGTCTGTAGTGGGCGCGTAGCACACGCCAGGATATGGGGAAAATGAGAGCCGTGCAGCAGTTGTAAAGCGTGGAACTGTTTTGCATTTTGTCTCATTTTTAGTGTAAAACTTTAGATCAGTAATTTGCGGGCGATATCCTGTAAATTGCGCCGTGCCAAACGTTCTTAAATTCCCTCAGACGGGGAGGAATCCTGTTGATTGTTCGATTATTGAAGGAAAACATGAGCAAATGGAGAGATGGTAGCCGTACACTACTATTTCTTTTGGTAAAGTTTGTCTCTGTTGACCAAAAATGAGAAATCAATCGATTGGATGGGCGACTAATCGCGTGGGGATGCTTTTAGTGACGTAACCAAATTCCGCGTAATTGTGGTGAGTGAGATATCCTGGTTACGACATTGCCTAGTCCAGTGGTCACGCTTGGGCTGAGGTGACTTTACTTTCTTCTTCGGGTACTTTCGATGGCTGTGTGCAAGACGGCTGTGTGCAAGATAGCTGTGTGCATGACGTGTTTTCCCTCACCATAATGGTGATAGTGGTATTTTTGCAGTGAGTAGGGCAAGGGGCGCTGGCAAATCAAATTCGACTGCGAATCTTGCAGGGGAGACATGTAAAGTTTTCATGGCTGCCTCTGCAGGTACTTGACCGGCATTTGTAGATTTTTCAGTGCCCATTGCGGTAAGAAAAATACCATTATAGGTGTAGACAGAGGGAAGTCTTCGCCAATGATCCCAAATCGACTGCGATTCCTTTGGCAAATGGAAGCGGGTTAAACCCCGAGTCCGCCTAAGGCAGAAGACCGGCTTTAGTAAGATTGTTAGTGGTGTTCGAGTAACCAGTGTTTGTGGTTGAAACGGACAGGAGTGTTGACTCCTTAAGTAGATGGGCAAAACTAGTGAAAGATAGGTGGGCACAATTTTTTGTTACCATTTTTGAGTGCGCAATGACATAGAAAATAGAGTAGAACCATGGTACTTTTTGCAGATTTTTATTGCCAAACTTGGAAAAATCAGCACACAAAAACCCCTTTATAAAACATAGGTGTAGATGTGTAAATAGTCCTTTCAAAACAACACTTTTTAATGTGCCAAATAATTTTGGCCAGATACAGAAGTGAGAAAGCGCTACTCAAAAATTAGTGATGCAAATACAAAATGTTTTTGTAATAAAAACATCCAAAATTTTATTTTTTCCTTCTAACCTAATCGAAATAATTTTCTTTAAATTTAGGAGATTCCCACAACCCAGACTCACTTATTGTGAGATTTTAGACGTTTTTCAGTTTTTTCACTTTCTTAAAAAGAAACTGCACCTGCGACGGAAAGGGTTAAATACGTTTATTTTACTGCTTTTCGATCAAACAAAAACCTCAATATAATAATTTGTAACTGTTTCGCCCTTACGACATCTATACCTGATGGACTTCGGACAGAATAAACTATTTTGCAAAAATAAAATACGAAGTGTTTTCCTCTTTTCCGAATAAAAATAAAGTCACTTTATAAACAGCCGACAAAAATCGGTTAAAACAGAGGTTTTCTTATTTCCGTACTACGATAGAATTCAAAAATAAATTTTTTTTTCTGAAAGATTCAACGTAGAAAACCGTATAAGTTGCCATAAATCAATACGATTTATGGAAAAAACGGGCTGGAAATGTTTACAGAACGTAACCCTTCCGGTCCAAATACGAGTTCGCCGTTTCAAGACCCGTTACGGGTTGACGAACGAAAAAATACTCGCGAATTCGATTGTTTTTTGGAATAAACTAGCACAATATACGAGTAAAAGCTCGAAACTGTCGTTGTTTTGGCGAAAAATACGATAAAAAACGTGCAAAACTTACGATTTCAAAGGAGATCGATGTTCGGCCGTGTCTTGACCCGTAGTATGCCGTCAAGCGAATTCGGGGGCAGCAACAATAAGACATTGAGTTTTTTACTCACTCTCTCTTAGGACGAATATTTCACCACCAGTTGGCGCTAACATTCGTTTTTATCGGTTTTCGGCTATTTTTGGCCCGAAATCGCCGAATTTTCACAGTTTTGCATAACAAACATTTTGAAATCGTGATTTTGTATCAACCTGACCTAGGTTTTCATGGGTTTCGAGTTTCCTGCAATTTGTTTTTTGTCTCTTCGCTCCTATGCAACAGAATGCTGCTGACACTTCTCAAACTACTATATAAGCATAACTGCTTCTGTATTTATTTGAGTGGAGTGAAAAGAGAAGTCTAGTATGGTGTCGCGAGGACACGGGCAAGGATCCTACTTATACGCTACGGGCCATCTTACCCCGCAAGCGGAAGATCCATACAAATTCCGTCCCGGAAGTCTGTTACACCGAAGGAATACCGATGTTAGTAATCAAGCTCACGCGCGATCATTTAGGTTTAAGACATGGAGAGAAAGTACTTGGATACAGGGTATTTATGCCAAGAAATAGAGTGGAAAATGGCAGATTTTGCCAGATTTTTGCTCAAAGAGTAAGAAATTTTTAATAAAAATTTTTTTTATCCTTTTCTTATAAGCCCGAAATAAAGACTGAAGAAATTATTTTTTTTGTTTTTGTTTATTTTATTTTCTGGAAAAATACAAATTCTGGAAATTTATGAAAAATCTTTTTATTAAAAGTCACATTAAAGGGAAAGTAACCCCTTGAAAGGTGTTTTTCATCGCGTCATCACATTCGACACCATTTTGTATTTTCGTCCAAAATTATGCAAATTGGTGACCTTTTGCAAGAAATTTTTTTTTTGCAAAACACTTCTAGATCTCGCCACTATTTAGATTTTGGCAGATAATGTCGGAACTTGTCAGGACTCAAATGAGTCATGCACTCTGACACCCAATCAGAATGCAAGAATTGCAAGAATGTGCTTATCTGGGGGATTAAGGGATTAAAATTCCAAGGAATTGCTTAAAACCCTCTGCACAAACAAAAAATTCTCTTTCTGTCGTCAACCAGCTTCCAACACGAAGACTCGACGAAAAGCGTACGCTTCACCTAACCCGGTATCCAAAGCAAGAAAACAAAGTTCTGCAGGAAAACGGGCTTCTACTTTAAATAAACGACCAGTTTCGATCGCTGCAGATCAGCCTTCCAAAACTAATCGATCCGACACTACTGATAATCAGAGTGAGAACCAAGGGGATATTTCGAACAAAAATCCAAATAAATTAAATACAATGGCAGTTTCCCAACAAGTTGCTGAACTTTTAGCAAATGCTTTTTTATTAGATCCAACTAAAATAGTGGATCTAGCTGGATTGCAAGCTGAGTTAGATCAGTTTGCACAGAGAAAGTTGGATGTGGAAAACCACAACCAACAAGAATTGGGCGTTGCGCAAACACAAGTCGACAATGCCGTTGCCGACAAACAACAAGCGCTCATGGATTTACTAGTGGCCCAACAAGCAGCTGTCGCTGCAAGGGACCAATACAGCAAAGACATATCAGCTTTAAAGCTACAATTATCGACGCCCACCAAAAGTATGGGCATTTACGTCGACAAATTGGACTCTGTCGCCAAACAAGCGACACAGGGGAACACAAGACCGATGGAATCAGCGATTCTGTCGGATAAAATTAAAAAATTAAAATCACGCGTTTTGACAGAAACAAACTGAAGGCACGACTCTTTTTGAATCTGCTCACAAATCAGATTGTTGCATACGCAGCATTCAGAGATGAGATTGTACAATTACATCTGGCACCATTCTTTGAAGGTGATGCCGCAGAGTGGTTTCTGAGGAACGATTTCCAAACTTGGAAGGAGTTCAATGAAACTTTTAGAAAACGTTTCGTCCCATCAGACGAATGTCTTAGGGAGGAAATGGACAAAGTTAAACAGACTAGCAACGATACACCCACTGAGATCTTGGAAAGACTTCAACGGTTGTTTGAACAAATGACAGTACCCATTCCAGAGAAAGAAAAAATGATCTATACTCTGGAGGCAATGTCAGCATCTGCTGCCAGGTTGATCAAACAGTCTATAACATTAGACTGCACTTGGCCCAAACTATGCTCGGTGGTCCCGGACATAGAGCGAATGGCGAAACTTGAGGAACGCCAAAAACAAAGGAGTAAGACCAAAACTGTGGTCGAAACCGCTAAACCAATTTCAAATCCTACAGAAACAAATCTGCAAGAGGATAAGTCGAAAAAATTGTTTATTGTCCCAAAGAACCAGGGACGAGCAGCTGCAATAAGTGCAGCTGCTAAAGCAAAGATCTCGAACGTCTTAAGAGATGCTCGAACAGCACCCACCAATGGTGGTTGTTACATGTGTGGTGGAGGCCACTTCATGCAGGATTGTAAGTTCAAGCCCGAGGACATGCACAAAGAGGCCAAAGCCAAAAGTGAGAAGGTTTTCTTGGTTCTAACAGAACTAAATAAACAATTGGAGGAGTTAGGCATTGAAGACTCTGAGGAAGAGTCAAAAAACGAGAAGAAGCAAGTCCTAGAATAAAGATTATAATGGAGGCTTGCTTAACCTTAAGTGATTTTCTCAGTCCAACTGATTTGGATTTAGAAGATCCCATTTTCAACGATATTGACCCAACCCAACCTAATCCTTTAGGTGTGTTGAAATCAGAGCCCAAAGTGGACACACTGATGGTTAACATTAACCAGAAAAAACTGGGCGCTTTGCCATACTTAACCGTCCAAATCGGCGGGAAAAAGGCAAAAGCACTATTTGTTTGTGGGGCTTCAAGACCTTACATCAGTGGTAGCAATGCTTAAGCATTTAAACATGCTTCACCTTGTCGAAAGAAGCAATGACAACACTGTTGTTGTCACAGGTGACAGAGTCACCAAATCTTTTGGTTTCATTACATTAAATATGTCATGGAAAACAGGGAAAGGACCTGTTAGATTCTCAGTCCTTCCCTCAGCATCCAAATACCTACTCTTAGGAGGTACATGGATGGAGGAAAATGGAATAGTTATTTCAATGCCCTCAAAACGTTGGTGGCACATCGATTTCGATGAGGATCAATTCTCATTCGAACATCCACCTTCTGCAGCCGATATGGCAGCAGCAATTCTCGATAAATTCGAAAGAGAGCTCAATATCGAGAAGGAACCCAAAATGAATCTGGAGGATTTGACAAAGCATTTGTTATCCAAATGCAAATTACAAGGCAAAGAATATGAAAAACTTTGCAAATTGATCAAAAAATATGAAACTACTTTTGATGAAAACGCTGGTTGCCATCCAGATTTGGAACATACAATTCCAACTGGTGACGCCAAACCATTCAAATGTAAAGAGCGGCCTTGCAAAATGTTATTTTATACTCGTATTTATTTGTATTTATTCAATGTTTTATGTTTCTATTTATTACATTTGTTTGTCTCTAATGAGATACTATATTATCTGTAAATAGTGTTTTATTTAATACTGTTACCTATAGACTTCCGTAGGTTTTTTGGCGCCACCCATATGTTTTTTTAAATAAAAGTTAACACTTGCGAATTGCAATGTGTCCTAGCAACATGTCTCACCTCATTCTCTGCACAACATGTGACGATCTGACTTTTTCCCCAAAGTGCTATTTACACTTTGCCATGAGTTCAAGACAATAAAACTTATGAAAACACGTGGATTTTCTCTTGCTAAGAAAAAACCTCCACTTATCCCAAGGATAAGAACCAGTAAAACTACATAAACACCTATAAACATACTTGCAAACAACACTGAATTGGAAAGAGTAAAGTAAATAAACATGAAAACAAGGAGTTTTATCAAATCATAACATTTATTCCGGATCATTGCAAATTACAATGATCCGATATGGACTTAACATAAAATCTTATTAATAACAGAGGCAATAAAATATTTAAAATATATCGAAACTATAAATTAATCTAATTTTTAACCAGGAAACTGGCAAAAACATTATCGCAACTTTTAACTATCAGCTAGAGGCTTGATAAACTAATAATAATATAATTTACAGAGGAGAATATTACGAATCTTCTGGTGTTTCCTGGCGCTATTTGGTTCCTAATCGGGGTAATGCACTATCGAATCCTGCGATTATCGGTCGTTCATCGGTCGGATGATCGTCACAAATTAGCGATACCACGTGGTATCGGCTTACACCTGTATTTCGAGTGTTGCGGTGAAAACTCACTCTTTCTCTATTCCAATTATTACATTCGCATGAATATAATAATTGTAAGCATTTAAGTAAATGTACAACTATCGATCAGAAACTAAAAGAAAAGTATAGATTAGCGGGAAGAAGTCGGTTATGGAATTCAAAGGGAATTCCTCGGCCGTCATGATTGAGTCGGGCGCGCCGCATCAAACCGAATGCGTTGTTCTCAAGCGGTGCCGAAGCACGTGACAGTTAGCGCCCACTCCTGATACAGGTAGCGGTTGCTGCTCGGTCCGAGCGAACTCGATACAATCAAGCTTTGTCCATAGGACTGGCCTACATGCAAAAGCACAAGTATATTCTCGGTACATTTACCTTCGGGTTTTTCAGGCCTGGCAACTACGGTCTTTAGGGCATTATACCTACTTTAATTTGGTGTTGACAGCCTGCCGGTTCGTATTTAAAGCAAAAGGTGATAAAATGACTCTGAATGGTTACAGGCAGA
>JH431215.1:28657-40397 GCA_000239455.1 Strigamia maritima
TGGTGAATAGTCACGCAAGTGGTGTGAGCAGGAATAAATTGAGCAATTGCTATACCGAATTAAACATGATCTTTTACCGCACTACTTAATGATGGGTTTTGTGTACAATACCTGTTGGTTGCGTGTACCTTGTTTTATTAAAAACAAAAAAAAAAAAAAAAAATTTTAAGTCGTGTTCATCCAGATGATAATTTGTTTACTAAATGACCTCATATATTATTATTTGCTAGTCAGAGCTCTGAAATGTAAATTTTCGCCTTCAGGACAGTCTTAGGAAATATTATTTTCACTTTATTGTTCCAACCTGTGGTCATTTAATCGAAGAATTAAAGGATTTACATTTTTATTTCATTAATCTTCGGACATTAGACCAACATTGACGTCATTTGTTGATTTTTTTATTTTTAGTTGAAAAATATATTTTATTTTTTTTTTAAATTTTTAATTGATTTTAAATAAAAATGTCGTCTTGTCGGGTTAAAATGATAGCGGGTGTGATTGGCTACTTGAGTCAGGTAGATAAATGATCAGTATGCGGAGAAGGAATCGACTTTCCCCTCTCTCTCTCTCTCTCTGCTTATCAGACGTGGATGCAATCACTTTGAATCTCAAATGTAGGCTTTAATCAGTGTAGGACGAGACCGGTTGGCACTGCAAGTCCAATTGCACCAAGGTCTTTTGCCTTGTAAACATTAATGACAAATATGATCGACTCGATTACTTCGAATGCGGCCAGGATTAACATTTCCTTGGAAAATTGAAAAATTGAAAAATTGAAAAAAAGAATATAAAATTGATGGGATAATTCTCGTCTTAGTCGCGTTTCTGACATTTTAACTCACTTTACGTGAGGGATTTATTTCCCAATATATTTTTTTATTTTTTTTTATTCACTTTTTCTTATAATAAGAATAAAAATCAAAATCAAAATCAACTATTTTGAATAATTTTATTTTTTTTTTTAAAAAATAGAATTATTTTTCACCTCATTAGCATAATTGAAGGGAAATCCAAGCACAAACTCCACCTTAGGCGACTAGTCAACCACGAACGCCGTGCCTCGTTAGACACAAACCGGGGTGTCTATTAATAGACCACCCATGCCTAGGAAATCCCCATAGACCTATTATTTGATATTATTTTTTTTCTATTTTTTTCTTTTCAACCTGGACATTGGTCGTGGGTCAGCAAATCCGTCGCTAATTAACAGCGTCTGTCGTCAATTGACAATGAGGGGTGGGTGAAGGGAAAAGAAAAAGAATGTGTAGCCCGCAGACATGGCAAAGCCTGGGGCCTGTGATTTCATGCGCGTCTTGTCAC
This sequence comes from Strigamia maritima, assembly GCA_000239455.1. Lineage (NCBI taxonomy): Eukaryota > Metazoa > Arthropoda > Chilopoda > Geophilomorpha > Linotaeniidae > Strigamia > Strigamia maritima. The sequence goes on from JH431215.1 coordinate 29,978, forward strand.
GTGACAAGCTTAGTGCGCCTGCGGCTCGTGTGATTGACACTTCTTGACAGCCGGGCTCTTGGGTGGCTATTCCCTCGACGCATGCGCACTGCTTGGCAAGGGGGCTTACCGCACCCTGGCGTATGGAAATGAGGCGCGGGTGAGGTCACGGTCGTGCATAATAAGTAGGCAGAAGGGAGGACGAATCCACAATCTGAAAAGACGGGGGTGGGGCCTCCATTTTTGCCCGCCCCCGCTCCTCGCTCCTTCGAATCGGCATCCAACGAGAAACGAACGATGAACGAAAGAAAATCGTAAAAATCGGAGACAATTTCAAACTCCTACGACTCTGATTGATGTCGACACGACGAGATAAAGAACTCGAGTTACCGCCATCTTGATCCGACTTAATTCCGACTCCAGAAATGAATATCGCGGATTAAAGGGCAAAACTCCACTTAATTCGAACGCCGTTGACAGATATCTCAATCGAGGACACAGGAGAACACGAGTTGATGTTGGTTCACTGTCCATCAGTTGTGAGAGAGAGAGCGAGAGAGAATTATGTTTATAGACGCAAGCGGCAACTTAGGCTATACACGTCTTTCCATCGGTTGTGAATGGCCGACGTAAATGAAATAATTCGGTGCGGATTTTGTTTAGTGGCGCCAATCGCCGCTACCTTGTCTCCGAAGGGAACCTTTAACCCCGAATCTGAGCGCTGTATTAGTCAGCGACTCGAGTGCGCATGCGCACTGGTTGGGGTTCGGAAGGGAAAAGGACGAGGGGGAGTTAGGTTCTAACTTGATCAGCGAGTGCCGCCAATGTGCCTTCTTAATTTCATTTTCGTCGAACGCGGCGTGCGAGCGCGCGCGCCTGTCACCCTCCGTCCGCCCATAATTACTCATTCTCGCGGTCAGTGTATTGGAAATTTAATAATTCCGCCATTAAAAACCCCAAGAAGAGAAGAGGGACGGGATGTGCGATGGGGAGGTGCGCCTGCCTCTCCCTGCTCTCTCTCTCTCTCTGCCTTTCTTCACGGATGAGGAGCGATGGAAGCTGGCGTTTTATTTTTCAGACGCCAATTCGCAGTGATTGACACTTGTCTATGATGTTGGTGTTGCTCGGCACTAGTTTACCTCCCTCTAAGCGAGTTTACGCCGTCTCGTCGCAAAGCCCTGGCGCTTTTTATGCAAAACGGGGTGCCGCGGCCGGAATTTATTCGTGCACCGCGGGAAGCCGTGCAGATGAGATGGCATCTCGAGTGGCGAACGAACGGCAGGAAGTTGGAAGGAAGGGTGGATGGTGGGCGATAGATTCGATGCCGAGAAGAGAAGAGAGAGAAAAGACGCTGTTTGCGGCCTTAGAAGCCTGGCAACACTTAGCAATGGGCATCGAAATCCCTTCTACTCCCGCAACCCCTCCGTTCTTGAATGCGAAATGGAAAACGCATCAGCACGTTATGGATGAGAGAAAAAGCAATAAATGGAATGGAAACGAGTTTTGCGTGCACTTTTCATATCGATTACGGTCTATATCTTAAACTACACGCCTTACGTTATACTTTTTCCCTTCTCCGGCCCGTCGTTCGTCTTTCGTCGTTCGGGTCAATCAAGTTTGGCTTAGTACAACCCTAATTGTTCTTTTTAACATGAAAAATTCTTATTTTGCTTTAATCATTAATCTGATTTAATCAATAAAAAAAAAAAAAAAAAAAAAAAAAATTACAAAATGGCGTCGCGGTAAGTGCTTTGAAAATACAATTTGTGATGGGGGGAAAAAATTGTGGTTAATGAGTGGAACAAGCTTCTCATTAAATGTAAGGCAAATAGGGTTTGGTTAATTTGTGAATTGTACAAGATATTTTTTTAAAAAGGGAGCGTCGTTTATTTATTTATTTGTCTTATTGCATTTTTGCTAGTTTTTTTTTTTGGGGGGGGGGGGACGGGACTAATTATTGAGAAATTCACCTGCTAAGTTTTTTTTTTTTAAGGTATTATATAGCCAGTTTGGACTCATAAATTTGTTGCCATTTTCTTGTTCTTGTTTTCCCTTGATTGTGAGTCGGCACATGATTTACCTTTGTTTTCCCGCCGTGCTCTCGTTTGCCTCCAGCTCCCTCTACTCTCTCACTCTTTTGAGACAAAGAGATTTGTACGGTATCAAGTCGATTTGCTGAGTAGTTTATGTTGGCTTGAACGCAAGAGCAGCGCGTGATGGTTGCCGAGCCCGCTTGGATTAAGGATAATTGTTTGATTAGCAGGTGTACAAATACGGGATCAAGCAGCCCCCAGTTAATTATCCCAGCCCGGAAGTGTCGTCATGTGTAAACAAATGAAGATGGTTCTGATCCAACAAATAAAGACTTAATTTTTTTTTTTTTAATTTTTTTTTTTAAATTCTTGATTAAGAGATAAATAAAAGGCATTAGCAACGCATGTGTCTGTCGAAGTGCTGTTTTTGACTGATTCATCGCCCGAATTTGATCTGATCAAGTATCATTATCGGTTGCCATGGTTTCATTATGGCCGCCGTCACACAGCTTGAAATAGAAATAAGAAATATAAAGGAAAGAAAATTGGAAAAAAGTTTATTTTTTCTTTTTCTTTTTCTTTTTCTTTTGTGCAAACAGTGGATTTGGCCGTCCATCTTGTTGGATTTACTAGTGGATTCCACTTCCTGTTTGGTAGGCTCCTATCGTCCACTCGACTCTGGAAATCCTGAGGGAAGCCAAAACCCTTATGAATTCTGTGCAACTTTTTTTTTTTTTTTTCTTCGGTACCCCACTTGTTCCCCTATGAGGCCTATGAGTGACGGTGGAGGGGACAGTCCCCGCCGAGGTTCCAGTCACGAGATAGTGGCAGGGATCTGAGCGAGCTTAGGCCTAGCGTCCTAATCATCACTGGAGAGTGGGCCAACGGACGCTTCACGTGGCCTAATCTCCCGCGGCCTTCGGGTTTGCGCCCTCGTCTGGCGACTTAAGCTCCCCCCTAGATAAAGAAATTGCCTCCCACAAGATCCCAGACGTCCGTGAGGAGAGGTGATAGCCATCCTACTCCACCTCGCGACCCTCCCTCTCTCTCTTTCCACTTTTTGCGGTTTGAGTGACAAGTCACCGCACTCTGGTCTTTCTGGGGATTTAAGTTTTTATTTTTTATTTTTTATTTTTTATTTTTTATTTTTTATTTTTTATTTTTTTCTTGTAATAAATTTAAACAAATGTTAATTTTTGTTATTAAACACTTTGCGATTTTTCGTACGAAAAAAATTAAAATACGAAATGATAGAAAAAACGAAATTATAATATGATTTCGTTACAATTTTCTCGTTTTTTATTAATTTCGTAGCCAAATATACAAAAGATTTTGCGGCATTTGTGCATGCAACACTACACGCAATGACATCAATTGTCAAATTCTACCGCCATTTTCCCACCGCTTCAGCTGCAATTTTGGCAAATTTGTGTCGATTTCATCATCTCGGGTTTGTTTTTTAATCAGTCAAACACCTTGCCCAAACCGCAAGCCCAATACTTAGGCTTAGGCTTTGTGTTTTAATGTTACAAACGGAAGTTGGGTTTTATTGTTTTTAATTAAAAATGATATTTCTACCGTTTGTATTTTAATTGGTTAAAATTAAAACGGAAGTGGTTCAAATTAAGATGGCATTGAAATTTGGGAGGTTGATTAATGCACGTGAATTAAATAAATGGGTTAAAGCTTATTTTATAAAGCTGCTTTAAACCGTCTCGTTGACCTTAATTCAACGTTGTAATTTATTCGTTTTCCAACTCCCAATTAAACGAGCCGAAGTTGAAAACACCCGAAAAATTTGAACCAAATAAATATACATAAAAAAGGTACCGTAATGAGACGAGACTTTTTTTATCGCCGTATCATTTGTTATTTAAACTTTTGTTACAACATTATAAATTTGTCGATACTTTTTTTTTACCCAGTTGGCAATTGCGACTACCCCAGGGGGAGTTGTCGTCACCTCGGGCGAGGGAGTGGGCAATTTAGCGTGCGAAATCTCAGCGTCTATTAATCGTCAAGTCGCTCAGAACGCCGAATGTCACCCTATTTATTTCCATTAGCGAAACGCCTTGTCAGTGCTTTGCTCGCTTTCTAACCGTTTTATAAGAGCAACAAAATGGCGCCCATTCATCAAAACAATTCTTGTCCGCATCTCGATGACGACGCTCCTTCACATTCTCGTTCGCTACGTGTCGCATTGATTTACGATTCTCCTGAGGAAAAGTCCACTCCGAATTTCCTCGCTGTCAATAACGTTTATTATGATTACGATTACGTCACGAGATGAAATGAAAAATGTCGGTTTGCGACGATCCTGACCCGAGATGCGCGTGACACCCGAATTATTTAGCCCGGTGTCAGAGGCGACGTCAACACGACATTATCGCTGGCACGAGGCACGTGGTCCATAATTCAGAGACGCAACGTTCGAATCGTCCCCCAACCAACTCCCCCATCTCCCCCTTTAACTCGAAATGGCGTCTCGTCGAAGAAATTGTGCTTATGTATGCAAATGAAGCAAAGTCCGTATTTTCTAGTACGTGTTGTAGCTTCTCTCTTTCTCCCCTCCATTAACTAAACACTATTCCCTACGTGCTATTTTAAAATTTCCCTTGAATTACACTTTGATGTATATGCATTTTGCATAAATTGCACATAACCGGTCCATCGTCATTTTGCGATCATCAATTATTATTTTATTCGAGAGAAAGGAAAAGGACTTTATTATCTGGTCATTATTTTATTTGGGGAAAAATATTTTCTTTCCTTCGGAGGTTTTTTACGGGGTCTCGAGGGTTTGGTGTGGTTTAGTGTTTTCGATTGAGTTTTTCTTGATTCGCGTGCCACTGAATAAACAGACGGCGACGACGACGAGCGAATGTCGGACGAGGAACGAGTGAAGTAAAAACGAGGAAGTGTGGGGGGGTGTGGTGCGCGGGGCGCGTGCTCCTCATATTTCTAACATGAGCCTTCGCCGTTCGGATTACTCGCCAATATTTCCCGTCGTGGAAATTGCGTCGAGGCCTCATCACCAAAACGAACCTGTTAAATATGAAAAGCGTGGCAACCGCACCCCCGATACAAGACCCGTTTCATATGGATGATCCGACGACCCCGGCATAGCGATGAGTTTGTCCATCTATCCCCACCGCACCCCCCTCATCCAGGCTGGTCGCGCACTCCTCTGGGTGGCGTCTTATATAGGGAAAGAGGAGAATCGAAGACGTCGCCGTCGTTGTCGTCGGAGGAGGTTTAATTAAAAATTAAAGCGGGCAGAGGGGAAAATGGTGCGGAGGGTGTGCGAGGCCTATCCCCTGTGTGCCTTGGGGGTCGCTTAGCATGCATGAGCTTGTCGAAACAAAAGCCGCCTCCTTCGCTCAGCCACTTTAAAATGTATGAAAGTTGCATGAGCGCTCGGCTCTGCTCGCGCCTTGTTAGTTTACAAATTAATACAGCTATTGGAGGGGAGTTATAAATGCAGAAACTCCACTTTCACTCACTCTTCTCTTCTCTCTGGCTGCGTGTGCTATGTATGTGTGGGTTATGTGCGATGGCGCTCCGTTCTTTTATAATGGTCCGTATTAAGTTGATAATTACCTCGAATCCGACATCGCATTGCAGATGAGGGACGAGGGGGTCTGCATGCCCACGACGCTTTCGCTCGACGCTTTTTTTTCTTCCTCTCTTCTTCCATAAAAATGGTCGTTGGCATTCTATGAGGATCGGCCCGGGCGCAACCGCCGATGCACGCCGCGTGTTCGCACATATCCCGATCGAAAGCGACCGCGGACGGCTGCATCCGCGAGCGACTCTCTCGTCTCGTTTCGGAAATGCCTACACAGGTAAGTTTGTTTATTCCCTTAATTAATCGCACCGAACAAATCAATCGTCAGCGGGTTCGTGGACCCTGTCACGACTCGAGTGTGCCTTTTTGGGGTGCGGTGCACCGCTGGATGGAGGTTCATCGTACTCGTGTGCTGCTTGTGCTGTACTGCGTTGGAATGTTGCTCGCCAGCCGCGGTTCTGTGGGTGCGGGACGCGACGCCATATCGGACGGCAGTGCCCGGCTACGTGCCGCCCGATATTTTTTTTTTTTAAAAAAAAACTTTTTAATTTGTTTTTATTATTTTGTCATTTAATTTTAATTATTTTTTTTATATTATTATCCATCAAACTGGTTTTTTAGTTAGATGACGTTTCATTCGCGTTTTGTGTTCAATTGTAGACGAGGGCAAAGGTGTGTGTGCATGCCATTTTTCTTAACGGCTAATGAGTGAGGGCAACGCCTTGCGGGGTCCCGCAGGTCCGACAGCATATACATTTAGCACGGATTTGATGGGAGTCACGCATGTTTTTATTTTGTTTTTTTTTTTATTTTTTTTTTTACACCCTGCTGATGCTTTACGAGTTTATGGTCTACGGAACGGCACTTGCATTACTGCTGGCCTCGGACTCGACTGAGTTTAGGTGAAATTATGCACACGCTGAAAGGGTTAAGTGGTTTATTTAGTGGAGTATTAGTTGCGCCACGGGGTGGAGTTGTTCACATTTGATGAGGTATGTCGAGTTAAAAAGTTGGGGAAAAATGTAGTGAATGACTTCCCGTCGTTTCTTTCCACTGTTTACCGTATCTTGTATTGTTCCTGCTGTGCAATTTATAATTCATCCATGACCTTGCTTTACTGATTTTCCACTTCATATAAACAAATAAATAAATAAATAAATAAATAAATAAATAATTTGAAAACTTTTATTTTCGTCTTGGAACAGGAAATTACAACGCGATGAGTAATTTTTACAGACAAAAAAAAAATGATTTTCAAAATAGTTGTCCTTGATTTTGATTCAATTTTTTATTTCGGGGGGTCTGAAATGATGTCATTTACGATTAGACTGTATGAAACTTGAATGCGACTCCTCCTCCGTAGTAAAAATGGCGGGCGGCACGAACCCCAGGGGGCGCACGCGTTGGCCAGGGAACTTGGCGCGGTTGATAGGAACGTAATTGGAAGTTAGTATGTAAATTAGCCTGGGGACAAGGCACACAGGGGATAGGTTTTTCGTGTAATTAAAACTCATTTCTCAAAGGTATTGAAGCGCAAGGGCCCTAATTAGGGGAGGGCACAATGCGTAAATTTTACCAGCAGCCCAAATGCAGAAGGGACCTCCAGCTGGGATGGGGGGGAGAGACACTGAAAGAGAAGCGAGTTGGTGACGGGGGAAGAACGGGGGTGAACGAGCTGTGATGAAAACAGATTGGCGCACGAATAAATTGAAGCTTGCTTCAAATTTGTTCAATTAATTTGGCCACGGACCATAAAAAAGGAAATAAAAACAGAAAAAAAATACACCCACACGAGAAATTGATTCGGGGGTCTCTACCAGGGACCAGGTGACCCGTTGCCATGTCAACACGAGTTGACGGCCTACCGGGGGTCTGTATCCGAGCTTTTCTCTCTCCCCTCGGACATCACAATGGCAGCTTTGAGCGATTAAGATCGGTGAAAACTCGCGTTTGCATTGTGCCCTTGTTGGTGTCGAGTGCAAACTGACCCCCTGAAGAAAACACCTGGAGAGGAGGAGGTGGGCGTGTGCAAAAACAAGATGGTAGGTCGACGCCATCATTATGTTGAATTGAGAAACGTTTGTTTGTCAGCCTTTAACACCTCTTCGTATTTCCTCTTCATTGAAGGAACCAGGGAGGCCGAGAGGAGTGACCAAGAGGGTGGTCCCCTTTTTGCATTGCTGACTCATTTCTTGTTCTCACTGAAGGAAAAAATAGTTTGACAAGTCGTGGGTGGAATTGTGTGTTTTTTTGTTTTTTTTTCCGTGCACGCTCGGTTGCAGTTTTATTCTTGTTAATGCAAATTTGTAACCGCATCCAAACGGAAGACGCAACAATCGTTTTGCCTCGCGATTGGATGTGACAGGCAATGGAACGAGGCAATGTTTACGTTGCCATCGTTACACTCGGAGACCTAGGCGATAACCCCGGAATGTCGAGACCCCGTCGAGAGAAGGGGGCGAGAAGAAACGCTGGGCTTTTCGATAAAGATGCATTTTTTAACGTTTCTTAGCACTGTTTTTTGGGAATTTTGTGAATATCGTAAGATGAAAATGAGTCCGAATAGTACGTATAATCCGAGTGCCAACTCTTGTAAAAAAGAATTCTTTGATTTGCCGACCCTAATTTCTGAATCGAATAATTCCGACATGAAAAAAGGGCATTTCCGGTGTGGAATTTAGTAATGTTTGAATCGATAAAGACGTAACAGGACATGTAAACGTGACTTTTCCATCTTTTATGCTGATAATTGGCATTTAACGTCTGTTGATAAAAAAAAAATGTTGTGAACGTGTTCCGCGATGGTTTTATTTGAGATTAGGATTGGCGAAATAAGAAATCCTTCGGTCGCTTCGTTTCTAAACACGAGGAGGCCTTGAACCGAGGAATGAGACTGGTTGCGTAACGCAATTTATAGCAGAGACACTTTAAAGATGGAGTCGCGATAAGACGCGCACCCCAATGAAATATAGTGTCAGACGCCATGCAGGTGGACGGGATTAAAGGTGAGCGTAGTGGAGAGACGCAAGCGTCTCTGCTGCGTGTTCATATATTGCGGCCGCATTGGTAGTAGCCATGGCAACATTAATCATCTTAATGTTGTGTAGTGACAGTGGACGGCTCCCCTCCCCTCCCTCTCCCCCTCCCGCCTTGCTCGTGGCCCGTAACTCCGCAGGCAGTGCAGTGTCTGGCCTATAGATTTTCCTTCGACCTCTGACCCGGTGTCACGAACGTGGGAAGTTGGGTGCGAGAGCAAACAGCGCGTGCGCAATGGGCTACCCATTTTGGTCGGTGCGATTCAGGCGGTGATAATCAGAATTAATTGAAAGTGTGCTTATTGGGGCCGTGAGGGGGCCACGTGATGCATTGGCAGACGGTGTTTGGATCTGACCCGACCTTCATTTACCATTTTCAAAACCGGACACTCCATTTCTTGTTGTCAGATATTTTTTTTCTTTTTTTCCTTTTTTTTGTTGCGGTGGTTTCCTGGTCGAAAGATGAGATTTCTTGGTCTTCATGGAGACTAAGGATCGTTATGTGGATGTGAGAAGGCGTCGAATCCCCTTTTATTGCCTCTAACTGATACCAACTATTTATCCCAGATGGAAACCCTGCGTGGAATACGGATTGCAGCTTTGCTTCCTCCTCTTTCGTGGGTAAATAGTCCAAACCCTCACGTGTGGAGGTGTGCAAAAAGGGAATTGATATAAAAAAAAATAAATGAAATGGAAATAAATAAAAATGTAGGAAAAAAGTGTTTGATATCGATTAAGATTGGGGAATCGATTGGAAAATATAGTATTTTGATGAGGTTTGGTTTGTAAGATTGAATTTATCGAGTAAAATATCGATTAGTCATTCAAAATAAATGATTGATTCATTTTTTGACCGATATTTACGATTGATTATTTTTTTTTATACAAATTGGGGACGAAAGGATTAATTATTTTAGATCGATATTTCATATTTTGATGATTAAAAAATCGATTTTTTTTTTTTTTTTTTTTTTTTTTTTGAAAATCTGAGTAAAATATAAAATGGAATTTTGTTATTGCGAGTTGGTTGATCGAGTTGGAATATTTTTTTTATATTCCATATCGTTTGTGGCCTAGTGGAAAAATTTATGTAAAGGGAATAATAAAACGTGAAGTTGACAGCTTCCGTTTTCAATTTTCCACCTGTAGATGAATGTAAAAGAGAGAAACGGAAGGTTATCACCTTGTCATCGTTATACTAATCAGGTGTGTTGTATGATTGATTTTTTTTTCCCCCGTCTCCTATTCACTTATTTTCACACTTCCTCTTCACACACCGTAACAAAACGGCAAAAAAAAATAAAAAATAAAAAAAAATAAAAAAAAATAAATAAAAATTAAAATTTATCCCCTTAATTATAGAAAAAAAAGCGAGAAAATAACTCGTTGTGAAGGATATTAGGAACGCGAGTTGGTTGAGTTGCGCGCGCACAGACCCGTGGCTCATTTTTCACGCGCACCCAAATATGAACGTCACGCTGGATTTTAGTCAGCTTGAAGCATTAGTTGTGACATGGCGGGCAGTGATCGATATCGCAACTACGTGTTGCGGTGTGGCCACCGGGGCAACCAACTATACTCCCTTCTCCACCACCCCTCCACCCACTCACATCATCTCTCATTTTCTACTTTCTTTTCGTCTTATCAAATACGGTCACCGATGTCGACGATATTTCACTTTCAAAATTTCATTATATCGAGGTTTTCTCAACCAAATCTTTATTTATCTTTTTTATTTTTTATCTATTTATTGGGGGGGGGGGGGAGGAAAGGGGGGAGGGTGCCCTGGTTGATTTAAAAAAATT
>JH431216.1:13272-27638 GCA_000239455.1 Strigamia maritima
TTTTTATTTTTATTTTGAATTTTTTATTTTCCACTAAATTCTAGTGGCACACTTTGCCGAGATGTGACCCCGCGCAAATACACGTCCTAAATTTAAACCTTAATCGACTCCCGCCTGATAAAAAGCATCGCCCGGGGCCAACATCGTCCCTTCGTGTCCCCTCGGCCCCCTAAGTGCTCCGTGGCCTGTGGCCTGTGGCCTGTGGCCTGTGGCCTGTGGGATGTGCATCAAATCTAAATTAGAGTCCTCACCGAACGAGACAAGACGAGACGACGGGAAAAATGCCGCCAACGATCGAGGTAACGAGCTCTTTCGATCGGTTTCGTAGTTAATGGGTGCATCGAACTGCGCGACGACGATAAAACGCGTTTTATTAACACGCGCCATCTGCCATCTGTGCATAATAGCACGAACGACGCGCGTTAATCGTAAATTAAGCCGCCCAAACTCGCCACTCGGTGGCTTTTAAAGTGGAAAATCGTCTAATTACTAATAATTTCTTACCATTTGCGCAGTTCGGGTTTCGGATGATCATCGTGCTGCTGGTGATTTGCACCGAGCAAATTTGCTTCGCGGATTCGGAGGATCAAGATGACGTTGTTTACATAGCGTTAGTGGGTCCCCACGGACTCCCGTATCCGCTGCATCATTTTAACGTTTTGGGCATCGACTTTGCGCTTCCAGAACGTCGTCATCGCTTTTTTAAGTTGCCCTATCCGCAGTGGTCGTACGGTCCACCTCCGCTTCCTGCACTCAGAGGGCTCGCCTAAAGGTCAGCGCATCCGCCTCATCAACAACTTAATCTGACCTCATTATTTTTTATTTTTTTTTATTTTTTTTATTTTTTTTTCTTTTTTTTCTTTTTTTTTCTTTTTTTTCTTTTTTTGTTGCAAAATTCCAAAATAAAATTCATTTTCGTTAAATATTTTTGTTTTTGGATAAATTGCATTTGGTTGCATTACAGATTGACATAAAACTTGGATCATTTTTAAAGAATGACGTGATAAAACGACACTTGCACCTACTTTCAAAGCGTGTTCCTTCGCCTTTTGCCTTTAACAATCAATAGCATCGTTGGTTCCGTCGTCTTTTCTGCGGATCATTTCAGCTTACTTTTTAATTAGTATATTTCTACGGAAAAGTTTATAACGATCAAAAGCAGATATTTTTCATTTCTTCGTTCGAGGAATGCATTTACCATCCATTGTCCACAACATTGCGAAATTGATTAAATCGACCGGCCGACCGGCCGACCGGGGAGGAACAACTAATTGCAGTTGCTCAGCCGCTGCTGCCATGTCACGCACAGATGCATTAATCATTTGCTCGTTTCATCAAACCGCCATTTATCATTTTTTTCCTAAATGCTTCATTCATTTTCTAAGTTTTAACGTGAGTTTTTATTCGATATATTAATTATTATTATTATTATTATTATTATTATTATTGAAGAAAAAACAAGATAGTGAAAAATAATTAAAACTATCTTTACAGATCGAGCAGGACGGGTTTCTTCTCTTTAGCGCACTTCCACATCGACTGAAGGAGTTTTACGAAGCCCGTGTCTTTCGGTTTCTCCAATCCACGCATCAGTCGATTTTTCATCACCGAAACAAATTCCTTGTTGCTTAACTGACCATCCACTGAATATAAATAAAAACAAATATCATAATTAGATTAAAAACATTTTTTTTTTTTTCTTTTTTAAAAAAAAATAATAATTCGCTCAACTGTTTTCATCAAACAACGTAAACACGACATCCACAATATGGTCGCTCAAATCAACGTGTGCCACTGTTTTCGCTACGTGTTTAAGAGTAACTGTAAACGGAAATAGATTAATCAATACGAATTGGTTACAAATTTATTTCAAAATGTTCACCTTGGTCGATTGACGCTCCTGCAATGTGATAAAAAGTGAGTGCAGTGTCCACATCGGCGATGTTATTGAGAAAATGAAAAAATTTGAGATATTCGCTACTGGTTATTCCCTGATCACAATTAAAAAAAAAGAAAAAATTAACCAAAACACGAATTCAGATTTGAAAGAAAAAAAATTCAATTTTACTTCGGCATTCTCCTTAAACCTCTTCTTGACCCTCTTCAGCAGCTTAACCTTTTTCTTCTGATTAAGCCCGGCGTAAGCGAGAATCAATTCGGCAAATTCCGACTCGGCAACGACGCCACTTCTTTCAGAATCTTTTCTTCGAAACTAAAATTGAAAAAAATGTAATAATAATAATTAAAAATTAAAAAAAAAATTTATTTACTTCCAAACTGAGTATTTCGTTTTGCAATTGTCTTTGAAAATCGAGAAACTTTTCAATGGTCAGCTTCTTTTTATGGTTTCCGCCGAAGAAATAAGTTGTCAAGGCACTATTAACCCCTTTAAATGTGCTACCAGTGTTGGCATGATCGCGATGGCGTGAGCCAATACTGGTCTGATTACGGATTATTGTTTGCACCTTTTCAAATTCTTCATAATCCACATCGCCGTCTCCATTCAAATCGAACATACGAAACGCGAATTCGAAATGTCGTTTTGAAGCTTAAAATAAAAATAAAAATTAATTAATCACTGATAGATGATATATAATAATAAAAATCATATTTATCTTACTAGAAAGAACAGTTAGAAGAAAAATATAATCGGAAAACGAAATTAGTCCACTTTTCCCAAGTCGGTAAAAAATGCTGTCTTCTTCCAACGACTGATGCACCATGTGTCCATCGCCCTAAACAAATAAAATCAACTATATTATTTGATTTCAACATTAAAATATTAGAAAATAAATAAATAAATAAATAAATAAATAAATAAATAAATAAAGTATTGATCGCATGCGTTGAATTTGGAGATGTGCTTGAAATTTGCAGCGTAACTATACAAATACAAATTCTAATACAGTTGTGAGCCTATCCATCGTCTTAAAAACGAAAATGACATTCACAACTGTAATAGAATTTATAAAAAAAATCCGTTCAAATTTCTATATGATTTTTTCGATCTCAAAACCAAACATGCATGAAAATTTGTTTTAAACTATCAGTCTACGGGTAAAAATTCATGTAAAAACATGCTAGAACTCAAGTCCAGGGATTAAAAAAGTGGATTGTGGCGGTTCAAACTATTTTAGGCCTAACGTGGTTAATATTAATTGCGGGGTGCTAAATAATGGGAGTATTGAGAAAAAAAATGTCAAGTATTTTTAAAATACACATATCTGACATCATTTGCCATCGAATGATTTGTACCTTGAATGTATAATTCTGTAAAGAAAGAAGTTATAAAACAAAACGAGAAATAAAAAACGAAAATAAAAAAAATTAATTATTTGACAAAATAAATGGATGTCCTCGTCTTTACGGATCCATTGATTAAAAAACACGAAGAAAAAACCAAAAATCATGGAGAAAAAAAATAAAAAGTGCAGAAAGTTAATTTTTTTATAAAAAAAAAAACAAAAAAAAACGAAAACGTGCATAAAAAAATGAGTAAATCATAAATGCAATAAATACTGAGCAAGTGAGTGCATTTTCTCTCACCTGATCCTTCTGATTGATTTGAAAAAACACAATTAAACAAAAAATAAATAAACTAATTCGAAAATTTCTTGAAAAAAAAAAGAAAAAAAAAAAATCAAATTTGGGTCAATTTTAACAATTATTCCGATTACCAAATTTCAATGGCTTAATCAATCGTAATCATTTATTTACCTTTGGATCGTATCGTTTAAACTGATCCAAACCGAGACCTTCAACGAAATAAATCATTAAATAAAATAAATTCCAAGAAATTGGAATTTTATAAATAAATCAACCCTCGGGTTGCTTCATTCCGGGCGTAATAGATCGAAGAAAATCGTCGGGAGTCATGAAAATCTCCGTATCGCCCTTCTCGTCGTGGACCTTCAAACTGGCAAAATAGCGAAAAATCTTATCCGGAGTCGAATACGCGCGAATTCTATTCTCATATTCCGTTATCTAAAATGAAAAAAACGCATAAAATCAAAATAAATCCCGAAATTATTTCAAACAACAAATTTCTCTCCACTTTTCTGTCTCTGAATCCAACTTTGGCTTTTTTCTTCTTCTTCGGTTTCTCATCTTCGACCGATTCCTCGTCCGACGAGTCCGAATTGCTCTCCTCTCCATTCATCGCAACTTCGGCAGCTTTCACACGAAACATTCGCTCCCATAAATCGATAAATAATTCTTTAAAGCTAAAAAAATCCAAAAAAAATCGATTAATTATCGCAATTTTCATTTTTCGCTTATTTTATACTCACTAAATGACATCGATTAAACACCAGATCATTCCACCGACTAAAAACGATAACCAAGCAACGGTTACCAAACCATCTTTATTGTAGGATTTTTTGTGGCCGAAATTGGTGTAATTGCGTCGATTCTTATTCTTTTCATCGTCGCTAAAACGACAGATTGAGTTTCGCGATATCAATAAAGAACTTATTGAACGCGGTTTCGGTGCGACGGAACCCAAATACCAATAAGCGACTCGCCCACTCCTCCACGAATGATTTAAAACCAATCGTGCGAACATTTTTTCATTAATTTTCACATGTTTTTGAGAAAACGAGACTAAATAATCAAGTACGGAATCGCCTCGCAGCCACCATCTTTAAACATGTACGGACATCTAGCGTCAAATATCGTTACTTTAATTTTTTTAAAAAGTAAAAATGAAATATAAATATAACGAAATTAATTTCACAAATTATTAAAAAAAAAATAAATTTAATAATTTTTAAAATATTTAACTTTGTTTTTAATTTGTAAAAATATTTTTAAACAATATTAGTATCGCAGTAAATAATAAAAGTAAATATAAAGATGGGCGACTGTCTAAAACTTCTGAAGGAGCGATCGCAAAAACGTCGAGAACTTTTGGCTCAGCAAGTTCGTAAAACGAATTTAATTTGAAATTAATTCGTTAACTGACATACATGTTTTTCTAATTGCAGTTAGGAGCCTCTAGCGTCGAAAAATTGAGCGAAGTCCTCGGTAATGAAAATGGCAAAGAGCGGAACAAAGAAGAGTAAAATAAAATACAACAAGAATTGAAATAAAATGATAAAATAATATTTAAACATTCGTTAGATCCAGTGACAAGAAGGAAAGCAAAGATACCGGTGATCGGCCGAAAAAACGACTGAAAGATGACGAAGATGACGAAGAATATTACGCCAGTTACGAATTACCAGAAGCGGAAGAAGATATTTACAAAGATTCGAGCACATTTCTCAAAGTGAACTGACTATTTGTCGAACCAAACATTAAATTAATTAAATTAATTAAATTAATTAAATTAATTAAATTAATTAAATTAATTAAATTTTGTGTTTTTAGGGGACGCAAAGTGCCAATCCGCACAATGATTACTGCCAGCATTTTGTCGACACGGGTCAAAGACCCCAGAATTTCATTCGCGACGTCGGTTTAGCGGACAGATTCGAGGAATATCCGAAACTACGCGAATTAATTCGATTGAAAGACGACTTGATATCCACCACCGCCACACCCCCGATGTAAAATAAATAAATAATTTTCTTTTTTAAGCGAAAAATGTGGAATTTTATCAAATTTAAAATGACAGGTATTTGAAAACTGATTTGGAAACGTTCGATATCCGAGAACTCGGCGGTAAATTCGACGTGATTTTGGTGGAACCACCTTTGGAAGAGTACCAAAGATCCGCCGGAGTGACGAATACCCAGTTTTGGTCGTGGGAACAAATTATGAAATTAGAAATCGAAGAAGTCGCCGCACAAAGATCATTCGTCTTCCTTTGGTGCGGCTCGTCGGAAGGACTCGATTTGGGCCGAAAAGTGATGAAAACAAAAAACAAAAAAAAAAAAAAAAAAAATTTAACCTCATAAATCAACATTAAAACATAACATTATTAAACAGTGCCTACGTAAATGGGGATTTCGTCGATGCGAGGACATTTGCTGGATCAAAACGAACATCGCGAACCCCGGACACTCGAAGAACCTCGAATCGCGCCAAGTATTCCAACGAACCAAAGTAAACAAAAAAACAAAAAAAAGTATAAAAATCAAAAAAAATAATAATTAATTCGATAGGAACATTGTTTGATGGGTATTAAAGGAACCGTGCGTCGCAGCACCGATAGCGATTTCATTCACGCCAACGTGGACATCGATTTAATCATATCCGAAGAACCCCAGTACGGCAGCCTGGAAAAACCCGTCGAAATCTTCCACATAATCGAACATTTTTGCCTCGGAAGACGTCGACTTCACGTATTCGGCCGCGACTGCACCATCAGACCCGGTTGGCTCACCGTCGGCCCCGATTTATCCAACAGCAACTTCAACAACGAAACGTACAACATGTATTTCAACAATGGACCCACGGATTACCTCACGGGATGCACCGAGCGAATCGAAGCTCTGCGCCCGAAGTCTCCACCGCCGAAAATGAAGGGCGCGGGCGCAGGAGGCGGAGGAGGACGTGGAGCGTCAGCTAGAGGAAATAGTGGAGGGCGGGGCCGAGGAGGCTTTTCCGCTCGTGGAAGGGGATCGCATAGAGGCCGATGAAATTTCTATATAAAAAAAATTATTTTTTTTATTCTAAAAATTATGCAATTTTTCTGTACAATTTGTCTTGAAATAATTGGACCATAAGTTATTACTAATCCACGCTTACTTAATGAGTTTTTCAGGTACAAAACAACCAAATAATTAAGAAAAAAAAGAAGAAAGAAAGAANANANANANANANANANANANANANANANANANATATATATATATATATATATATATATATATATATATATATATATATATATATATATATATATATATNTNTNTNTTTTTTTTTTTTTTTTTTCCCTAATTTTCCTCTCAAAACACATTTTTCAAATTTTCAATTTTGGTTAATTTCTAATATAATTAGTATTTAAAATGGCGATAATATTTGTCTGTAATTCAAGAAAAATTCGACTTGCTTTTTCCCACTGGAATAACGTCGATACAGTACAGCGCTTCAGCGTAGGAAGGAAAAAAAAAGTGGCATTGTTTCTTTTTCTTTCTTTCTTTCTTTCTTTCTTTTTTTTAAAATATTAATTCCACTTGTTTCACTTCCTCTTCGTTTGACGTATATGAAAAAAACAGTATTTTAAAGTGGCGTATCAAACGTGGGTGGTTGTTGACCTGTCACAACCCGCATCCAACCATTCGTCGTCTTCGGATTCGGTTTCCGTGTCGTCGTCGTCACTATTTCCCACTTCCAGTTCAGTAACAACACGATCACACGCACTAACTTCGTTCAGGTCACTGTTCATGCGGGAAAAGTACATTCGGACCTTAAAAAACAAAAATATAAATATTTGTTCAAAGTTAATTGAGAGTTCGTTACCGGTACCTTAAAATCGGGACTAAATAATTTATGGGATTTATCTTTATTAGCTTTATCCAGGTCGTCTTTGCCCATGGTAAGGACCCACGAACGAGCATCGAATACTTGTTCGGTTTGATCCAACGATTGTGCGCTGTGCAAAACGGAAATTCAAATTCAAATTATTCAAATTATTTAAATTAAATTCAATAAAAAGAAATTTCGGAATTATTTACCTGGACGATCGATCCCTCGTAGAGAACTGGGAACGATCTAAACACGGTGACGGATTCAGATGTCTCGAGAACTCCGACGTCCTCGTATCCACATATCCATTTGAAATACAATTTTCCTCCTCGTTTACAAAAAACGTGTTGAACCATATTTGAAACATTTTTTCCTAAAAATAAATTTAATAAAACAATTTAATCAACGATTTTTTTAATTTTTATTTATCCTAACCTTTTTCATCATTTTATTCGGTTTGTTAAAAAATTCGACTTTAATATCACCACAAACCATGATAGGTTGCGGCAGATCTGCTCGGAAATATTTTGCCCCACGTTTCACCTCGTGAACGGGCGACGCGAACAACTTCACCTTCAATTGACTCAAAACAAACATTGGATCTAAACAAAAAAAAAAAATTTTAATTAATAAAACAGCAAAAAAAATATTTTTTTTGTCTTCAAAATTACTGCAAGTTCCAGCATTGAAAGTGGGTACGGGTTCAATTCGGATGGCGCGAAGTAAGAGAGGCACCGGTTTGTACTGCAAATTATTTTTGACTAGCTCGCCATAATACTCGACGTAACGCCTCTGACTCGGTATCGTCACTCCCTTCATATCGTGAGTGCGCGCTCTACCGTAATATTCGAGCGCATCTTCCGCACTTTGAAACAATCTCTTATGTAACATATAAGCGCAAATCATCACACCGGTCCTACCCTAAAAAGAAAAAAAAAATAAATAAATAAATAAATAAATAAATAAATAAATAAATAAATAAATAAATAAATTTAAAATTTAAAATTTAAAAAAAAAAATTTTTTTTAAAAATTTTTTACTAAAAATACAACCTTTACCCGCCTTGCAATGCACAGCGGCGACATTCCTCTCATTCTCATCCAACCAAACCTCCATATCTTGACAAAACGGTTTCATTAATTCCAAACGAGGAGGATTATGGTCATCAAATGGATAATGCGCGACTCTCTGGTTGAATTTATTCGGGTCGTAATGCCTTTCGGAGCACCTACAAATCAATTTCGACATTTTATTAGCGCCAAAACATTGATAAAACGTGAAAAAAACATACAAATTGTACACTTTGTAATGGTCCTTGTGTTTCGACTCGAGAAATCGAACGACATCTTCAATATGATTCCTATAGACGCCTTCTAGTTTCTCAGCTGGAAACCCCATGGCAATAATGTTGTTATAAATATCTGAATTTTTGACAATAAAGGGAACAATGGCTTTAACGGTTTTTCGTTTAGTTCAAATCGTTTTTTTTTTAAGGATACACGTGAGGTCCAGGTCGAATCCGTCTTCCTGGTAACGTCGTTTCTTCTTGCTAACTAGAACTTTAATTTTGGCAGCCATCATCAAGTGCGAACTACTGTTGATGTTTGCATGCGAAATGGAAATCTCTTTCCTCGTCGTCGCAAGGTGTCGCAATGTGTTTTTAGATCTGGCGCAAAGGCATAAGCCCATGCAGCGTGAGAAAAGAGTCCCGGGAACACACTCACACGCTGCTATTCTTTTTTTCTCTTTAATTTCTCGAGTGTCGTGTAGAATTGCGTCTGTTCACTCGCACAGGATGAAGCCATAATGACGCGATTAGTCGGGTCAGGTCCGCGACAATACAGTCGCCTGGGAATCACATCGCTTGGGCGCCGTAGTATTATTAGTTTACAAATTTCACGCTAGTTGGTGCTGAAATTCAATTAAACATTTAACATTTAATTTTGCGCAAAAATCAAATTGTATTTTGATTAATTTCCGCTTCTGTCAAAGCGAATGAAACGATACGAATGTTAAGAAATTAAATTTTATTTCATTCGGAGTATATAAAAAAAAAACGCTTTTTTGACTCGTAACCGTGTATGCACTAACATTAACTGCGCACTACGGAGTACGGACATTTTTCCTTTTTTCCTTTTTACAGTATATTTAGTTCATGTTCTGATTCCAGTTAGCAGTCTCCGTTTGATCGTTCAATCCGCTCTATTATCGATTATTGAAAGCACTGACGTGTCTGTATAATAGTACTTTACCGTAAACCAGGGTAACTTTGATTTTCGGGAATATTGTTGTCAAAATAGATATTATAACTGATTGTAATACCCGTGATCAATTATAATTATATTTTGGAAAATTAACCTACCTTTTCGAAAAAAAAAAAAATTGCATTTTTGCGAAAAGATTCATTTTTTGATTATAAATTTTTTTATAAATTTGTAAATTTGCTAAAACATTTTTAAAAAGGAAAAGAATGGTCAAAGTTAGTTTACGAACAAAGTAACATTATTATTAAAAAATAAAGGTTAAAAATTACGCCAAGGCTATTTCCCCCGAACGAATTTCAAATTCCAGTTCACCTTTCTCATGACCTAGCCTAACGCCTGCGACGGGCTGACCTCACCTAACTAGGTAAAGTGGACTAGAAATAGAAATTATAGCTACGAGCCGTTCGGGGAAATAAAATTAAGCCAGAATTTTTTGAATGAGGGTACGTATCCTCGAAATACAGATAGGGACGTAGGTTTTAAGACAAAATTCAGATTTTTATGTCTAAAACCATGACGAGACATCATTTTGAAGTTGAATAAAATATTTATTTATTTAAAATATTTATTTTATTTGAATTTTTCAATTTCCTGCGCAGCCCTGATCCCCGACAAAAGCGCTCCGTGAACGGTAGAAAAATAACGAGGATGCGTCGCCTCGCCCGCAAACAACAATCTCGGTACACCACTCGAAGGCAAAGAAGATCCGAGCTCATCTAAATGCTCCTTGCCGCAACCAATCGGTAAATACGTGTAAGACCCCCCAATCAACTCATCAGTGCACCAAGTAGAAAATCGAACCCGACACGGACGCGCGATCAAAGGATTGCCCGTAAACCTCCTTAAAACCCGCGTACAGTCGTCCATAATCCGAACCTCGGACAAACCCTCCATCATCCGCGCCCCGTCGCCGCTCAGCCATCCGACCAGAACATTCGCATTGCCCACGACCGGATCGAAACCGAAAATATGCATCGTCCAATCCCCGCCTCTGAATTGCATCTCCCGGTCCGTCCACGCCAACCGAAGGCATCCGAAATCCCCTCTCCAAAAGGGTCGGTCGAATTCCAAAAACACTTTATCGACGCGTCCGAAACCCAACTTGTCGATGGCCATCACTTTTTCGCGGGGCAGGTGCGGCGAGAACAGGGACGCGTGATGTTTCTTGAGGTAGCCCAATGGCACGGTGAGGATCACGTGGTCCGCTCGGAATTCGCTGCCGTCGGCGCAGGTGAGACGAAGGGGCGCGTTTTGCCAGTCGATTCGCGTCACCCGGCGATTAAAAAGGATGCAATCGCGTGGTAAATCACGCGTCAAATTATCCAACAGGGAGAGGTATCCTCTGGGCAGAATCACGTCACCGCCCGGCAGTTCTTCGTAAGCGCCGTAGTCTTGTAGGGCCACGAGATCCAGTTCATCGCCCACGTGGAATGATAAGTAATTCAACATGGTCGAGTTGTAAATGAGCGCCGCGTCGTGTCGATCTTCAGCATCGAACGAATCCAATACTTCATTCAATCTGTAAATAAACAAGTGTAACCACATTTATACTCGTTTAACCTTCCAAGAGCCAATGATTCTAATGAACATGGCAAACCGATAATGTATACATTTGTATAATTGCATAAAGCTGTTGTATGGTAGCGCTTTAGCACTAGTTGTTGTGGTCGGCACTAGATGGCGCTTATATTTAATAATTTCAAAACATGAGATTCACTCTGATCGCGATAAAATTTTTATTAATTTTATCAAAAATTCAAATTCATCTATATTTAATGCAATAAAACTATTTGCAAGATTTAAAACATGCTAAATAAGTTATCTACAAAACATCTCATTTTCCAGTAGAGTTTTGAACAAAAATTTATAAATTCATAACTTTACTGGAATTTGGATATTTTGTTTTTACTTCCTACCACAAATGGTGGTGGCGCTCTAAGCCGAAGCACTTTAACTAATTGCAGGGCAGCTGCCCAAAATTTAACATGGAAAGATTCAGGGGCTGAATTTTGCAAGCCTTGTATTTTGTAGAATTTTTAACTAAAATTTTTTAAATTTATATGATAAAATTCTTTATTATGAACAGTACAAAGTAGCCAAGCATCAGAATTTTTAAAAAATTTTTAAGGAAAATTTCCTATACCAGTGTGGTGATAGTATACATTTGTATACATCATTGGCTCTTGGAAGGTTAAATGTCAATTTGCACGTTGTTTACGTCGCGTTAAACGGAAACGGTTCATTTTCATTGTGCAAATGCAGGTGCAACGGAAATTGCGTTTCATTTGCGGCCATGTTGAATCTTCGCTTCAATTCGTGTAATAACGTACATCATGTACTGCATGATCCTCAGGTTTGTTACTATGTTGCGCATTAGTACTGTTCTGGGTGCCGTGGTAATGATAACTGTTTAATGTAACCATGGTAAAACAATGAATAAACAAATGAAGTAGTGCTACTGATAGATGTGTTTCATTATGTAGGCTTATAAATAAGCTCTCTGCTCTACATACTATCTAATGTTACTTTTGTCGTAAATGGAAAAGCGGGCAAGAATGATGCGCTCGCTAAGGAACATCGACTCCATCGCTCACATACAGCTTGTTTATTTATTGCGGCAGCCATGTTTGTGTGAATTACGCGTAAATTCCAGTGTAAATTCCCATTTGCAACTTTTTAACTCGAAAAGTCAGTCGTGCAACTGGACATTTACACGATCAGTTGCACTTGCACTAGTCGTTCAGTGGAAAATCATTTTCGAACTCGCCTACCACTTTTTGGACATGAAACATACGATCCTCCCAAGTGTCGGAAAAAAAATTATAACGTCATCTAGATAAAAAGACGCATTAATTCTTCGACTCGCCATCAATAACCTCTTCCATCATCCCCACGAAAGAAGAAAATGTCGAAACAACATTGAGAAAAAACATTAGAAATGTTGATTCAATATTAGAATGTCATTTTTTATCAACATCAAACGTAACAAGATGTTGATTTAACATTAAACGAATGTTGCGCATCAACAACCGATATTCCCACAAAACGAGCCATTGTTTAATCAACATTTTTGAACATTGATCATTTGTTGAATGTTGTGTTCATAGAGAACTCCGTTAGATGTTAAATCAACACTCTGAAACAACGATCAAACAGTGGAATTATTGGTTGTTGATATGTAAATATTTTCTGAATGTTGTTTAGACTCGTTCTTGTTTCGTGGCCTGTGTGCAAATTGGTATTTCCCTTTCTAGTGTAGAAAGCAGTACCTGGAGTCCATGTAGGCCTTAAGTGAGCCGTTAAGAATTCCCTTTTTGCGCGCAGCCTCCGCTTCCGTTTTGATGTAGGCATCCCATACTTTGACGGCCACGTTTTGATCGATAATCCGCCCTTCGCTCGTGTACGTGTATCCAACACGCCGGTTGACTAATTTGGGTTCCTTCAAGGGTAAACAATTCTCCTCGGCTGCTAGTGTGTATAGAGGGTTGGCGGGGACTCCTCCGTGGATCCAATTGGCGCCTAGTTCGATGATGCATTCGGGCTGAGCGCCGAAATTCACCGTTTTAACGCGACCGCCGATTCTGAAAATGGAAATAATGGAAAAAATTAAAAAAATTGAAATTTTAAATTGTTTGTTAAAATGTGAGA
Organism: Strigamia maritima; assembly: GCA_000239455.1. Lineage (NCBI taxonomy): Eukaryota > Metazoa > Arthropoda > Chilopoda > Geophilomorpha > Linotaeniidae > Strigamia > Strigamia maritima. The sequence goes on from JH431216.1 coordinate 26,598, forward strand.
TCGGTTAGTGAATTGTGTTTCGCACCTGCTCGATGCTTCTAAGATTGTTACGTGCTGAAAGTTCTCTTTGATCAAGTAATGTGCGGCGCCTAAACCGGCGGCACCAGCACCCACGATGATGATTTTCATATTGTACTTCTGTTCATGGAGGGAGTTTCTCGAGATATCTACTTTTCATATTTCCTCACTAGATGGCGCGACAAATCCATTAGTGAAAAACGGATAAATAAAAAGTTAGGTTTGATTTTTAAAAAATAAACAATTCTCAAATATTTAAATCCATTACTCTGCACGAGCATCAAAACTCGGCAAAAAATCGATCGGCAAAAAATCAATCGGCAAAAAATCGGCAAAAAATCGGCAAAAAATCGGCAAAAAATCGGCAAAAAATCGACAAAATCGTCAAAAAATCGTCAAAAATCGTCAAAAAATCCAAATCGTCAAAAAATCGTCAAAAAATCGAAAAAAATCGTCAAAAAATCGTCAAAACATCGTCAAAAAATCCAAAAAAATCGTCAAAAAATAAAACATCGTCAAAAATCGTCAAAACATCGTCAAAACATCGTCAAAACATCGTCAAAACATCGTCAAAACATCGTCAAAACATCGTCAAAACATCGTCAAAAAATCTTCAAAACATCGTCAAAACATCGTCAAAACATCAACATCATCAAAAATCGTCAAAACATCGTCAAAAAATAAAACATCGTCAAAACATCGTCAAAACATCGTCAAAACATCGTCAAAAATCAAACTTTTACTTGACAACTTCAAATGAACAATAAAAAAAACACAAATTCCCTTCATCATAAAATCGCCTTTCAAAAATAAAATTACAAAGTTTACATTTCTATCCAACAGATGTCACTAAAGCAGAAAACACCACGATCAAATCACGTTTATACATCCCATAAGAAAACCTCATCACAAAAACAACTTAAAAGAATCCAATTTCTCCAAGAATAAAAAAAAAAAAATAAAAAAAAAAAAAAAATAAAATAATAAAAAAATCGATCAACTTTAAAAATGCAATTAAAAAAA
>JH431217.1:2531-16285 GCA_000239455.1 Strigamia maritima
GGGGGGGCGCCAAATTTATGTCCAGTCCCCGGGCGCCAAGTACCCTAGATACGCCACTGCTGGGAGACAAAACTTCCAAGCTCTGTCTCCTCTACTGCAGCATTTTGTTTTTTAGCTTCAGCATTGCTAATGGCTAATGGGTCTTCTGGTTATCTGTCTTATCTTTGTCTTTTCTGATCCTTTATTGTGAGATCCTAAACGACTCGGTATGTTGGTTGTGAATAGGTGAACAAAACTTCATTACAAATAAACTGGAATATACAGGGTGTATCAGAATTCATGTTACACAGAAATAGGGGTATAGAGGGGGACCAGGAGATCACGTTTCCACTAATCAAAAATTTCAAAAAAAATTTTCCACTTAGTCACAGCCACAAAAACAATGGAAGATTTCAAAAATCCCGCATTGCCCACATTTGCCAGGTTAAAGCGCAATTCTCAAATAAAAACACAATCGGTAGCCAACAGCAAAAGTTTATTACAAAAGATGCTCTACATGTTCACCATGTGCATCAATACACAGCTGGTAGCGACAGAATAAATTCATTCTGACTCTGTTAAAGATCTGTGGCTTATCCGTAACCTCTCCTGCAGCAATCACAATGCGACATGCGTGGAACCAGGCCCTCTACAGACGCGGGCGATATGCGTGACGCGGAATATTTGAAATCTTTCATTGTTTTTGAGGCTGTGGCTAAGTGGGAAATTTTTTTGGAATTTTTGATTAGTGGAAACGTGATCTCCTGGTCTCCCTCTAACACCCATTTCTGTGTAACATGAATTCTGATACACCCTGTATACGTATACAAAATGAAAAGATTACGCAATGAGTTAAAACTTCCCACGTCGCGCCTGTACGGAGCCCAAACGTTTCTCTGCCGATGGTGCGACCGTCAGCGCCGCGTCGTGGCAGTGACTCCCGATGTCACACTATCTTCCCTTCTGAGTCCTTATCTTTGATAGGTTTTTGTTTGCTAAAACTGCATTCATATTAATTTACAACATTTGAGACTTTTTTCTGTTTGTTATTTCCATGCTATAGATGCCTAAATCTATATGTGGTTTTACTAGCTTTTGTTTAATTTTTTTGACTTGCTGGAGTTCTCTGTTTGAGGTTTACAGAGAGTTTACAGTGGTGTTCCGTACTGGTTGTGAGAGGTAGTTTTTGCTGGCTCCACCAATCAACACACTGCTTTGAGCCTTGTTTCACCTAAACTGGTGGTTTCAACATGCTACTTTGAAATCAATTGGCTTGTCAACTGGCTTCTAGTCGGCTGAAGTTAATTTACGGGTAGTCCTTCTTAGGAGCTTCTATCTGTATATCACTTGTCTAGAGTTGCTCTCCCGTAAGTTTTGGTGGTCTGTGGTGGCCGACAAATGGAGCGCTAAACTAATAGATGCCTAACTAATATCTTGTCAAATAATTTGTCTAATCTTGAGGGTTGCCTGGGATCTATGTATTTTTCTCGTTTTCTCGTTTTGTATGCAAGGAAATCATCCTCACCTCACCTTTCATGGAATATAAAGCTTTACAGGGTGTGATTGAATCTAAATGTTCTTACATTGGGGCTTCCTTGTGGAGGTGTCCTTATTAGGACCCGAATATTTCTTTAAGAACATTTCCACAATGAAACCCCAATGTTCTTAGCCGTACATTTGGATCATTGCATCAATACCTTGAAGTTAAACTTGATTCTACCCTTGATACATCTCTTCAATCCAAAGTTATGAGCAATAAAACTGATTTTGATGAAAAATTTGCCCCATTTTTGCTTTTTACTCAAGAGAAAGTTGTTTATTCAAGATCAAATGTAGATTACATCAATATCTTAAAGTGAAACTTGATCCTACCCTTGGTATATCTCTTCAATCCAAAGTTATGAGTGATCAGAGTGCAGAAGAGCAACTGGAGGCAAGATCTAGAAAAGACCATGAGTGAGGCAGACAACGACTATTGATTGGATAGCTGTGGAGGAAATACTTGGGTCACAGGATATTCAAAAAAAGTTGGGTGAGATCAAACTACTGCTCAAATTATACAAGTAAATTCAGAAAGCATACACAGATGGAAGCGATGCGTACATTTATTGGATAATTCATGCTCCGATAGACAGCAGAGTGCTGTTTATGTAAGGAACATGTGGAATCAATCCAGCATATCTTTGCATGCAATGGCATACTGTAGGAAACAAATCAGCTGCTGATGGGAGAATGAAGAGTTTAGCGATGGACAATGGAAAAAATATTAAACTGCCCGATAGATGCATATAAGGAAAGTAGCAAAACTTCTAAGCTTCGCCTTTTTTTTGGATTGTACTAAAAGTACATATTGTGGTATTTTATTTTAATCCTATACGGTAGTCGAACTGAGTCGAAAAATCATTGTTTCGTAGCCAATAAATGTGCGCAACAATACAAAAACCCAAATGTAAATAATTTTTTAAATATTTTACAAACGTTTCCGTTTGTTAACAATGTCATGCACATTTTTTAACTATAGTATAGTTAAAAAATGTGCATGACATTAAAAAAAAAAAAATTATTGTTTCGTATCCAAAAAAATGTGCGCAACAATACAAAAACTCAAATGTAAATAAATTTTTAAAAATATTTTACAAGCATTTTCATTTGTTAACAATGGCATGCTCATTTTTGGACTACGAAGCAATGATTTTTCGACTCGGCTTAACTAGAGGATAAAAATAAGATACCACAATATATACTATCAGTACAATGGGTCAATGGGAGTTTCGTGCACGAATTATTAAATAAAGTTTAGCGTCGGTCAGCAAATTCTGCCACTGATTATGAATAAATTAATTAAATTTACCATAAAATATATCATAAATTAATGCATGTTTGCTTTATTTTGCTTAAAAACTCATCTAACATACAATTGTTCCAATAAAAATAAGTAGGAAAAATGTATAACAAAAAGCAGTACGTATACTAAAAATAACAAATAGAAATTAAAGGTTTATTTATTTTTTTAAATTCCAAAACCTCATCATTATCATTTGATTGAAACGGATTTTTTAAAAATTAATTTTTTTTCTTCTACTCCCATATTCATGATATTTACAATTTTGCACTTTCTCAACCAAAAATTACAAATTCAATCCTATTATGCCGATCTTTGCAACCCAAGAAGTTTCCATACATCAGTGTTCATGGATATGCCGTCCGAGTCGAAAGATAACATCGGGGGTTGTTGTTGATTATTGCCTTGATTGGAGAAATGATTCTGCAATAATTGAAAAATACTGAACGTAACTCATTTTTGGTACTCAGTTATTTTCACCTGTTGATGCAGATTCCCTCTGTTGTATTCTCCAGCTGCTATGATGTAACCACTAAATGATGCATAAGCTCGCGATTGAACAGAAGATTCAAAAATTGAACCTTCCTCCACCTGAACAAAAAAATATTATAATTTTTTAAAATTTAAAAATTATAAAAATAAAATTTAAATTCAAATAAATTTACCTGAAGATAAACAATGTCTCCTCTCTTTAAATTCAAAATTGCAGTTTGTGTCGACATTGTATAATCCAATTTACTGGCATATATTGTTGCTACTGAGTCGAAATTTCTCTTTAGTACAATGCGATAATCATCAACTGCATTTGATAAAGCACTAAATGCGAAGAAATAGATTCCAGGTTGTTGACAAACAAATGTGCCATACTCAGCCCGAAAATCTGCATTAACATTTGTCAACTGGAAAGAGAAAAAAAATAAAATAATGGAAACTATAATTATAAAATGAAAAGTGAAAAGGAAAATACTGATGTCATCTTGTTTTATTATTTTTTTTTTTATTTTTTTTAAATTAAATTTTTTTTTATTCTTTGGTTCTTTGACATTGGAAGGTTAATGGCACGGATATAGAAATGATGGAGCATTAAAAAGAAGTTTAGTACTGTCGTTTTAAAACACAAGGTCATTGCATAAATGGCACACAGACAACATTATACCTCGTTTTGGTATCGGATGTATCTCATGTTGCTGTTTGCATTGGTGACGAATCCTCTGTTGTAGGAAAATGCAACTACAGTAGGGCTTCCATATGTCCCAGTGAAAGTGCCTCCACCAACTGGTGGTGGTTGGGACATGATTGCATTTGTGTAGACAATGCAAGAAAAAACTGCAATCCTGATAAAATGCATTTTGTGACGTAAAAGTCTGGAAAAAAAAGAAATAAATGAAATATTTATAGAGGTATCAGAATTTAACATCAAAAGTAGAAAGAATTTCTTGGAAAAGTGCAAATATATCTGTATACATCAATTTTACATAATTTTAGACACAAAAATGCACTTTTAGACACAATATTGATTTTCTGAACAAAAAATAAAACATTAGTATATGTGCAAAAATGCTTTTATTTGTACAAAATGTCATTTTTAAGCAAACAATAAATAATATTCTCAAAATGATTAAATTTAATGTGGGTGTAAACTGCAAATAACTCATGCATCACACCCCTTTTGATAGTAATACTCTTGATATGGTAACACTACTGCATAAACAATTTAATAATATACATATATTTCCGATTTAAAAATTTGGTTTATTATATTTTTTGTTTAACTGTTGTGGGAATTTTTCATTATATTTATTGAATACTCAACAATTTTGCATAAAGAATGTCACGCACTGACTAGAAAAAGACGAGGGAAAAAAGGGGATCTCTTGAATCGTGACAAATCGTGACATTGGAGTGAGAGAAGCGGAAGATTCCTTGTGTAATCTGTGATTCATCTGTTTCTGACATCACATCACTCGTGAATTTGAATTTTTCGATTTTGTCACCAATTTAAATTTCTTGAAAATTTCTTGAAAACCTTAAAACCATATAAAATCATGAGAAAAAATTATAAACGATTTTAGAAAAAAATCTTTCAAGTATTTGATGTGACCAGAGAGAGGCAGATCACATTTTGTGACGTGATGTGACATGTGGGAGAAGGGATTGGGAAATTTATGACATGTTGTGACATGGGGAAGGAAGTGGGGTATAAAAATTTGCTCAATAGCATGACGAAATTTTATGATACCTTCATTAAAAACTATGAAGTTATTTAATATGGAATATTTATTGCGTAAACAACTTTATTTTTGAAAACAATCAATAAACTTGAAATTAAAAACTTTGGTAATGTTATATTAAGATTTTTTTAACAGAAAAAAAATTATTAATTGACATTAAAACTTCAAACAATAAAAAATTTAAATAAAAAACATTTGTTTATCAAATTGTAAATTAATCAACTCACAAAAGCTAATATTGTTTTAAATTTCGAGTTTATTGACTCGATTATGTCAATTTAAACTTATAACTTAACTTACCTTGTGCGCGCGTCGAAGTGAAAGTGCAGAGTTTGAATTCTTTCAGTACCCTTGACCAATCCTGCTTTTATAGATTCAAGAGCACGAGTTCATTCATCCCTGTATTTTTTTTCTCCACATTGCCCACCAGGCAAAGGAATTTCCAAGTTTTTGTCTCCACTTGTCACAGTTGAGAAAATTCACTGCTCACATTTTTCTAAATTTAATTTAAAATAAAAATAAAACTAGAAAAAAAAAAAATTACCAAAATTTTTTATTGATAAAAAAATATATACAAAAAAAATGTAATCATTAAAAATAACTATTCTTCGATAGCTTCATACTCGCTATCGCTAACTACATCATCCCGTCCAATGCGAAATGGCGGCATGCCATTAACATTACTCGGAAAAGCATTAGCAGAAGGATTTAATAAATTAAACCCATTACGATTCCCATTATTTCCATTAAATCCCGTATTTCCTCCTGGAAAACTTTGAAAACCTGCAGGAGAACCCGGAGCACCAACACCACCCCCTACTGGGGGATTTGTCGTTGAGTTTGGAGGAAACTGGCAACAAAATTCGAGAAATTAATTTTCAATTTAAATATATTCAAGTCATGACACGTACAATGGGTGCGACAAGATAACCGGAAAATGAATTAAGAGGTCCCTGAAGCATGGTGCTGCTTTCTATTACATCGCCATCTTCAATCTAATATATAACAAAAAATGAGAAATATTAGAAGAAGAAAAAAATGATAATAGTGATAATTTTATGTGATTACCACTATGTAAACAGCATCTTGTGGCTGTAATTGCAGTAATATGCTGCTCGTTACTGGAAAGTGTTGTGAAGATCCATTTGGTGGAGTGGTGCCATTAACCGAGGCTATAATGTCATTGTTTCTTCTTAAGGATACGCGGGGAGTGTTTGAGCCTCCCAAAGCCAAAGAAAATGTGAAAAAGTAAAGACCGGGAGTGACAGCTTGAAAAGCGCCATAACTGGGATAAGTTATTGCATTGATTTTAGTGACCTGTAAAAATGTAGGAAGTATGAAACCAGTAAAACACTTCAGTAGGTTTCCAATATTATTGAATACAAATCGTAGGTATACAAACGTTATTAGAATTTCCTAATAGCAAAATATTTACTACTGATGCAAAAAACTGATAAATCACAATTTTATGATATTCAAATATTGTAAAAGACATTTATGTTTTCATCAAAATCTTAAGTTAATAGATGTTTGGTAATTTTTTTAAAGTTAAAACAATTTTGGTCGTAGTATAATGTTAAGTGATGCATTGGAGCGTGGATTACATTCAGTATATTATCTCGGTTTTTGAAAATTTTATTTATATCATAAAATTACCATATGTTAAGTTCACCTTTGATGCATGATTGACTGTATCATGAAGGTTGCAAGTGCTTATTTTCACCCACTTAATTTTGAAACATAATAATTTGTATATTGGATATATTTTTGCATCTAGAAATAAAAGTTTTGCTTCTAAAAAATACATTTATAAGCCTAAAAGGAACACTTTTAAGATAATAAAAAAAAAATCATTTATATATGCATCTAATAAAAACTCATATATAATTGCCTAAAAACACATTCAAATTTTTTAAAAGGCAATGAAGTGTTCTTAAAAAGATAAGAATGTGCCTAAAAACTAAAAAGACATTTATATGTACTGTTTATCTAAAAAGACATTTTTAGGCACTTTAATGTTTTTTTCACGTACTTCAATTTATACACCTAAAGAACTTATGTGCTTAAAAAAGCCATTTATGTGCTTAAAAAGAACATTTACGTGCCTAAAAAAGACATTTATGTGCATAAAAAGGACATTTATGTGTCTATAAAGGACATTTATTTGCCTAAAAAGGACATTTATGTGCCTAAAAAGGACATTTATGTGCCCAAAAAAAACATTTATGTGCCTATGAAAGGAAAAAAGGCCAAATTTATGCCTATAAATACATATGCCTATAAAAAAGTTTTTTTCTGCTGAAAAATAATTATTTAACTGCCTAAACAAGACACTTATGTGCCTAAAGTTTAAAAGAATCAGCATCTAAAATATTATTAGCTACATATCTTTGCACTATGAATATTTTTAATCATTTAATATCATCCTCAAAATTTAAAATTAAAAATATATGACAATAAAAATCGTGTATTACCACTTACCTCATTATCAAATTGTAAGAAACACAAATGCAGATTTAAACATTGGTTGTTTTTTCTTCCTCTGGTAAAGGCAAAAGCAACAACATTTGTTGGTGAAAGTGGATTGGGATTGGGATTGGGATTAGGATTAGGTTTTGGTGGATATGGGCATTGACATGGATAAGGATAAGGATTATATGGATTATATTGGCCGTTATTTCCTCCCTGTCCATACCCATTACTTGATGTTAGATGCACCTTAAATGCCAATAAAATTGTTGTTGTGTATATAAATAAGTACTTATTAGATCCCATGGTGGATTCTGCAAAGTATAATGAAGATAATCAACAACTATAATAACTGATTTGTAGTAAAATAAAAATTCAACTCACATAAAATGTTTTCGACTGTTGTGTCAACTATAGATTTTAAAAAAGTGAGAATTTCCTGCAATATGCGAATATGTGAATTGTGATCCTGATGTCTCAGCTAACTATTTATTGAAGCGATAAGGTCATATGGAAAATTATTGAAATTTGTATTATTGATATTGATGACAATTTCCTGCCTAACAAATAATTTCCTTTCAGGACAAAATGCAAAATTATGTCTCAGTTGATTTCCCATCCAGTTTAGCAACTCAATATAATCTATGTTTAATAATAGTCCAAATAACAAGTTTGTAGAAGCAATTAAATAAAATATGCCAAAAAAATATGCAGATTACTAAGGTGACAAAAAAAAAAAAAAAAAAAAAAAAATAGGTTAATGAGTTTACAAGACATCATGTGAAAAGAAAAAGAAAATTCGATTTTCTAAAGAATGCATTTAACTTTTTATGAGGTTACATTTTAGAATTTTGTCATCATCAGGAAAACAAAAGCAAATGTTTCTGTTTGTAGCAATTAAGAACATAAGGAAGTAGACAGGTATTTTTTTTTCTATAAATGATTTGCTTTTGCCCTGGTCATTACACCCTCAAACTCAAACCACAAATTGTTCCTGATTATTACCTTTTCAGAAGTGAAGCAGGATAATTTGTAAGTTGTTAAATTGATAAGGAGATTATGATTTATTGTTTAAGTTAGATTAGTTGAGCCAAATAGAAAATGACAGCTAAATAGAAAATTGTGTCCTGCACTACACCAACATTGTAATATAATCTATATTCTGCCTTAAAGCAGCAGAATTTCTTTTGGCTCAAAATTTAGTAGAAAATGTTCTTTTTAGATTTTTTTTGGTAAGAGTCTTGATAAGAGTAAACCCCTTAAGCCTAGCTCAAAAGGTAATTTCAGCAATTTTGTTAGTCATGTGATAAAATTCTGATTTTTTAAAATTTAAGTTTTCAAACAGAATAGTATATAATAAATTATCATATAATGTAATAACTGATTATTATTATTATTATTTTTTTTTTACTGTCAAAATGATTATTTTATTTTGAAATAATAAAAAAAAATTAAAATAACTTTTTGATATTGCTTTTCAATATTTCATTTAAACTGAATTATTAAATTCATACTATCAGAAGCATTTTCATTCAAATCAAGGTTTCAACTTTATTTTCACTGAATTTAGCATGACTGTACAACCTCTGGAAATGTTGGAATAATCGCTTTTTGATGGTCAAAATAAAGTGCTTTTAATGATGCAGCACATTCATCAAGCATGAAGCGGCTACAAAAAGAGGAATGTTCCAATCACATGCTATCATTAAGTTGATCTCTGTAAGGTGGCGCCCCCAATTTCAAATAATTACAACTAACTTAACACAACAGCCAATTTTCCAATTTATTACAATTAGATATGGTACAATTTAAAAAATTGTTAGAAAATTTCTGCCAGTCTAAGTTCATCATATACGTGTCAGAACCCACATTCCTATTTTCTAATAGCTTTAGGAAACACGATGTCAGATTTACGACGTCTATCGCCTAAGTTCATCGTCTACGTGTTAGACTATTTTCTAAATACCGTTACAGTAATAAATGTCAGATTTAAGACGTGTATGGCCCAAGTTGCCGCTTACATCTATAGACTATTCTATCTATCTATTTGGAAACATCATACGATCTGAATAGACATTCATGTTCAAAAAAATTGTTTTCTGCACAATTAATATTAATTGTGCAGAAAACAATTTTTTTTTTTACACAAACTAAACTAATAATAACCAGGCATCACTTTATTCCCATCTGATATGCCTCAAACCTAGCTGAACAGTGAATAACCTAGTTACCTACAGAGCTCAGAAGAATTGCAGATTCTAAATTTTCATTAAAGGGTCAAAATTGGCTCAATAAATTGTCTGAAGGAGAATTAAATTTCAAGACCAATTTACTTTGCTTTGTTTTGCTACAACATATTATGTTTGAGGTGCACTCCATATTCACTTTCAAGGGCAATTTTCAATTTGGAATCAAATCGAGAAGCAGTGCAAGACCATCGACCAACACAATCCCCTCGTGAAATTCAACCGAAACATTCAACTACATTCAACCTATGCACGGAATTCACATCGGTTTGATTCCCCGAGAGAAAACCCATTGGAAGACGAATAAAAACATTTCAATTCCCTCAATAATAAATAATCTTTTTTTTTCTTCTTTCTTCCATCTTACAAATAACAAACAAAATAAAAGAAAGATAAAACTCAAAACACTTTATTCTCTCCGCAATCGCAAATAATAATAATAATAATAATAATAATAATAAAATATAATATACTATAATATACACATCAGCGACATGAATTTTTTATTTTTATATCTCGCTTTTATTATTGTCATCACTTTGAATGTTGATCGTGCGAAATGCATCACTTTAGTTTCTCAATTGGTGCTGCCATTTAATTTCACATCATTCAGACTCGGGTCACGCAAACTCTTTGCGCTTGGATCATCACACGAGACAATCTCGGACATGGTCATAATTTGAGTCGTTGTGGAAAGACCTCGTATGCACCCGGGATCTCGTTGAAGTCGCCACCGTTTCAAAGATCGTTTGATCAGAATGTGCACCTGAGTAGCATCACACGTAATGAGTATTTTAAAAAGAGGAGTTAAACGAGTTTGACGGCACAGTAAAGCAGCGAAGAAAGAAAGGGGTTCTGGTAAAAACACCAATCGCCATTTATGAACACACTGAGTGGACTGTGGGCGTCATGTGTGTTCTGTCACGGTCACGCTTTGGCGGTAGAAGTCGTGTAGTTGCCGACTATTCCTGTCCAAATTTTTTTCAACTTTATACTGAGTGACGGAGCGTCTCAACAACGATAAAATCTATAGGGAAAGAAACGAGGCAAACAGAGCCATGTTTCTCGACGGTTTATAATAATTTTATAAGTGGAAAATTTTATAATAAAAATAAGTTTGCTTCAGCTCAAAAATTAAGAATAGTAAAACATGCAGCATAAATTAGTTTTTTTTTTTTTAGTGTTTTATAATGATAATAATAATAATAATAATAATAATAATAATAATAATAATAATAAAAATATTTACCTCTCCATTGAAATAACAAAATATGAGTGCAACAAGAAAACCCTATAAAAATAAATGAACAAAATAAATAAAATATAAAAAGTAGAAATGACAAAAGTGGCTTTCAAAAACTTAATGAGTTATTGTGTTTTAGTTGTTTTTTTTATTATCTTTTTCTTTATTTTGTGTTTTCTGCAAGTTGTAATAAACCAACATGGTAATTGTTTTACCTATACATCTAAAGACTATTCATCAGCTGCATTATAATTATAATGTTGTTTTGTCTTAGTGTATTTTATCATTTGAAAGCAAATATTTTTAGCATTGTTAGAATTTATTTCCAGAATGAGTGTAAAATTTAAGGGCCCAAAATCAATCCTAATTAACTGCATAAAACTTTAAGCCGGTTAAAACAAAAACCATTTTTAATCAAGTGTAATCAAATGTTAATACATTACAGATTTGTATGAAAGCGATAATGATATACTCATCATCTCATCTAACAGGGAATATTAAATTACTACATTGATATTGTTAGCACACAGTTCAACTAAAAGTCAAGTATCTTTTAATTAAAAAGACGGTTTGTATTTCAGCTTTTAAAGCTGATTTAACCAGAAACACAAACACAACTAATTAAATGTCAACAAAGAAAAACATTAAGGCTCAACAATACAGCTACAGCCTGATATCTTGATGCTAAAATTGAACTGCGCATCGCTAACTGCCGCGCAACAATGGCGACTTCTGATGTATGCTACATCAAAATATAGTCCGCTGTCGTTGTCGCAAATCGGACAATAACAAACACACGAACATAATTATTGTTATTTTTTTTATAATGTTGTCATTTAAAATATAAAAAATTTACAGTATGGTTTTTTTATATATTTATTATGGTTTGAATTACAACAACGAGCAGGGACTATGTTTTGCGTAGCTTGCATAAGCATTTATGTAAGGTGTGTTTGTTGGGCGCAGAAGGCGATGCGCAGATTGGTTATTTTTTTAATGAAAATGATATTTTGTTAATAAGGCCAAAGATATTATGAGTTATAAATTAGAACTGATAATTTCTTCTTATGGTATTATAACAAATTTTCCTGCGTGATAAGAGCTTATTTATCTCTCAAGAAAATTAGTGCGTGAATTACTACAAAAATCGCTAAATCTCAAGTGGTATTCAATATGAGATTTTTTAAAATCAATAAATCAGAGAAGAGAGGCGATTTTAACAATGATCAAAGTAGCTTCAAATCAAAACTAGCCTTCCAATAGGTTTAACTTGTAGTAAGTGTTATTTCAAATAATGTACCGGTCTCAAATAGTGGTCAGATAAGTACCCTACATTAAACTATATTTTTGCCTCATGATACTTGTAATACATAACTTCTTTGTAGCATGACTTAAATAGTAGCATGGATCATAATGGGAGCAATTGATGCAAGTAATGAAATGTAAATATAATAACAAGCTATCAACAAATTTTAACTTAGGAACATTCAACTAACATGAACCAATTTTATCAATATACAATCCAATATCGAAGTCGCTTAAAGCGAAAATCCGCTTATAGCAAGTTGAAAATCCCCAAAGGTATAGGCTCCCCTCCCCGTGCTAAAGTGGTCGCTTGTAGGCAAAACCTTGTTATCAAAAATAACTTTTATTTGCTAACGAGGACAACCACTTAGCACAGTTTTGCCCTGAGAGATCCTCTCTTCTTCTTTCTTCACCCAGATTGATTATTCCCCTGTGTTCCAGCTTGGGAACTTTAATACAAGCCCCAATTCTAGGGAAAGAGACCCGTAGACCGAGTTATGCTATTAACCCTCAGAAGCCTATCCTATGGGTCAATTGACACAGGCAATAGTTCTGAATACAAATTTTTTCAAAATTTTTTTTAAAAAATCTGAAATTTTCTGGAGCGGTTCAAAAAGCGGTTTTACATACACTCAATTTATTTGGTAATTTTCAAACTTATAAAAAAAAAGATATTGTAAAGAGAAAATATGAGCCCCTTAAAATCTCAGCTTAAAATGTTTGATGTTTTCACTGCATTTTTTCTCTTTGGTGAGAGCGCTTTTAAAATACAACGCCACCTATATGCAAAGGAGAGAATAAACAAAGCACATGTCAGCACATGTTCAGTTCACATTTCATATCAATTGCAATTAATTGCACTAATTGGAATTAAAATTAAGTTAATATACACAATTATTATAAATAAATAATTAAACACCTTGCATGCTGTTCATATGATCACATTTTGACCGAGTGTCTTGATTTTTACAATCGGTGACACCTAGCGTCAGTTGGTAAAACCATGGTAACCATGGTAACAGCACTAAAGCGCTTCAACTCGGAGTATATAAAACATGTCAATTGACACCACTAATATGTCTTTGCGTTGACCCAAAATGTTAGGTGTCTGGGGGTTAAAGAAAACCAGCTTACCGTATACGGTATACGGAAGAAAATCTATCAACAACAGGCTGGAAAACCCTGCAAAAAACCCCATCACAAGCCGAAACCCGTAGGCAAACCTGGGACCAATATTGTGTGAGACCAGTGCACTGACTACTAAACATACTATCTCCTTGTTGTTATAACAAACTGTTTTTCTTAGATAATTAATGGTTCGCTATAATAAAGTTTGAATGTAAATCTGAAACAATTTTTTTTTAAAATAATTTTTGATGACAAAGACTGCACATTTCCTATGTACCTAAAACATTTCCTCGCTCGACAATTGGTACAAA
>JH431222.1:10708-23871 GCA_000239455.1 Strigamia maritima
ACTATTATCCGACACCTAAAATCCGATTGAGAAGCATGAAGGATGTTAATGCATACTGTACTCAAGCTGGCATACCGTATGATTATCGACGTTTTAATTTTACGCCAATTGAGAACCATGCTAATTTTGCGTATCAAACTGAACCAGATCATGTACCTCAAGTTCATTTTACGAGGGTGGAACCACGATCTTACGCTGAAGCAATGAAGTCAGCAGATGCCAAGCAGTGGCAGGAAGCCGTTCAAGAGGAACTGGACACGTTTAAGGAACGCGATGTCTATACCGAAGTCGAACCACCGAAGGGAACAACCGTCTTAGGAAACCGATGGATCTTTAAACTGAAGAAGAATGCACTTGGTGAAGTAGTGCGTTACCGTGCACGCTTAGTAGCCCAAAGGCTTTTCGGCAGACCATGGGAGTGGATTTCGATGAAGTATTCAGTCCAGTTGTTAATTTTGTCCTCATTAGACTTTTCTTCTGTCTTTTAGTTGTTTTACGCGGATGGATCGACACGCATATTGATGTTAAGGCAGCTTACCTTATGGTGAATTGGACAAGCCTATCTACATGCGTATACCTCAGGTGTAACACCTACTCATCTGGGACATGTTTGGTTTCTTACCAAGGCACTCTACGGTCTACACCAGAGTGGCCGCATGTGGTATGCGAAGCTCGACAGCACTCTACTCACTCTTGGTTTCAACAAGTTACCTGCGTGTAACTGTGTCTACATGTTGGATAAACGAGCTATTTTATTGGTTTATGTCGACGATATGATTCTATTCGCAGAGGATGAAGTCACTAAACAGGACATTGTTCGTCGTTTATCAACTTGTTTTTCAATAGTGGACTTAGGCCAAGTTAAAGTCTTAACTGGGAGTTGAATTTATTAGAGAGCAAGGCAGGATATTCATGTCACAACGCGGTTATATTGCGAAGTTAGGTAAAAAGTTTAAGTTAGTGTTTAATCATTTAGTTAAGGTTCCTGTAACCGTAGGTACTACTTTAACGCGTGAACCTAATGTATTACCAAATGATTTTCCGTACCGTTCACTAATTGGTTCTTTACTTTTTCTTAGCCTCTCGTACCCGACCTGATATTTTGTATTCTGTGATAGCTTTGTCTCAATACAATGGAGCACATACTACCAAACACGTCAAAGCTCTTTTACTAAGTTTTGCAATACACTGTGAACACCAGTGACTACAGGATCGAACTTACCCTGTGCACTTCCGAACGCTTATGGGCTTACTCCGATGCGTCTTGGGCGAGTGATGCCGCTACATCCCTCAGTTTTGGAGGTTTTATTGTATATGTAGGTGGTGCCCCGATTGGCTGGAGTTGCCATAAGCAAACCAGCGTGGCCTGTTCGACCATGGAAGCTGAGTTTGTGGCTTTGGTCGACTGTGTTCGAGAAGTCTACTGGCTATCACATGTTTTTCAAGCTTGTCCGATCTTTGAACCCATCAGTACACCTTCTATTTATGCTGATGCTATGTCTTCTATTCAGTTCACCTCAAATGATGTTGAAAATTCACGTACTAAGCATATTCGCGTTAAGTTTCATTGGTTACGCGAGTGGTATGTTAAGCATTATTTTCAATTGCATAAAATCCCAGGGGAGATTAATGTAGCTGACATTTTTACTAAGTGGCTGAATGGAGACAGGATCAGGTTTTTTGTGTACTAAAGTTTTTGATAATGTTTGATTTGTATTTTTCATGCATTGTTAGTTTTTTGTTGTTATTTTGCATTGTATAACTTTGTTTACGGTTTTGTGTATTTAACGCTTGCTCTATTGTTTTTCCCTTTTTGTTGGATGAACGTATAATTCTCGTTCATGGGGGGATTTGTTGGTATTTAGAATGCGTTATGTGACCGAGTATTATTTGTTCATGCATAGTTATATTTGTAATGCATCAATTGTATTTTATTTACTGTTTGCTAATGTGTTAGTTTTAAGTTTTGTTAACAGATGGCATTGCTTCACAGTTCCAGAAGCAGTGGCATCATGCAGCTCTGAGTCTGTGACATCACAACTCACAACTCACAACTCACTCATCTGTTCTCCAAGCAAGCCAAGATGGCTGTTAGCTAGAGTTTATGTCTGATTTTAAGTTATGTTAGTTTATTTATTATTTAATAATTAAATGGTTTGTTTTATTATTTTTACAAACCTGTGCTCATACTTCTAATCAAATCACACTGACTGAGTTCATGTCCACATGCATATCCAACTTCATCATCTCAGCCTCAACTGCCCAGCAAATTCCACATATATCCACATGTTAGTTTTGGATATCAACATCCACCACCTGCAGCGCAGAAATTTGCGACCCAGGATATCCCTCCTTTTGTGTCAACTCGGAAAAAGGATTTTTCTGTAGCCACGACCTCATTACGACCCACCAGGGTAGCGCACAGGGTGCCTGTACCCCATAAACCAGGGTGAGAAAAGGAGGAGGTACAGAGGCAATCAGGTGCCACAAAAGGACAGTGGGATGTGTATTACTATGCCCGGGTCTACGTACCGCATTGCGCAGCAGGCCAGATATTAAGGCGTGGTGCGAGGTTCATTTGAAAGAGAAATATAAGGCGTCTGATTATGACTTTAACCCTGTCCATGCTGCAGACTCTGACAATGAAGATGACCCAGAACAACCAAGAACTGAAGAGACAGAAACAGAATTGAAGCCTGCAGTTGACGATGAGAGCACTGAGACCTATGCAGTGCGAGTTTATTGCGCAAGTGTACAAGAGCCATCCACTTTTGAAGAGGCTATGTCCTCGCCAGAGAGTGACGAGTGGCATGCTGCCATGGCCGAGGAGCTTGATACTCTCGAGGAGAGATCCGTTTTTGAAATCAAGCCTCGACCAAGTCACAGCCATATACTTGGCAACAAGTGGATTTACAAGCTTAAGCGCAATGCTCTAGGTGCCATCGTCAGATTCCGTGCATGCTTAGTAGCACAAGGGTTTAGACAGATACAGGGCATCGACTACAATGAGGTCTTTAGCCCTGTAGTCAATTTCGTGCTTGTGAGACTGTTTTTCTGTTTATTGGTTGTTCTCCGTGGTTGGAAGGAAGTCCATTTGGATGTCAAGTGTGCCTATTTGTATGGGGCACTTGACATACCAATTTATATGGAACTTCCAAAAGGTGTATCCACCAAGCGCCCTGGCTGTGTCTGGTACTTAGTAAAGGCCCTGTATGGTCTGCACCAGTCAGGACGCATGTGGTATCAGACCCTCGATACTGCTTTGCATCAGATTGGTTTTGAACGCGTCACCGGCTTCAATTGCGTGTACTCATTTGGTACACAGGCCATTTTACTAGTCTATGTAGACGACATGGTCTTATTTGCAGAGAATGCAAAGGTTGAGAGAGACCTAGTTGAAGCCTTGGGTCAACATTTCAATATTGTTAGTTTAGGCCCTGTTGCCAAACTGCTTGGAGTAGAATTTGAGCGTTCAGATAACAAAATCCTACTTTACCAATCTGATTTTATAGCCAAGCTAGCAAAGAGTTACGGGGTAGGGTCAAATAAGCTCATTAAGGTGCCAATAACTGTAGGAACAACTCTTAATTTACCTAAAGATTCAGAGATTGAATCTGAGTTCCCGTACAGAAATTTAGTCGGCTCCTTAATGTTCTTAGCTTCCAGAACTAGACCGGACATCCTATACTCAGTGATTTATTTATCCCAATTTAATACCCGGCATTCATCTCACCATGTTAAATGTTTATTGCAAGTCCTGCAATACGTGGTCAACACACAGGATTATTGCTTAAATCTAAGCAGCTGTGCGAGTGAGGACATGCACATGTACTGTGATGCCTCATGGGCAACAGATTTAGTTGGATGCAAGAGTTTTGGAGAGTACTTATTATTTATGGGAGGATGTCCGGTCAGCTGGGGTTGTAAGAAGCAAACTGTTATTGCCTGTAGTTCTATGGAGGCAGAGTATGTGGCCTTGTCTCATGCAGCCAGAGAATCCTATTGGATAAGCTGCTTATTTGAGAATTGCCTGTTACTTGACAGAGTGAACACGCCTGTTATCCACTCTGATTCCCTCTCCTCCATACAGTTTGCTTCGAATGATATTGAGAACACAAAGACCAAACACATCAGGATTAGGTATTTCTTCCTGAGAGATTGGTATGAAAAAGGTTACTTTATACTGTCAAAAGTTCCAGGGGAACTTAATGTGGCTGACATTTTCACCAAGTGGATTCCGAGTGATAGAATCAAGATGTTGTGTCAGTCTGTGTTTGATCTTTTACCCAAATGATGTCAATGCATTTGGGCCATGGCACTATGCCATGGCTTGGTTACTGGATTCTGGAGCCCTTCCTATGGGGCTCACTGTAAATGTACCACAAGGTTGGGACATGGGATTAGGGAGTTGAACCCATTTATCCTATGCATGAGATCCCTTCTCTTTCGGGTCTGTGTTCCCCTTGGTTGTGGTAACCAATGTGAAGCGTTAAGCTCCTGCCATGGTATGGTGTCATTGGTCCACTTGTAAGTTTATAAAATATTTCAATTTAAAGGGGCCAATGTTAACATATTGTAAATTGAAGTATTTAGGTTCACAAGTGCATAGAACCAATATCTGATCATGTGCTTTATTTAGAGTTTTTATTTCTATAACAGGTTTATAGTTTATTGTTTGGCCCATGTGTATGTGTGTACGTATGTGTTTCTAAGCAATTATGGGACTCTGTGTTTTTTTCATGTCAAAACAGAGTCAAGTTTTATATTTTAATGTTTGAAAATTGTTTAAGAATTTTCCTTTTTTTTTATTACGCTGATTCATATGTAATAAGTACACAGAAATGTATTTTTCCTTAATCTGTGATCATAGGACATGTTTACTATGAGAAAGATAATATTAGAGTTCAATATTAGTTGATCTTGCTTGTGTTTGTCATGTTTTATGATTTTTTGGCTTACTTAAGTGTATTTCATGACATGCAGTCATGATGTCATGAAAACTTGTCTTTCTGATCCTTTGGTTTGGGTTCCAAGCTAGTCACTCTTGAACCCGTGTCTGTACCGCCAAGATGGCGCCCGTTTTTCTCCATGTGCTCAATAAACTAGGAAATGTGTTTTTAAGGACCAAATGCGTGAGTGCTTTCGATTTGAACAATTAATTTGGCTTTTTATCATTGCCGGCACTATAAGCGGTTTGTCCGCGGCCATACCGTGTTGTTTTCCTCGCCGAATACGTGCGCCGAGGTTCGGGCACGTCGACACAACGTTCGCCGATATTCGTCGCCATTGGCAACCGATGAACGAGGCCCAGACCCGCCGAGAATTGATGTTTTTCCACATCGCGCGTCCCGAAAACGTTGTGCGATAATCGAGGATTATCGCAAGGAACGAGGATCAACGCAGCCGCCTGCCCGAAGCCGAGTTGTGCCAAGCCGCCGAACCAGTCGAATTTTGCGGGCCGCGTATCGCTAAGAAGCCCGACATTGTAGGAACCTGGGTTTTGGTTTCAAAGTGGTATTTCTCAGATTCGGAGAAAACCGCTCGGTCCAAAAATCTGAAATTAAGGTCAGATACCATTCAAGGCACCCTGGACACGATCCGCTACTCGGCGGAACCGAATTCGAAGTATTTCGAGCCGACTTTTCGGTTGACGGGAATCTTGCTTCTTTTTGGCCGCAGCCGGGCTCCTCGCTCCCGCCGAACCGAAGTCAATTTTCCGTCCAAATTCAAAAGTGCAGATTTTCGATTTTTTACCATTTTGGCCAACTGTGAACTTCCACCAAATTTGGCCATTGCCTGAGGAAGGTCCATACGTACAGGTTAAACAATTTCTCGAATACCGTTTTCATAAGATGCCATTAGTTGAGTGACTGTGGGAATTACAGTTTTCTGTTTTCCTGAGAGTCTGCGCTTTTTTGATAAGGTTATCTTCGAATTTGCCGACATTTTTCGTGACGAGTGCGTGGATTTGATCCATGTGTGTGCTGCTCAGTGTTCGCCGCCTAAGCTGTACGTATTGGACCTTCTTCAGGCAATGGTCAACTGCGGTGGAAGCTCGCAGCTGGCCAATGTGGTGAAAAGATGAAAATCCGCACTTTTGGATTTCGACGCGAAATCGATTTCGGTCAGGCGGGAGCCAAGGGCCCGGATGCGGCCAAAAAGTAGCAAGATCCCTGTCGATCGAAAAGTCGGCTCAAAATCGGCCGAATTCGGTTCCGCCGAATAGCGGATCGTGTCCAGGATGCCTTGCTTAGTATCCGACCTTAAATTCAGAATTTTTGGGCAAGCGGTTTCCTCGGAATCTGAGAAAGACCGCTTTGAAACCGAAATCCAGGTGTCTATGATGTCGGGCTTCTTGGCGATATGCGGCCCGGAAATCTCGATTGGCTTGGCGGCGTCGGCACAACACGGCTTCGGGCAGGCGGCGACGTTGGTTCCCGGTCCCTGCGATAATCGACGATTATCGCACAACGTTTGCGAAACGCGCGATATGAAGAAAAATCGTATTTCGGCGCGTCTTGGCCTCGTCTTTCGGTTGCCAATGGCGACGAATGTGCGGCGAACGTTGCGTCGACGTGCCCGGGCCTCGGCGCACGTATTCAGCGGGAAAACAACTCGGTGTGGCCGCGGACGAACCGCTTATAGTGCCGGCAATGATAAAAAGGCCAAATTAAATGTTTAAAACGAGAAAACACACACATAAGGTCCATAAAAGGCAATTCCTGGTTTATTGAGCAGGTAGGACAAAACGGGCGCCATCTTGGCGGTACAGACACAGGAACCAGAGTAACAGTCTGGAACCCAGACCAGCAACAGGTCATCAGATAAATTTTCCATGACATCATAACTGTATGTCATGAAAAATACATAAATAAGCAAAATATCATAAAACATGACAAGCTGTCATGACATCATGACAGTGTGTCATGTAAAGAGCTTAAACAAGCTATAAACTCACAGAACATGACAATACAGGCCAGATCAACTGAACTAATGTAATCCACTACATTGCAGTCATGTCCTATGATCATAGGTAAGAGGGATACATTTCTGTGTACTTATTACATATGGATTGGCATAATGAAAATTAGGAAAAATCTTAAACAATTTTCAAACACTAAAATATAAAACTTGACTCTGTTTTCACATAAAATAAACAGAGTCCAATAACTGTTTATAAACACATAAGTACACATATACACATGGGCCAAACAATAAACTATAAACCTATTACAGTGATAAAAACTCTAAATTAAGTTCATGATCCGATATTGGTTCCGCACACTTGCAGACCTAAATATTCCAATTTACAATACGCTAACATAAGCAACGATGAACCTGAAACGCGAGGACAAGGGAAAGAATCTTTTTCTTGTATTTTAACGAGGCGAATTGAAACTTATCTGATCCTATTAGGTCTCTGACTTTTTTTTCGAATTTTGTGATGGCGTGCAATTGTCCGTCCATCGAGTCTTAGCGTGTTGCGTGTTGTGCCGAAAGTGCCTCCTGTTGTACGTGTGGACCTTCCTCAGGCAATGGTCAACTGTGGTGGAAGTTCACAGTTGACCAAAATGATGAAAAATCGAAAAATGACACTTTTGTTTTTCGATGGAAAATCGACTTCGGTTCGGCGGGAGCAAGTGGCCCGGCTGCGGCCAAAGGTTGACGCGATTCCCGTCAACCAAAAAGTTGGCACGAAATAACAGGAATTTTGCTCCGCCGAGTAGTGGATCGTATCCAGGGTACTCCGAATAGTATTCGACCTTAATTTTAGATTTTTAAGCTGAGCGGTTTTGCAGATATTGCAGAAAAACCGCATAAATGGAAAAATGCAAATTCTTGACTTGTTGGGCTTCTTTACGATGCGTGGCCCATAAAATCTGGCTGATTCGGCTGCGAATACGGCGAACGTTTCCTCGACGTGCCTGGGACCTTGGTACACGGGAAATACCGTATGGCCAAGTAAAATGGCCGCGGACTGACCGCTTATAGTGCCGGAAACAAATGTAAGCAGAATTATATGGTTTAATTGCATGAACTCACACTTCAGGTCCTTAAAACAGCAACAGCAAAACATCATTTATTTGGTCAAGCAGGATATCAGGCGCCATCTTGGCGGTACAGGCACGGGTCCAAGAGTGACTAGCTTGGGACCCAGACCAGAACATGGTCAAATGACAAGATTTTATGACATCATGACTGCATGTCACAAAATACACTTAAACAAGCAAAATATCATAAGACATGACAAATACAGGTAAGATCAGTTAACATTTCATTCTAATATTATGTTATACTTAGTAAACATGTCTTATGATTACAAATCTAGGGAAAAAACATTTTTGTGCACTTATGGCATATAAATTAGTATAATAAAAATTAGGAAAATTTCTCAAATAATTTTCAAACATTAAAATACATTATTTGACTCTGTATAAAAACTTTAACAGACAGAGTCTAAACATTTGAGATAAATATTATTATGCACAAGTACACGGGGCCTTAAAACAAAAATAATCTATAAACCCTTTATAGTAAAGACATATAACTTAAGAGACACTATCCAGTGATAATTGCAACACTTGGCAATTGAAATGTTCTAATTTACAATATGTCAACACCTGTCGAAATGCACGGTGTTCAAAAAGGAATATGTTTGGTGCCTGAAATAAGCAAAATTATTTCAAATAATTTGTTTGTTTACCGTGAGAAAGTGTCGATGAGCTTTGGCCCGGGTGCGCACTGCTTCAAATCCTCAATGTCGACACAAGTCTTCTCCGTCTCCCTGAAAGGAATGGATTTCTCCGTTAAATCCCGTAATTGCAGTTCTTGCTATTCTGTACTTACCTGTAATGAAAATTTAGCTTGTAGTTTGAGTTCGAGAGCTCCAGCTTCGTTGCGCCCATTTTGGATTGTCGCCAGTGCCCCTGGTGACAATGAGTGGAGTTTAGCGCGCCGTAGTCGGGTGTTGCGCTTAATTTCGAAAGAGAGAGGATTGAAAATGATTATAAATAAAAAAGCTGTAATATTTTCAGTCGGGGAATTGCAAAAGTTGCTTGTAATTTCTTTTTGTACAGTGTGTATTGCTGATTTCGTTGTAATACAAATTTTTTTTCAATGTGAAATGAGATTTTGAATGTGTAAAAGTTTGTGAGAGCTAATTTGTATTAGTTACCATTTGATTTGTTGATCTTTGAGTTGTCGAGATCATATTAGTGTGATTTACTTTTGTATTTCGAGTTTTTAGTGCCTTTAATAATTTTTCATGTGATTATTGTTTTCGACCTCTGTTAAGTTCTGAGTGTAGGTCTTGGTAAACGGAAACATATGTGTACACCAGGTCATGCACATAGTTTGTGCTTGGTGTGTGTTTTTGTGACATTTCAAGATGTTCACATTTGTTTTTAGTTTTGATTTTATTATGTTATGATGATCTGATAATATCATCATAATATTATCTGAAGTGTTTGTATTTTATTTTGATATTTATATTCAGTACATTAGCAGATTCATATTAGCCTGTTTTCCTAGTTTTGAATCTGCTCACAATTGCTTGTATTCATTTCTTTGAGTGCACCTGGTATTTCTGCTCTAACCTAGATGTAAGCAGAGATCCATGTGCCTGTCTAGCTGTATGGGATCACCCACTGGTCAAGGGTGTGATCCCTTTTCTACTTTTGAGTTATTTATAGCCTTATGGCTTTTTATCATTCTGTATGTTTTTTGGGTTTGAGATTATATACTCTCTATCTTTGATGATTGCAAATGGCTGACTTTTTTCTTCTATGCAAACGTGGATGATTAATGGACTATGGACAGTTATATTAGTGAGTTTTTGCTCGAAATATGTATTTAATGGCATTATAAGCGATTCCTATCGCGGCCAGTTTGTTGCCAAGCAGCTGGATGTGTGTTTGCATCAAGAACACATCAAGGACCCATGTGTGAAGCAAACACAGCTTTTCCCCATTGATTTGGACCATTTACAGCTCCAATCAATACGTTTTTGCATCCAGCATGACAGAGAAGCGATAGTACGAGGTTTCGCGCATTTAGAGAAAAATCGCGATCGACGGGACCTCGCGTCTAACTCCGGCGGGACGCGGTGGCCCGAGGACGGGGAGAAATTCCGACTTTTCCAGCCAAAATTCAAAAATCGATTTTTGTCAATTTTTGACCATTCGAAGTGCAGTTTTGCTTCCACAACTGCAAATAGGACCAGGGCGGACCACCTTAAGTGTACAGTTGGTAGCAGAGGGTGGCTCTAACCCTGGAACACGGTACAGATTGCCCAAAACACTAGTTTGGGCAATCAAAGGTCAAAAATTTTTCACCATTTGAGCATTTTCTGTCCTATTTTTCTTTTATTTTTCAGCTCAGCATTATGTCCGGGAAGGACATAACAAAGTCTGCCTCTTCTGGGATTGAAAAGTTGGACAAAATAAATTATTTGCAGTGGACAATTGATGTTCAACTACTTCTTGAGGAAAAGGGACTTTGGAAGTTTGTTACGGGCAAGGAGGTCGAACCATTGGTGACTGCCCCAGCCACTGAGCGTGAAAAATTTGAAAAGGAGAAAAATAAAGCACGGGCCATCATTTTGCAATGCCTAGTTCCGAGGCTCCAACCCGCAGCGATGAAAAAAGAGACAACCAAAGATGTTTGGAAACATTTGAAGGATCTGTTGAACCGAGCTCTATTGCTCGAGAGGCATCTTTAGTTGAAGAATTTTACTGCATGCGCCGACAGGAAATGAAGAATTGGATGCTTTTATAGCGCGTCTGGACAAAGCCGGAGATGACATGGAGGCGGCGAACGCCCAACTCAAGCCCGTTGGACACATTAAAGCGTATTTGCTCATTAGCAGGATCGGAAAGGAATTTGAACACCAGATCCAAGCGATTTACCAATGGAAAAAAGATGATTTTACGTACGACAATGTTTGCACCGCATTAGTAGCTGAAAGTAATCGAAGACGTCTTGTAGCCGCAAGTGATAAAAATTTGGAGGCTGCGACTGCTTATTTAAGCGGTCTTAAAGGCCAAAGTGCAAAAAGTGAAGTCAGTGCATCAAGTTCCGGCGATAAATCGTATCTGCAGAGTATTGTGTACTTTAATTGTGGCACAAATGGCCATTTCGCACGAGATTGTGTGAAACCGAAAGTCCAACGTGACGGTCAGCAGCAACGAAGCCGAGGACGAGGTCGTGGTCGACGTCGTGGGCGCCGTTCAGCTCCTCCAGCCCCAGAGAGCCAGGTCACCAAGCAGGCCTGGTATGCGAATGCAATCGGCGAGCCAGCCGTAATCCAATCACCGAGTGTCTGCAGTGCAAATGTCCAAGATGGCAAAGTTGAATGGTATTTGGACACATGCGCTTCTCATCACGTCTGCGGAGATCGGAACATGTTCTGCGACTTTGAAGAGCTCAAACCAATGAAATTGGAGTTAGGAGAAGGATCTTCAAGCATCACCGGAAGAGGAACTGTTGAATTGACTGTTAAAGTGAAAATGTTGTCAACATCATTGCTCTACAAAGTGTTTATTACGTTAAAGGCTTTAAACGTAATTTAATCTCCGTGGGAAAATCGATCGTGCCAAATTTCACATTTTGATTTATAATGATTTGTTAAAAGTGTATAAATCCGATTCTAAAGTTTGCTTGTTGCACGGTAAGCTTGATGATGGGCTGTACCGAGTGCAAGGACCTGTTCAATTTAAGCCAGCCAGTAGTTTAGGTGCTAAAGGCGATTTTAAATGTTAAAATTTCTGGAAATGGCAATACAGAGTCCAGTGAAACGAGCAAGTAGAAAGTCACGCCGTTAGTGTAAATATGTGGCATCAGAGGTTTGCTCATATGTACACTAAGGGTTTAAATCATTTAATTTGTGATAAAAATGTTAAAGGTATTGATTTAAATGAGAAAGTCTGTAACACTATCTGTGACAACTGTGAGTTATCGAAATCAACTAGGACTAGCTTTAAATCTGAGAATTCATTAGTTGCTAAGAACCCTTTGGAACTCCTACACATGGACCTATGGGGCCCGTGTAGAATCCCATCTTTATGTGGTGCGAGGTTCCTGTTCTGTATTGTAGATGATTGCTCACGCTACTCATGGATTTTCCTCTAAAGGCCAAAAGTCAGGTTTTTGAAACTTATAAAAAATTTCATACTAGAATAGAGAGGCTTAGTGGGTCTAAAATTAAGGCTATCCGCACTGATCGCGGAGGTGAGTTCACCTCAGGGGATTTTGAGGTATTTTTGGACACATCAGGTGTTGAAAATCAAAGAACCAACGCCTATAGTCCTGAGATGAATGGGGTTGCCGAGCGCATTAACCGTACGGTTTTGGATAGCATTAGAGCTATGCTGTTGTCCTCTGGCTTACCAAAGTCATTGTGGGCTGAGTTGGCCATGACAATGATCTATTTGAAAAATAGATATCCTCATTCGAGGCTTGGTAATAAAATCCCCTACGTCTTATTTCGCAAAAGGACATTATCTGTCTCTCATTTGCGGATTCCCGGCTGTTTGGCCTATGTTCATATACCTAAAGCTAATAGGGCTAGTAAATTAGATTCTAGGACCTGGAAGGGAGTTGTTGTTGGTTACGCGATGGGTACTAAGGGTTATCGCATTTGGGACCCAATTTCTAATGATGTTTACGAATCTAAGCATATCAAATTTGATGAGTCCCGTTTGTATAAAGATGTTGTTCCCACCTATATTAATGATGATCCTCTTAATATTTCAGACGGTAGGGAATCCCATTATAACCCATCTGTCGAGTCTAGTGATGACAGTGATAACGACAGTTCCCCTAACCAACCTCAACCTTCAACCCCTGTACGCCCAGCCCCTAAAGCGCCTCAAAGGCGTCCTAATGTACAGGAAATCCCATCATATGTTTCTTCTCGGAGGAAACCTGTACCTGTGTCTACGACACCTTTGAAGCCAACTTCCTCTAAAGGTTTTTAAAAGGGCTCCAATCCTTAACAAACCAGGGTGGGAGCATGTAGAAGTTCAACGCCAGTCTGGTGCTACAAAGGGCAAGTGGGATATTTATTTTTATGCGCCGGGTTGCAAAATTCCCCTTAGAAGTAGGCCAGAACTCCGTGACTACTGTGAGCAAGTGCTAAAAATTCCCTATAATTCAGATGAGTT
>JH431223.1:10526-21291 GCA_000239455.1 Strigamia maritima
AAAAGGAGTAAAATAATTTTTTTTTCAGAATTCTTTTTTTAATATTTGGGAAAAAGAGGTATCTGGCATTTTTTAATCAAAGTCTTCCAATGCCACATACCTTTTTTCCCCAAAATATTAAAAAAAGAATTCTGAAAAACATTATTTTCTCCTTTTCAGAGCATTTTGGAAAAAAAATTATTTTATCCTTTTAAGAGCATTTTGGAAAAAAAAATTATTTTATCCTTTTCAGAGCATTTTGGAAAAAAAATTATTTTATACTTTTCAGAGCATTTTTGAAGAAAAAAATTATTTTATACTTTTCAGAGCATTTGTGTTAATAGAAGGTATGTTTTTTAAAAATAATATTTTTTATTTAATTATTTGAAAACTTTCTGAAGACGGGACACTTGGCTTGTGTCCTGTCTACAGGATGTCACCACAGATTATAATCTGTGATGTCACCCACAAGGCCGGACACTCTGTTTCGGACCCGACGGAGTCCCGTCTAGAGAGACATTAACTGTATATTGATAGTTTTATAAGAGAAAAATTGCTCAAATTCTCTTTACCGGTATTATATTATTTATTAACCCTCAGACACCTTACATTTTGGGTCAACGCAAAGACCCGCTTTAGTGCTGTTACCATGGTTTTACCAACTGACGCTAGGTGTCACCGATTGTAAAAATCAAGACATTCGGTTAAAATGTGATCAATCAAGATGTTTAATCATTTATTTATAATAATTGCGTATATTAACTTAATTTTAATTCCAATTAGTGCAATTAATTGCAATTGATATGAAATGTGAACTGAACATGTACCGACTGCTTTGTTTATTCTCTACTTTGCATATAGGTGGCGTTGTATTTTAAAAGCGCTCTCACTAAAGAGAAAAAATGCAGTGAAAACAGCAAACGTTTTAAGCTGAGATTTTAAGGGGCTCATATTTTCTCTTTACAATAACTTTTTTTTATAAGTCGGAAAATTAGCAAATAAATTGAGTGTATGTAAAACCACTTTTTCAACAGCTCCAGAAAATTTCAGATTTTTTGAAAAATTTTTTGAAAAAAATTTGCATTCAGAACTATTGCCTGTGTCAATTGTCCCATAGGATAGGCTTCTGAGGGTTAAAAGTTACATTTTATTTCTAATAAACAAACAAAATTAAAAAGAAGAAAACAAATATAGAAAAACAAATAAAATACAGTTAAAAGCAGTTCAGGTGAATACGGTACCGGTACTATAAACCATCGAATGGATTCGGTCCAAAATCAACAGTAGGCTTCAATACTAAACCATCGAACGGATTCGGTTCAACATCAACGAGAATAGAATCGAATTCCTCATCAGGATGGTCGATGCAACTAGGATTCGAGTCTAAATCAATTGGAGCAAAATTCGATTCTGAATCGATAGTAATAGAAACTTCAGTAGAGGTCAATTCAGAATTGACGGAAGACACCGGAGATTTAGACGAAATCAATCCTAAATCCAATGAAATCGGTTTGATATTTACAACATCGGTCTCCATTTGACAAATATCAGTTTGAATCGCAGATTTTTTAATACTACTTCGATCCTGTAATATTTTCTTAACCTGAGCTCTTACATTTCGAGCATTGCGCTTATAGCAATTGCGGATCCAACTCTGAGTGTATTTGTCGGCAGTAAATCCCGATGCCTCGACCTCTTCGTTGATTCTAAGCCAAACCGATTCGTTTTTGGCCGAAAGTTCATCTATGCTTTTTACGCTATTAACTATTGCCTGAATCATCGCTTCACTCGGCACTTTAGACCAACGTGGCGACGAACTAATATTCTTGAATTTCATTTTATGATGCAAATTGAGGTTTTCAACGAGAAGTGCAACTTGTCAAGTGAATGAGTGTCTATAATAATCCACAGATCGTTTATATATACAAATTACGGGATATGGCGAACGTAACATTAATACGTTTACGTTTATAAACGTTTTACGTGGTCACGTCATGAATAAATTTTATTTTCACAAATCACCACAGACATATCAAATTTGAATTGTTATTTACAGGTGATTTCGCCATCAGGCGTCACTAAGTGTCGCTTGGAATATGATCACGTGACTTCGTCTTTGTCAATTGTGGGGTTTTGAACGTTGTGTTCGTTGCTGTTCGTGAGTCGTGCAAAGTTTAAGAAAAATGTTTGTATTTGATAATTATGATGTTACAGTGTGTATGTGATGTTTTATTGAACCTAGTTTTGCGTTAATTGTCTTTTCCTGACACATTTGAAGGAGATTTTGTCCGTTTATCAGTCTGTACGAACATGGCGGATATTTGTTGTTGTTGTTGTTTGCTTCGTCTCGAGCGGCCATCATGGATTCTATGTAACACGTTAAAAACATTTCGAACACTTTTTAAATTTTAATGAATTGATTATTATTTTTTCTAGTATCTGTTCGGAATATGTTTTTGGGTCAGCTGTGGTCATTTCAATGAAATTGTGCACTTAAAAGTCCAGCGAGTCCACTCAACTGGATAGTTTATTCTTTGGTTTTATTTATAGTGTTTGACAAGTTGTATTTTATGTTTTTTTATTTTATGGGGCAGAAAATCAAACACTCTACCTTCTCATGGGTTACTCCTGGACCACTGGCTGCTTATCCAGTCCAGTGTGACCAAAGGAGAGCTCTGGTGTTTTTTTGTGATGATATTTTCAAGTTTTCATTAAGTCATTCAAAATTTGTTCCATTGAATTCCACATTTATGTTTCTATTCTAAATGATGGTATTGTGAAAAATGACATTCTCGCTTAGCGATTTTTGTATTTTTATCAGATTTTCACCAGATTTTCACCGATTGACACAGGAAATATTGGGAAAAAAGTATTGTAAACCTTGTTTACGATGCAATAAATGGATAAATTGACAAAATGTTTAAAAACGAATTAATAAATAAAAAATTATTTTTATTTTATTTTTTACTACTTGTTTTTTCTTCATTAGTGAAAGAAGTCTTTTTCTTCTCCTATTGGCTTCCATCTTTGTTTGGAAGCAAGAATATTAAGTGGCATTTTTGTGGCTTTAATGAAAATGCTCAAGCGATTTTTATTTGTGAGAGAATTTCTCGCGCAAATGAAAATGCACTTTAAGACTGCATTCCAATAGATGAGTATATATAGCATTTACCATAAGATTTCGAGCTTAATGCATTCATGTTTGAGTAAATCGAAGCAAATCTAGTTTGAACATTTCTCTTCGGGTCATGATACAACTCCGTGTTGGTCTCTATTTTTTTAGAATGGAAAATTCATACTAATACTAATTAATATTTATAATACCTAAAATATGACTATATCTGTTGTGTTAATATTTTCATGAAGTTGAATGAAATCTTCTCAAAATTTCTTCAATTGAATTCCAAATTTCTGTTTGTTTCTATTCTAAATGATGGTATTGTAAGACTAGATATGAGTGTAGCACAAATTAATTTGATTTCTCTTTGAAACATTAATCTTTGGTGCCGTTTTTGTCATTATACTTTTGTGTGGCAATGCACAGCTCATCCCTGCAGGGGTCTATTCTTTAAGAATGAGGGGGAGAAAACTTCCAAGCCCTGCCTCCTCGTGGCCTCCCTTGGGTACTCCCTTGGGTAATTCGTTGCATCACTTTGTTCTTCCACTGCAGTGGTGCTAATGGGTCCTCTGGTTCTGTCTTTTCTTCTGTTTTGCTCCTCTCTCTCTTCTGTGTCTTTAGTTTTTGACCAATACTTTGATAATGTAAGACTGCATTCCATTCTGCAATGGAATGTAAGAATGTAGTGTTTATCAATGGTCAAATGTGTTTGTCTGTGTCAGATTTAGTATGTCAGATTAAAAGACGTGTATGGTGTATGGCCTAAGTCTCGGCTTGCGTCTATAAACTCAATTCTATCTATCTATCTCTTAAATTATATTTCTGTAAAATAAGTCTGAAACCTGGTATTGCTGACGAAAATGTTTAATTGGCCAGCTATCAACACTGATACGCTGGGTATACTGCACTACTATAGCGTTTAAGTGATTTATTTACACAACAATTCGTGCCAAAGGAAATTGATTTTAATAGCATATGTTTATACAAGTAGTCCGTTTGCCTCGTCTCGAGCGCCATCATGGATTCCATGTAACACGTTGGGGGAGAAAACTTCCAAGCCCAGCCTCCCCTGGGTACTCCATTGCAGCACATTGTTTTTCTGCTGCAGTGGTGCTAATGGCTCCTGGTTATCTATTCCTTTTTTTGCTCCTTTTTCTCTTCTGTGGGCCTGAGTCGCCGCTTGCATCTATTGCAGCAGCAGGGGGAGAAAACTTCCAAGCCCAGCCTCCTTGTGGCTTCCCCTGGGTACTCCATTGCGGCACTTTGTTTTTCCGCTGCGGTGGTGCTAATGGGTCCTCTGGTTATCTATCTCCTTTTTTTTGGCTCCGCTTTCTCTTCTGTGTTTTTTGTCTCTGTTTTTGACTATTTTTGATAATGTAATGCTGCATTCCATTCTGCAATGGAATGTACGAAGGTAGTGATTATCAATGGTCAAATGTGTTTGTTTATGTCAGATTTATATTGGTCAGATTCAGTATGTCAGTTTAAGTATGTCAGATTAAAAGACGCGTATGGCCTAAGTTGCCGCTTGCGTCTATAAACTCAATTCTATCTATCTATCTATCCATTGCAGCACTTTGTTTTTCCGCTGCAGTGGTGCTAATGGGTCCTCTGGTTATCTATCTCTTTTTTTTGCTCCGCTTCCTCTTCTGTGGCTTTTGTCTCTGTTTTTGATCATTTTTTTGATAATGTATTGCTGCATTCTATTCTGCAATGGAATGTACGAATGTAGTGTTTATCAATGGTCAAATGTGTTTGTCTGTGTCAGATTTAGTATGTCAGTTTAAAAGACGTGTATGTCCTAAAGCCGCCGCTTGCGTCTATAAACTCAATACTATCTATCTATCTCTAGTGGGCACTCCACTTCTGGTTATTGTTATGTCATGTTATACGCATTACACATAGATGTAACATAGTAACAGTTGAACAGTAGTAACATAGACAAATGTTGAAGTCGTATCGCTGCTCTCACGTCTTTTTTAACCTCTTCGTGGGGGAGAAAACTCCCAAGCCCAGCCTTCTTGTGGCCTCCCCTGGGTACTCCATTGCGGCACTTTGTTTTTCCGCTGCAGTGGTGCTAATGGGTCCTCTGGTTATCTATCTCTTTTTTTTGCTCCGCTTTCTCTTCTGTGGCTTTTGTCTCTGTTTTTGATCATTTTTTTGATAATGTGATGCTGCATTCCATTCTGCAATAGAATGTACGAATATAGTGTTTATCAATAGTCAAATGTGTTTGTCTGTGTCAGATTTATATATTGGTCAGATTTAGTATGTCAGTTTAAGTATGTCAGATTAAAAGACGTGTAAGGCCTAAGTCGCTGCTTGCGTCTATAAACTCAATTCTATCTATCTAGTTTCAGTATGTCAGATTAAAAGACGTGTATGGCCTAAAGTTGCCGCTTGCATCTATAAACTCAATTCTATCTATCTATCTATCTATCCAACATCCAAATCGAAAATAGTCACTTTGTATGTGCCATTGTGTTTGTGATGACGAATTACGGACAAACACTATGTTAATCGATTGAGCAACACAAACGTTGTTTCTCATTTCTCTCAACATTTTGGCTTATTTATTTAATTTTTTGGCGACATTCGGGTCGATAAGCTCGTTAAACAAGAAACAAAAGATAGATAATGATCAAAGTCATCATTCCAGTCGCTGTGCTAAGAATACCATTCTACTGTATGTATAGGATTTGCACAATGGCCAGCCTACACGAGGTTGATATGTTGGTTTTGGTTTGGATTTGACTCCTCAGGCTCATCATTTTGTCTGTGTCAGATTTATATTGGTCAGTTTTAGTATGTCAGATTTAAGACGTGTTTGGCCTAAGTCGCTGCTTGCGTCAATAAACTCAATTCTATCTAAAGTCTATCTATCTATAAGTTTGGAGTAACTCTGATTGGTCGTGGCAATTAACTGTTAAATGGTGTTGCGTGTAAAAAAGTAGTTCTAAACCAATCAAAACCAGTTGTCAAATGTTCAACCGGGCCATCTATATATCCAAGGCAGCGGTTTCACGCGGTTTGACCGGCCATCTATTTATTTAAGATGGCGGTTTTGCGCGGTACGACCGGGCAAAACTAATCTGATTAAAACTAATCATGGACCCGGCCATATATTTCTTCAAGATGGTGGTTTTGCGCGGTTTATTCAAAAATGACCTTTACTTTCATTGGTTACTGACAGACATGTGACTTAAGGTATGAATACTTTCCTGCGATCAGACTGCTGACCAATCCAAGTTACTCCAAACTTATAGGTAGAGAGACTTTATCTATCTCTTCTTTTTCATCAATTAATGACGTGTATGGTTATAGTAGCCATTTAACGCCGGTAAACTCTATTCTCTCTCTCTCTGGGGGAGAAAACTTCCAAGCTCAGCCTCCTTGTGGCCTTCCTGGGTACTCCATTGCAGCACTTTGTTTTTCCGCTGCAGTGGTGCTAATGGGTCCTCTGGTTATCTATCTCCTCTTTTTTTGCTCCACTTTCTCTTCTGTGGCTTTTGTCTCTGTTTTTGATCATTTTTTTGATAATGTAATGCTGTATTCCATTCTGCAATGGGATGTATGAATGTAGTGTTTATCAATGGTCAAATGTGTTTGTTTATGTCAGATTTATATTGGTCAGATTAAAAGACGTGTATGACCTCAGTCGTCGCTTGCGTCTATAAACTCAATTCTATCTATCTATCTATCTATAAATGGTCAAATGTGTTTGTATCAGATTTATATTGGTCAGATTTAGTATGTCAGTTTCAGTAAGTCAGATTAAAAGACGTGTATGGCCTAAGTCGCCGCTTGCGTCTATAAACTCAATTCTATCTATCTATCTCTGGTTATCTATCTTCTATTTTTGCTTTTCTTTTTCTTCTGTGGCTTTTGTCTGTGTTTTTGACCAATTCTTTGATAATGTAAGACTGCATTCATTCTGCAATGGAATGTACGAATATAGTGTTTACTAATGGTCAAAGGTGTTTGTTTGTGTCAGATTTATTATAGGTCAGAATCAGTATGTCAGTTTTAGTATGTCAGATTTAAGATGTATGGCCTAAGTTGCCGCTTGCGTCTATAAACATAATTCTAACTATCTAACGACCGAGGTTGACAAAAAACCCAGCATCCATTGTATTAAAATTACCTCTGTTGATTGTGAGAACGTAATTAACCAGCAGTATAAAGTGATGCTCTCTCAAGCACCATTCTATACTGCCGACATAATATCTCTTCTGATATATGCCAGATTCTTTTTTGTGAGGTAAAAACTTACAAGCCCAGCTTCTTTGTGGCCTTTGGGGAGAAAAATTCCAAGCCCGGCCTTCTCGTGGCCTCCCCTGAGCACTCCTCTGCAGCACTTTGTTTTTTTGCTGCAAGGGGGAGAAAACTTCCAAGCCCAGCCTCCTCGTGGCCTCCCCTGGGTACTCCATTGCAGCACTTTGTTTTTCCGCTGCAGTGGTGCTAATGGGTCCTCTGGTTATCTGTCTCTTTTTTTGCTCCGCTTTCTCTTCCGTGGCTTTTGTCTCTGTTTTTGACCATTTTTGCTGCATTCCATTCTGCAATGGAATAGACGAATGTAGTGATTATCAATGGTCAAATGTGTTTTTTTATGTCAGATTTATATTGGTCAGATTTAGTATGTCAGATTAAAAGACGTGTATGGCCTAAGTCGCTGCTTGCGTCTATAAACTCAATTCTATCTATCTATTTCTGCTGCAATGGAGCTAATGGGTCATCTGGTTATCTGTCTTTTCTTCTTCTCTTTTTTTTGTTGCTACTCTTATACAAAAAGATTTAGGATAACAATTTGATAATTGAAATTTACCCTAAAGAAATAGATAAAACTCTATCTATGAGTCTAATAAACACAATTTTCTCTCTATCACATGTCAGTCTTATTTTGTTGGATTTAGTATGTCAAGTTTTATATTGTCAGATTTTACATGTCATATTCACTTTTGTCAGATTTAAGACGTGTATGTCCTGAGTCGCTGCATCCATTCTGCAATGGACTGTACGAATGTAGTTTTTATAAATGGTCAGATTAAAAGACGCGTATGACCTCAGTCGTCACTTGCGTCTATAAACTCAAATCTATCTATCTATCTCTATCCAGATCTTGCTTCCAGGACCTTGTTTTGTAATTTGTAATTTGTAATTTGTAATTTATGTTGTCGCTTACATCTATATACTTAATTCTCTCTCGGGGGAGAAAACTTCCAAGCCCAGCCTCCTCGTGGCCTCCCCTGGCTACTCCACTGTGGCACTTTGTTTTTCTGCTGCAATGGTGCTAATGGGTCCTCTGGTTATCTACTTTCTTCATTTTTGCTCTTCTCTTTCCCTTCTGTGGCTGTATGGCCCAAGTCGCCGCTTACGTCTATAAACATAATTCTCTCTCTCTCTCTCCCTTCTGTGGCTTTTGTCTTTGTGTTTGACCACTTTTTGATAATGTAATGCTGCATTCCATTCTGCAATGGAATTTACGAATGTAGTGTTTATCAATGGTCAAATGTGTTTGTTTATGTCAGATTTATATTGGTCAGATTAAAAGACGTGTATGACCTCAGTCGTCGCTTGCGTCTATAAACTCAATTCTATCTATCTATCTATCAATGGTCAAATGTGTTTGTATGTGTCAGATTTATATTGGTCAGATTTAGTATCTCAGTTTCAGTATGTCAGATTAAAAGACGCGTATGGCCTTAGTCGCCGCTTGCGTCTATAAACTCAATTTTATCTATCTATCTAATTCTCTCTCTCTCTCTCTCTCTCTCGTACGAATGTAATGTTTATCAATGGTCAAATGTGTTTGTGTGTGTCAGATTTATATATAGATCAGATTTAGTATGTCGGATTAAAAGACGTGTATGGCCTAAGTCGCCGCGCGTCTATAAACTCAATTCTATCTGTCTATCTATCTATCTATCTATCTATCACAATACTTTTGAGGTGATTGGTAAGGTAAAGAGAGTGGAAATGGTTGTGTTTGACTCTGGAAGTCAACTATTTATTTTTAATTGTTGCACAGTACAAGAAAACTCTAAAAAATAAAAATAATTTAGTAGTAACAATCACTAAGCGGAAACTAGAGTGAATACTCCATTTTTTACTTTTCCACTTGAGAAATGAAGACGTTATTTGCCAGAAAGCGTGTTAATATAAACTTAGTAATAGTGTATATCAAAATTGTTGATATATTTATAAACATACTCTTTATATAGTCATGTGTGACGGTTCAATACCGTAGTGACTTATAAAGTTGCCACCAGAGGGCGCGATTTGCTAAAATCGCGCCAGACTCAAAATAAGAAAATTCAAGCTTTATGAAGATAAAATGTTTATTGAATGATAAAATATTTAAGTAAATATTCTCTCTATATTTTGATAAATATAAGAGAGAATTATACAATGAATAGGTGTGTTCATTGTTAAAGAAAAAGTTACGAGAAATCATCGTAAAAGTGATTATTGTACTCAAACAATAATAAATGTTGTTGTGAAATGTTTATTTAAATAAATTAAGACTATTTAGGGATAAGAATACTTTAAAATATGAATATAAATAAAGTTAACCCTAAATATTACCATGTGCTTTTTGAATATTTTAGATATTCTATGGGGTTCACATAACTTTGATCAAGGAGTTGAGGGGGAGAAAACTTCCAAGCCCAGCCTCCTTGTGGCCTCCCCTGGGTACTCCATTGCAGCACTTTGTTTTTCCGCTGTAGTGGTGCTAATGGGTCCTCTGGTTATCTATATCTCCTTTTTTGCTCCGCTTTCTCTTCTGTGGCTTTTGTCTCTCTTTTTGACCATTTTTTGATAATGTAATGCTGCATTCCATTCTGCAATGGAATGTACGAATGTAGTGTTTATCAATGGTCAAATGTGTTTGTTTATGTCAGATTTATATTGGTCAGATTAAAAGACGTGTATGACCTCAGTCGTCGCTTGCGTCTATAAACTCAATTCTATCTATCTATCTATCAAGGAGTTGATTTGATTGGATCAACTCATTATGACTCACTGATATGCAAATCAGCTAATCTGCTTATCAGTATTCTGGCTCCCTGATTGGGGGAAACTCAAGAAACCCCATGGTTTCATAGTATATAAGCTCCTGCAAGAGCTGATTCTGGGCCTCTGTACTGAATTAATGTTGAATCTATATGATTGTCTATGTGTAACTTGTACCTGTAACCATTCAGAGTCATTTTTATCACCTTTTGCTTTAAATACGAACCGGCAGGCTGTCAACACCAAATTAAAGTAGGTATAATGCCCTAAAGACCGTAGTTGCCGGGCCTGAAAAACCCAAAGGTAAATGTACCGAGAATATACTTGTGCTTTTGCATGTAGGCCAGTCTTATGGACAAAACGTCGCTTACGTCTATAAACTCAATTCTATCTATCTATCTATGGACAAAACTTGATTGTATCGAGTCCGCTCGGACCGAGCAGCTACCGCTACCTGTATCAAGAGTGGGCGCTAACTGTCACGTGCTTCGGCACTGTTTGAGAACAACGCATTCGGTTTGATGCGGCGCACCAGACTCAATTATGACGGCCGAGGAATTCAAAGGGAATTCCTCTATCGATAAGAAACTTAGAGAAAAGTATAGATTAGCGGGAAGAAGTCGGTTATGGAATTCAAAGGGAATTCCTCGGAAT
>JH431223.1:21311-38988 GCA_000239455.1 Strigamia maritima
TTGAATATTTTAGATATTCTATGGGGTTCACATAACTTTGACCAAGGAGTTGATTTGATTGGATCAACTCATTATGACTCACTGATATGCAAATCAGCTAATCTGCTTATCAGTATTCTGGCTCCCGGATTGGGGGAAACTCAAGAAACCCCATGGTTTCATAGTATATAAGCTCCTGCAAGAGCTGATTCTGGGCCTCTGTACTGAATTAATGTTGAATCTATATGATTGTCTATGTGTAACTTGTACCTGTAACCATTCAGAGTCATTTTTATCACCTTTTGCTTTAAATACGAACCGGCAGGCTGTCAACACCAAATTAAAGTAGGTATAATGCCCTAAAGCCGTAGTTGCCGGGCCTAGAAAACCCAAAGGTAAATGTACCGAGAATATACTTGTGTCTTTTGCATGTAGGCCAGTCTTATGGACAAAGCTTGATTGTATCGAGTTCGCTCGGACGAGCAGCAACCGCTACCTGTATCAGGAGTGGGCGCTAACTGTCACGTGCTTCGGCACCGCTTGAGAACAACGCATTCGGTTTGATGCGGCGCGCCCGACTCAATCATGACGGCCGAGGAATTCCCTTGGAATTCCATAACCGACTTCTTCCCGCTAATCTATACTTTTCTCTAAGTTTCTTATCGATAGTTGTACATTTATTTAAATGCTTACAATTATTATATTCATGCGAATGTAATAATTGAAATAGAAAAAAGTGAGTTTTCACCGCAGTTTTCTCCGCAACGTTCGAAATACAGGTGTAAGCCGATACCACGTGGTATCGCTAATTTGTGACGATCATCCGACCGATGAACGCCGATATTTGCAGGATTCGATAGTGCATTACCCCGATTAGGAACCAAATAGCGCCAGGAAACAACAGAAGATTCGTAATATTATTTTGTAAATTGTATTGTTATTAGTTTATCAAGCCTCTGTCTGATAGTTATAGTTTTTCAATAAGGTTTTGCCAGTTTTCTGGTTAAATTAGATTAATTGATAGTCTCGATATATTTTGTGACGGTCCAATACCGTAGTAAGGTATAATTTGCCACCAGAGGGCGCGATTTGCCAAAATCGCGCCAAGTTTAAAATGAGAAATAATAGTTTTTCATATAATATTGCTTTGATTTATTTATGTGATAAATAAAGGAGATATTTATTATATTTTAATGAATATATAAACTAGAAATAAATAATGAATTTTATGATTCATTGTTTATACAAATTTGACGATAAAATCATCATAAAGATGATTGTTTTAGCGAAATAATTAATAAATATTGTTGTAATGTTTATTCAAGTAATATAAGACTATTTAGGGATAAGAATACTTTAATTATAGAAGTAAATAAAGTTAACCCTAAATATTACCATGTGCTTTTTGAATATTTAAGATATTCTAAGGGGTTCACAGAACCTCAAACAAGGAATTGATTTGATTGAATCAAATCAGTATGACTCATTATGAATCACTGATATGCAAATCAGATAATCTGCTTATCAGTATCTCTGTTCCCTGATTGGGGGAAACTCAGGAAACCCCATGGTTTCATGGTATATAAGCTCTTGCAAAAGCTTATTCTAGGTCTTTGTATTGAATTTTGTGAATCTGTATGATTGTTTGTGTATAACTGTACCTGTGAATTAAGAGTCTGTATCACCTTGTAGTTTGTGAACCGGCAGGATTTAAATCCATAAAGTCCGTAGCTTACCTGCCGTAAAAAGCAGAAGGTATATATACCGAGAATATAACTTGTTACTTTTGTATGTGAATTTATCGTATGGCTTTGCATTGTTATGCTGAGATCACCCTGGCCGGGTTACAATTCTTACCGTATCGGAGGGATTGTTAACTGTCACTTGAAACAACGTGTTTGGTTATCATGCGGAGTGCCATTATCTTTGGCCCAGGAATCTCTTTGATTCCATTTAACCAGTTTCTTCTCACTAATTTATTTGTAAAGTTTCCACAGTGTCTCTTTGGCTGATTTAGGCGTGTATGGCCCGAGTCGCCGCTTACGTCTATAAACCTAATTCTCTCTCTCTCTCACCTCGTCGGTGAAAACCTAACACAAATGCGTTGCAGTCTGCAAGGAAGCAGGAAAGAAAAAAAAACAATATGCAAAGTATTAGGCGATGTTTTGTGGTGCGAGCCACATTCTGTGCCGCTATAGAGCAACAAAGCAGGCAATGCCAAAAGGATTCATGGAATCGATATGTTTTAACCATAAATCATCAGGTTTTGGCTAAGAAGCTATGGTCAAAGGTTCTTGCTTTTGCGGGTCGGCCTCTTATCCCTGCCCTTCCTATTCTTCTGATTGGTGGAGATCTTGTGTCTGATCCGCAGAAGGTTTGTGATGAGATCGGATCTAAGTTTTCATTTAATTCAAGTTCAGATCATTATAGCACAAAATTCCAGAAATTTAAAAATGAAGCAGAACGTACTAGAATTCCTCTTGGCCTGAGTGGCCTAGAGGACTATAATCGTTTGTTTTCCATCTGCGAACTGGAAATGGCTCTGCGACGTTCCAAGGATTCTGCTCTTGGTCTTGATGCTATACCTTATCGTATGCTAAAGGAGCTTGGAGCTTTGGAAAAGGATTGTCTGTTGACATTGTATAATCGTATCTGTTCCGAGGGTATCTTTCCCAACGCTTGGCCTATGTCATTCCTATTCCCAAGCCCGGGAAGAATCCTACTGATCCGGACAGCTACCTGCCCATTGTGCTGACTAGCTGTCTGTGCAAGATTCTTGAGAGGATGGTGGTTAATCGACTTGTTTGAATTTTGGAATCGGGTGGATTCTTTGCTTCTTTTCAGTGCGGTTTTCGCCGACATCACTCAACTACTGATCATCTTACCCGGTTGACTTCCTTTGTTTGTGACACCTTCATTAACAAGCAGCATGCAGTGACTATTCTCTTTGACCTGGAGAAGGCATTTGATACCACGTGGAAATTTGGAATTATCAAAGACTTGTTTAACTTTGGCCTGCGGGGTAGGTTGCTCTCTTTTATTAGTGGGTAGATAGATAGATAGATAGAATTGAGTTTACAGACGTAAGCGACGACTGAAGTCATACACGTCTTTTAATCTGACTAATATAAATCTGACATAAACAAACATTTGACCATTGATAAACACTACATTCGTACATTGCATTGCAGAATGGAATGCAGTATTACATTATCAAAAAATGGTCAAAAACACAAAGACAAAAGCCACAGAAGAGAAAGCGGGGCAAAAATAGAAGGTAAGATAGATAACCAGAGGACCCATTAGCACCACTCCAGCGGAAATACAAAGTGCCACAGTGGAGTGCCCAGGGGAGGCCACGAGGAGGCTGGTCTTGGAAGTTTTCTCCCAATTATTAGGGGGGAAAAAACTTCCAAGCCCAGCCTCCTTGTGGCCTTCCTTGGATACTTCATTGCAGCACTTTGTTTTTCCGCTGCAGTGATGCTAATGGGTCCTCTGGTTATCTATCTTTTTTTTTGCTCCGCTTTCTCTTCTGTGGCTTTTGTCTCTGTTTTTGACCAATTCTTTGATAATGTAATACTGCATTCCATTCTGCAATGGAATGTAGGAATGTAGTGTTTATCATTGGTCAAATGTGTTTGTCTGTGTCAGCTTTATATTGGTCAGATGTAGTATGTCAGTTTCAGTAAGTCAGATTAAAAGACGTGTATGGTCTAAGTCGCCGCTTGCGTCTATAAACTCAATTCTATCTATCTATCTATCCCCCTTATTAGTGGGTATCTACGGGACAGATGCTTCTGTGTTCTCTTGGGTCGGGTTTTCTTCCGGTCTTTTTTCCAGGAGCAGGATGTCCCGCAGGGTGGAGTTCTTAGCCCTATTCTGGGGGTCTATAATAAGCGCGAATATGAATAAGCGCGAATTTCGAAAATATGAATAGGCGCGAATGCAGAATAGATGAACTGGCGCGAATATGAACAACCGCGAAATTTCTCGGTTCGCGGTTATTCATGCGATAAATATGAATAACCGCGAATCGTTTTTTGTGGCCTGAAATAATATGAATAAGGGCGAATTGCGAATTTTCATGCCGCAAACTTGTATTTTGTTGTTTTTGTTTCGCGCGCTTTGGTGACCGCTTTAACCTGTAACCTGTCTTGATGAGGTTGTTTGTAAATCAGGCGCCGCAGGCGCAAATGGGTTTTCTGGTGCGTTCCTGTACTCTGTGCATAATTCGCGGTTATTCATATTTCCCATCGGGATGAGCCAGAGTATGAATAACCGCGAAACGAAATTTTTCTGTGTTTGCGATATGAATAAACGCGAAAAATTCCATTTCGCGGTTATTCATATGGTAACCATGAATAAGCGCGAATGAATAAGCGCGAAATTCGCATTCGCGCTTATTCATGTTCGCGCTTAATATAAGGACCCCCCTATTCTGTTCTGTGTCAAAGTTAATTATATTGCATCATGTTTTCCTTCATTTGCCTTTTCTTCACTGTTTATTGATGACTTTGGTCTAGCTATGCGTTCAGCTCTGATGTCAACTCTAGAGCGCCAGCTCCAGCTTGCTTTGCACCGGCTAGAGAGATGGTCTGATGAGAATGGTTTCTGTTTTTCAAAAGACGGTCTGCATTCATTTTTGTCGTTTGCGAAACCTTCATCTTGATCCAGATTTGACGCTCAATGGAACTGCTTTGCCTGTTGTTCAGACTGCCAGGTTTCTTGGCATTCTGCTCGACAGCAAGCTTTCCTTTGTCGATCATGTAATGGATCTCAGAGTGAGGTGTTCAAAGACTCTTAATGTTTTACTGATACTGTCCTCTGTTCATTGGGGAGCAGGTAGACGGATTTTGCTCTGTCTGTGGGGGAGAAAACTTCCAAGCCCAGCCTCCTCGTGGCCTTCCCTGGACACTCTACTGTGGCACTTTGTTTTTCCGCTGCAGTGGTGCTAATGGGTCCTCTGGTTATCTATCTTTTCTTCTATTTTTGCTCCGCTTTCTCTTTATTCTGTGGCTTTTGTCTCTGTTTTTGACCATTTTTTTGGATTATGTAATACCGCATTCCATTCTGCAATGGAATGTACGAATGTAGTGGTTTATCAATGGTCAAATGTGTTTGTTTTATGTCAGATTCATATTTGTCAGATTAAAAGACATGTATGGCCTAAGTCGCCGCTTGCGTCTATAAACTCAATTATTATCTATCTATCTATCAAAGACTCTTAATGTTTTACTGATACTGTCCTCTGTTCGTTGGGGAGCAGGTAGACGGATTTTGCTCCGTCTGTGGGGGAGAAAACTTCCAAGCCCAGCCTCCTTGTGGCCTCCCCTGGGCACTCCACTGTGGCACTTTGTTTTTCCGCTGCAGTGGTGCTAATGGGTCCTCTGGTTATCTATCTTCTTGTTTTTTGCTCCGCTTTCTCTTCTGTGGCTTTTGTTTTTGTTTTTGACCATTTTTTTGATAATGTAATGCTGCATTCCATTCTGCAATGGGATGTATGAATGTAGTGTTTATCAATGGTCAAATGTGTTTATGTCAGATTTATATTGGTCAGATTAAAAGACGTGTATGACCTCAGTCTATAAACTCAATTCTATCTATCTATCTATCAATCTAAGATAGCTGCCACTGAATGACTTAACTGAATGACTTATGCATAAGTCATGTCATAATTCACGATTGGTGTGACTTATCAAAAAGCCACTTATCACAGTTGACTTATCTGTTTAGTGATGCAATTTAGGTCACTTTCGGTTTGCCATAAGTCATTTTCAGACATGACTTATGTATAAGTCACGTAAGAAATTTGACTTTGAACGCACCTATTAAAAGATCCGAACGATTTAAACGTGTAAATCATCTTTTCCATACAAAGTGCTTCATTTTTATCGTTGTATTAAAGCTGACTTGTTATTCTTTTTACATGAACGATTTTGATTTTTTTTAAGAATGTATTTGTAAACTCTTTGTTCTGTAACACCACAACAACTAAAGGTTAA
Source organism: Strigamia maritima (assembly GCA_000239455.1). Classification (NCBI taxonomy): domain Eukaryota; kingdom Metazoa; phylum Arthropoda; class Chilopoda; order Geophilomorpha; family Linotaeniidae; genus Strigamia; species Strigamia maritima. Next base: position 27,293 of record JH431223.1, read on the forward strand.
ACTACAATAGGTTGTTGTAAATAAACCACAAAACCACCAAACTACACTTTCCAATGGTTGAGCTATTGTAATGAAGTTTGGACGCGACCATCTAGTGGCAAAAAGCGGCGGGAAGCAATACTAGCAACTGAATAATGACTAACCGATGCGCCCTAAGCGTGTCGTCCTCATTACAACGTCACAACCATTGAACTGCGTGGTGCTGTAGTATTATCACACCAGGGTTCAAACCTTAAGCCTAGTACACATCAGCTCATTCCGTACACGGAATGGCACAGGGAATCGAAATCTGAAAATTCCTTTTTTTGTGGTACACATCAAAAAATTTCCTTGTGAGGAAATATTCCGTAGCTGAAAAATATTCAAATTTCCATTTGAATTGAGTAGTGGAAGCGTTGATGCGAGTTCGTGAATAATGAGCAAACGCGATGTACAAAAATGAGTAGGCTTACTCGCGATGTGCGCGCGTGAGCACGCGTTATCCAGACACACAGGATGAAATAAACACTCAATGGTTTTATAAAAAGTAAAAACCAGAATGGTTTAATAGCCAAATAATATAAAAACTTACAAAACTAAAGAACTTAAGAGAGTACATATGAGCAGCCATCTTGGCTGGCATCAGAGGCAGTGTATGATGTCACATGGCATGAGACAGTGTAAGAAGTCATGTGACCACTAGACAGGGCAAACCTAAAGCTATACCGGCGCCATCTGTTGGCAAAATATACAAACAAATAACAGACTTAGTTATAAGAAATAACGCCTGTAAATAAATGCATGAATAAACAATAATATAAATAAATATATCTGGAGCATTAAACCCCAACAAATGCCCCCATGATCCAGACATATTTGGGTCAAAGATATACAAAAATACAATAAAATATTATGAAAATAATACACTAAATACCCGTGAAAACTTTAGTACATAAGAACCGAACCCGACTACCATCAAGCCATTTGGTAAAAATGTCGGCAACATTTAATTCCCCAGGTGTCTTATGTAAATCAAAGCGTTCACGGTCATACCATTCGCGTAACCAGTGGTATTTCACACGAATGTGCTTTGTCCGACTATTTTCCACGTCATTAGTAGTGAACTGTATGCTTGACATTGCATCTGAATAAATGACTGGAATGGAACGATAGTTGAACAAATAACAAGATTCAAATACACTACATAACCAATAAACTTCTTGTACGCAATTAACTAACGCGACAAACTCGGCTTCCATTGTGCTATAGGCAACACTGGATTGCTTCTTGCAACTCCAGACTATAGGAGCAACACCTAAAAACACGATGAATCCGCCAAAGCTTAATGAAGTAAGAGGGTCACTAGCCCAAGACGCGTCTGTATAAGCCCAGACACGTTCTGAAGAACACTGTGACAAATCAATAGAATATTCTGCAGTATTCAATACATATTGTAACACTTGCATCAGTGCCTTCACGTGCTTGGTGGTGTGCGCTCCATTATACTGGGATAGAGCAATAACCGAATAGAGGATGTCCGGTCGCGTTCGAGAAGCTAAAAATAAAAGAGTACCAATTAAGATCGATAAGGAAATTCATTAGGAAGTACATTAGGATCACGGGTAAGGGTGGTACCTACATTAACAGAAACCTTAACTAGGTTATTAGGGACTAATTCATACTTATGAGCTAGCTTCAAAATATATGCTGTCTGTGACATGAATGCTCTCTTGCCATCACGAATGAACTCGACGCCTAAAATCTTCCGGATTTGACCTAAATCCACGATGTCGAAGTTTACTTCAATTTTCTTTAAAATCTTCTGCTTCGTGTGGTCCGTATTAGCAAATAAAATCATGTCATCAACATAAACGAGTAATACAGCTTGATTCTCAAATAAGTATACACAATTACATCCTGGTAATTTGTCAAATCCCAATCCTAATAAAGTTCCATCCAACTTCTGGTTCCACATCCGTCCGGATTGGTGGAGACCATACAGCGCCTTCTTCAGAAACCAGACGTGTGATGGATTGGTAAATTTGGCTCCCTTCGGAATCTTCATGAAGATGGGCTTGTCCAAATCTCCATAAAGATACGCACACTTTACATCTAAGTGAGCATCGACCCAGCCTCGAAGTACTACAAGCAGACAGAAGAATAGGCGTATGAGGACGAAATTGACGACAGGAGAGAAGATCTCGTCGTAGTCCACACCAAAAGTTTGCCTAAATCCTTGGGCAACGAGACAGGCACGAAAACGCGTTACTTTACCATCCGCATTCTTCTTAATCTTGTAAATCCATCTATTTCCTAAGATGGTGTGCCCAGTTGGTGGTTTGATCTCTTCATAAACATCTCGATCAATCTCGAAGCTCTTCGTCCATAGCCTGCTTCCATTCCTTAGATTCAGTAGACTTAATGGCTTCATCATAAGTCTGAGGTTCTCGCAGTGTAAAATGGACTCGGCGTTGTGTTACTCCAGACTTCTCAGATGCTTGCGGAAATTCCTCGTGCTTCTCGATGGGTTGAAAAATAAATCTTCGCTCATCAAACGGAATGTTGACTTCAGCGCAATAGTTGTTAACTTCCAGCTTGTGTTAGATGCAGAATTAGATCGCACACGGTCACGCCTGGAACTGTAGTCACGGTTGCAGTTTCCGCCGACCAGATCACACCTGGTTATCTTTATTTTTAACCGGTCGCTTAAACTGCATGTTCGAACGTTGCGTCAAGTAGGGACGAATCCATATTAGCTGCTGTTGGCAGGATATATGTTCTATCCTGCCAAGAAATGAAAAGGAAAAGACGAAAAGCAAGCCCAACACATTGATTTTTGAATATATAGTCATCATCATCATCCTCATTGCACATTTTCAATGGTAGCCATTTGCAAAAAAATATTTCAGACAGTCGCCATTTGTAATATTGTGACGATCCGATATTCGGGGAAATTACCAAGTGATAATAACCTCGAAATACCGACTAAATCACTAACCATTACGCGAGATTTGGAAGTGATAACTTGGTGTGTGGAAATTGTATGGAAACTCAGAGGGAATGCCTTTCCAGACAGATGACGGTCGATACTCTGACCATTTGACCAGAGTGTCGCTACCAAGACAATACGATAACATAAATACCGTAAACAAGAGTTGAGTGGGGTGTCGCGTGGGTCAAGTAACCCACTTGGCCTTCATCCTTATAGTCCGGCGCTCCACGTCCCGACTAACACGTTAATAGATAATTATCCAACTCAAAATAGAGTGGTCACGATAACTGGCACGTCCAGATCAATAATCACCACTCTCCGATGTGTCACAACATCATGTCATCATCACTTTTGTATATTCACAGTACATAGGCCTTCATAACATAAATGCTATGGCTTACTACGGTCTTTACGGTTGTTGCACCTGCCGGTTCGAGAGTCTTAAAAGCGTTCTGAAACCACGTCAACTAGGTAAATCTGAACATAATATCAATATATCTTTAAGGGTAATCTGGAACCAAATAGAGCTCTGCGAGCCCTTTTATAGTGGTCGCTCACTTGGTGGCCAGCCTGTGTCCAATTGAACATCAGTATGACCATTGGAGGCGGGCACTATAAGCTTAACTATGATATGCAGGGAGTTGGGCCAATCGGTACAACTTCCTGCCGGAGTCCGGGTAAACTCTGCTTGACCAGGGTCAAGGGTCATCTACACAAACTAGGAAATAGGTCGCAGGTGTGACCAATTACCCAGCTTCGCCTGAAGAGGAATAAGTGTTATAAGGAATTCCTTATAACACTTTCCCTAAATAATAATCACTTTTACAAGTGATTTCCATCCAATGTATAAATAATAATGTGAAATATTATTATTTATCATAATTCAATAAATATACACTCTTTTATGAATTATTTACTTGTCAAACTGTTCTTAGTTATTTATTAAACCCAAAAGTGAGAATAATTGATAGCTGGAGTTTGAATTTGGTGCGGACAAACCATCAGCGCCATCTAGTGGTAGAATAATAAGTAGTTTCCGATTTTGGACCTTCACAATATGATGTCATTAAACAAACCATAGGTGTATTTCTTTTTGCTACATGTAGCGCTATGTAGCGCTACAGTGCAAAATTCGTATTTCTTTTTAGAGCGCTTTTTTCAGTAGCGGCAGCTTGCCGTATTTCTTTTTAGAGCGCTCTGCAAGCGCTCTGCAAGCGCTCTGCAAGCGCTCGGCGTGCGCTCGCTACTTCTTTTTGAGACGTAGCGCTCTGTAGCGCACCGTAGCGCTACGCTTTGCCACGTGATCAGTGGCATAATAAAATGGCGATCACCAAAATAACATGGCGATTACCAAGGTAAAACATGGTGGTTACCATATTTATAGTGGACAGAAATCAAAAATAATAATAAATAATAAATAAATAATAAATAATAAATAATAATAATAAAATGACTGTGGAATTATTTTGGAATCATTTGTGGAATGTGATTTTTTAAAAAATTAATTTGTTTATTTTTTTTTTAACAGAGAGTCATACAAATTAATAATAATCTGTCCTACTCCGAATGTTAATTGCCTTCCAATTTTTAAATTTCTTAATAAATAATTGTAATTATAATTAAAAAAAGAATACTAAATGTTGTTTACAGAAAATAAATAATTTATTCAATGTGTTTAATTGCAATCCACTCACAAAGCACATGGATGTCAAAATCCTCCATTTTTACCGCACTACAGTTGCCAAATCGTATTCCACAATACTGACGAATACGGCACTACGGTGTTGTCACTTCCTGTATTAGGTGACGTCACGTAGCGCTACCACATGTAACAAAAAGAAATACTAGGCATGTGTACCACATTATTCCCAGTCTGAATTGTATAACATCACAATAAATGATGTTAACTAGTGGTTTGTCCAAAATCTCAAACCTATAATAGTACTTTAAAGTAAAAAGTATAGGTGGCGCTGCCCCTAATCGGGGCTATACGCCGACCTATCCCCAGTCCAAAATTTTACTGACTACAGGTCAGCACCTATAATTTTGTACTCTGTAATTTGTAAGTAAAATTATTTTTTAAATTAAATTTCTTTTTTGTTTCATAGTCAAAGTTGAATCTATGGTTAAGCGTTTGGGTAGTAAAATGGTTGGAAAAATACTTGATCTGAAGGGTTGCAGAGACAAATCCGTCCCCACGCGTTAGGCCTACGTGGAGGAGACCCAAACGCATGGCCCTTCCGGATGGATCCGTTTCAGACGAATTTGTAATGAGATTAGCGAATCGGATGACGGAAAATTGAAAGATGAAGAAGCTGCTTTACATAAGATGACCGACAACATCTGTGATCGATTGGAAAAGAACAAATAAAAGGGGCTCTATTGCCAAATCAAGCAATGCAAACGATTAACAAAGCTGTTCGGAATACGCTCAAATTTCTGTGGAAAATGCCCTCCAAATAGCCAAGGGCAAACGACCTGAGCGCGATGCGCCTGGTCAATCAAGTAATATAAGTTTTTTCGTATCTTCCCCATACAAACAGGTTTTACAAATACCTTGTTTAGATCGAGAATGTCGATGATTGGAGCGAACGCTCGGGGAATGATTGTGGGCATTCCAGGGACAATATCTGTCCAATGTTTGGGGCCTAACGTGCCCAGGTCAGTCGGTGGGTTGAGGAGCCCGGAAATGATTTATATCCCGACAATCGAGACAGTCTTCCAGAGACAGAAATGACCAATGTTTGGGGCCTAACGTGCCTCTGAAAGTCGGTGGGTTGAGGAGCCCAATAATGATTTTATTCCGACAAACGAGATTCGTTTTCTCGCAGTCACGCCGAGGATTATGATTTTGATCGTGATCAAGACCAAGATTCAGGGAATCTAGACTTTTTTGCCATGACATGGCCCTCGAAGATGATAATTCCGAGGTTAAATGGGGTGCCGATTCTAAGAAAATCACTTGAACCAAAAACGAGCAGCGAAACTAATTAGAAAAATATCTGTCGTCTCGGGCACCTTACGAGGTGATAAAGAAAATAATTAAAGATTACCCTTTATCAAAATCCGACAACAATTCCGTCATTACGAAGGCAAAAAATTGTTCCGTTCCGTAATTAAATTTTTAAAGAACTGGATGGATCAAATATTCTGGGCTGAAATCGACTTTTATGACCCAGAATTAGCAGAGACGAATGATCACGCCTTTTTGGCTGAGTGGAACCGGATTTTTGATCAGATAGACAAGAGAAAAAGAAACAGTCAATGTTGTATTTTGTTTTTTCGAATAATTGGCTATTTTAGTGCAAGATTAGCGAATCTCGGAGTGGTCACGCCCTTGTTCAGGACAAATGTCCATGCTTTTGACCAGAGTCGATGGGTTGAAAAGCCCATAGGCGAGACTTTCCTATATTTTGATGCACTTTCGTTTTTTGCTAACAAAACACAATAAAGAATGCCTTTTAGCGGATGATTAGGTTTTCGACCAATTTAAAGCTAGTTTTTGGTCCGATTGGCAAGTTACCTTTGCACTATCAACAAATATTTCAATCATTGCCAAATTTAGTGTTCTGAGGCAGATATGTTCTCATTTTGCCAAACAACCTATTGCAATTTACGCCTAAGAGCAATGCAAAGGTGCAAACTCGGTAAAATTCACGATTAAAATTCATGATTCATGATGAAAATAAATTTTTTTTTTTTGCTGTTTTCGTGATATGCCGCAGTTTTACATAAATCAAACGTGAGTTTTGCTGTTTTACATGAATAACACTTGATTTTTGCTGTTTTATGTTGCAAAGTTATTAATTTGATAACAGATACTCATGATTTTATCAATGTTCACCCGTTGTTTAAAAAATTAATTATCCACATGATTTGTCAAAATTCATGATTTTGAATGATTTATAGGAACTTTTGGAAGTTTATATCGATTATTATCATTTCCATGCGATTTTTATCTTTCCTGAGGTAATAGATGTGTTTTTTACGCGAAGTTAAAAAAAAAAAAAAATTTACAGGAAAATTATCAGTTTTATCATGTTTTTCAAGATCGTCTCGCGATTTACATATAAGTTTTCCCTTTTTCTAACAAAAATTTCATCGAATTTAACATGATTTCCGACAAATGTTCCTATGATTTGTAACAATTTTTACGTTGGTTATAACGACTTTACTGTTTTACCCCAATTTTATATTTTATCGTAATAAAGCTCTCATTATTGTGATTTATGAAGATAACACTTACATTTAGCATTTCACTAATATAAGTTTTACTCAATTTTCATCGAACCCGGTTAATACTAAATTTTTGAGTTCAAAGTTTTGTTTGATCAAGTTGATTGATAAAATTGATATGGATTCCACATTTCTGGATTCATAGCGTTTGTCACCGGTTGTTTAGTATCGGCCAACAGCTTGTATTAGTGAAGCTAAGTATTTCTAACCTGTGTAGTTGAATAACACTTGAAATAACTTGGCCCTAAAGCAATTCATTGCCAATTCCAATTTGGCCTAACACAAGGTACGCAATGTATTTATTTTTATGTTTCATGTCTGTGCATTCTTGTTTAACTTCCGACATCATCACCTTTGTTCACAAGCAGAATACAATAAAGAGTGTTTTTTATAAGCGGATAATCAAATTTTTGATCGATTTGGACCCAGTTTTGAGACCTGATCAGGAGCAATAAAAAAAAAAGAAAAAAAAGACAGGCGTAGCCATGTGGATACTTTGTGAACAATTAAAGAATTAGACTTCTTAAAGAAAAATTAAACTTTTAAAAAAAAAAAAAAAAAAGAGAAACCACCCAAAACCGAACGGGATCTCACGCGCCCTTGTTTGACAAATAAAATGCTGCAAATTTTTGTAAAAACCATTATCAATTTGCACTATCACATTGACAACTCGATTAACTAGGAAACTACTTCCCATACTTTACAATCAAGTTGCACTCAACTCAAGTGTCGTCACCGTGTACAACTTATAACGTCGATCGTTATTGAAGGAATTGAAAATTTATGACTTCGTTCACCTTTTAAAGTTGGGAAAATGTCATTAATCGAAATATTTTGCACAATTTGCATTTTCTGTTCCGAAACACTCCGACGAGTCCCTCGCAACTGACCCACTCGCAACTTCGGAAACATATATTGACAAGGAATATTTTTTGATGGACAAGGGCTAAGAGTACGGCCCTTACAATAATTCACGGGTTATGTATTACGACAATCGCTTTTCCGACAATCGGACCTTACGACAATCGGATTTACGACAATAAAAACGATATTTCTAGATATTTCTAAAATAACAATATGGACGAGATGTTACTCAGAAATTACAGGAAATTACAGATTTCGAAAACGGATATCGTATTAGGGAAAATCTGTTTTATCCCCAAGCTTTAGTGGTTGGGCCTCCCTTCAAAATACTGATTCATGACTGTTGAAGGCCACAAATGTTAATTTCAAATTCCCTCTAAATTAGAAATAAATAAAAATAAAAAATTTTAAGGCACGTATTAAAACAAAACTACGAATTATATTTAAACTCCCGAATAATCACTAGTTAACGTGTCTTGTGGCAACACACTCACACAATCAGTCAAGATTAATTCTTTGTAAGCAACTCTCTGACTGCTTATCGCTAGGAAAATAGTGTCACAACTATAAGGCTTCTTTTCAATCTACAATTTGACTTTACTCGTACATCAACCATTCAATTACCCATTTTATCAACATAATTTGTGACATGGTTATTATCGTATCGTACACCTGCAAGTATAAGTAAAACAGACAAGTGATTACCAGTATGTGTAGACAAATAATAGCTCTAAGAATTATTCAAGCATTTAATGGTTTTGTACTTGAATTGAAATCAGCTTTTAAGTCAAGTGTGGAAATAAGTTTTAATAACACATTTCAGGCTGCTTTATTACTATTATGCTAAATCATCGATGACTAGTTTTCTTTAGACATAAATTGACTAGTTACTCAATTACTAGATGAGAGACTTTTCTGCACCGTTTATGATATTTTTAAGCTTTATTATGCATATAAACAATCAATCTTAGAACTTAGAAGCCATCGGGTTCCTTTCAAGATTAACTCCAAACTCATAACAATCTTTATACCATTGAACGAGCTACAGGGAGTCAGAAATCCATTAGAGAATTTTTACAAGTAACAACAGAACTTAGAATTGATATAGATATGGTCTTCGCCTTAATATAAAAGTCACTCATAACCTATTAGTTTGACTGGGGTCACTAAGACACACTGTGACCCGACTCCTGACCAAGATGAGAATTCAGAGAAGAATTTCCCCGATAGGGCAAGCAAATAGAGAATTTTCTAACACAGTTTTAGAAGCTACGAATAACCACTAGTTAACATCATTTATTGTGATGTTATACAATTACAATTTTGCTAAGATATGAAGCAAAATATAAATTGTATTAGAAACAATAAATGATGTTAACTCTCCCACCCTTTGTTTTAGTTTTGTTAAAACATAAAACCCACCCAACAATAATTGGGAGTTAAATAATTTCATCTCTGTTTAGAAAATTGATGACGACGCAATTCTCCGAGTTTGAGGACGAATTTAATCCAACTCTGCATTGATTGTTATTCATAAATAAAGAAATTTTAAAATAAAATGAAATAAAAGTTTCTTTTATTTTTTGTTTGTATTAGACCTTCCAGTTCAAAATTTTGGACTGGGGATAGGTCGGCGTACAGCCCCGATTAGGGGCAGCGCCACCTATACTTTTTACTTTAAAGTACTGTTATAGGTTTGAGATTTTGGACAAACCACTAGTTAACATCATTTATTGTTTCTAATACAATTTATATTTTGCTTCATATCTTAGCAAAATTGTAATTTTCCATGTGACATTATCCATTATTTAAAATTCCGTTGATAATTGTCAGATGGAAAATTCAGACTGGCTGAATATTTTGAGTCTGAATTGGTATGTGTACTAGGCTTAACTCTATATATATAAATTCTGTAAAGTGGAAATTCCTTTTTTAACAAAAAATAAAATTAGTCTGAATACACTTGAATGCGACTCATAAAATATGTAACTAGAACTTTGGATTCTGATGTATTTGATAGAAGAATTTGAAAACACTTTTTTTTACAGATTATTTTATTTCAATTTTTAATTCGTACATATAAAGTCATAAACAAAATGTTTTATTTCTTTAAGGTTAATTCGTCACGCCTGTAGATCCTATTCAGTTTTATGCTATCGACCGTACACTCTCTTGTCTCCACACCTGTTATTGTCACAGTCTCCTCCGTCACAGCATTGCGAACTGGCACCACAGTATCCACCTTTTTGATTACACCAAGCTGAAACATCAGCGACACTTTAAAAAAAAAAAAAAAGTTAGCAGTTTTTGTGATTTATACTTCTATAATCACGCGTACCACTAGTGGTAACACACTTCATCATGCAAGATTGTACACAAAAATTTAAAACACAATCTTTGCTTCACTTAATTAAATCTCGCCACTGCAATCTATAAGATGGATTACAAGGCGCACACACAATTAGCCTAAACTAATTTTTGCATTTTTGCATTTTTGTGCTGAATTTGGAATTGTGGGCAGAAACCAGTTCAGTTTTGCGAGAAAAATTGTCAGAAATAATGTCATGACACCTCGCATGACACATCATGCAAAGTTGTTTTAAATTGAAAGGTAATTAAAATTACATTGGAAAATTAATGAAAAATCAATTTTCAATCACTTCTTAAAGGTCAAGTGCAATCTAAAATTTAATTTTAATGTGTAAAAGAGTGTTAACAATAACATATATTTCATTTTTTTAAATATTTTATTCTTGCATATTTATTATTATATAACAATTCCAATATTCTCTCTCCACAATGCAAAGCATCATGGTCGAATGACGTTCCCCATCCTAAAATTCAAATGATCTAGAACTAGTTCTCAGGTTTGATCGGATTTCAACTCTCTGAGCATGTGCACGAATATGCGCATGTGCAGATGGTTATTTTGTTAACAATCAAAACTGGTGACGTCATTTAATCCTTGCTCGACCATGATGCATTGCATGACAAACGAGGCTAGCCAACTAGACATTGTTTTGTTTATAAAATAATAAATATGCAACAATAAAATATTTAAAAAAATGAAATATATGTTATTGTTAAAATTCTTTCACACATTAAAATTAAATTTTAGATTGCACTTGACCTTTAAAGTAAATTAATTTAAATTACATTCACAACAATTAATTATGTATTAATTAATTTATGTATAAAAAAATTCATATTTATTAGACAATTTTTTAAAAAAAAGGTTGAAGGCCACAGATTTAAATATTGATTAAATTTAAAAACTAAAAAAATTATTTTTTATTTTTTTTTTAGTAAAATTGAATATGTATTTTATACTTACAGTAACATGGATGCCATGATCAGGAAACAGAACAGCAAACGGATGAGAGCGATTTTCATCATTTTCAGTCAGGTTGATTGAATGTAAGTTGTGGATGGAAATATTGGGTGCATGTATATATATTGATTGGAAAGTTTGCTTTGTTAATTAAGTTTCCAGTTAAGTTTCCAATAACAAAATAACAAATTAAAATTAATATTTTTTTATAATGCTCCTTTATTTGCTCATTAGAGCATTTCAATGATTATATGAAGTAAAGCTAATTAGAGAAGATTATTATATTATAGCTTT
>JH431226.1:34847-51471 GCA_000239455.1 Strigamia maritima
TTTTTTTTTAAAAAAAACAAAAACAAAAAAATAAAAAATAAGAATTGGTCTTTTAGACTTAGATCCGAGTGGGTTGTCAATCGATTGGAGTGAAGAGTCTGCAACTTTGAGGCTCCCATCTGCACTCTATCCAGCTCTATCTCAGAGAACATTGCTCATTCTCAATAAACCTGTCAGTAGCAGACGCTGAATGCAGACGCACGTGCACCAGAGACTCAACAAGAAAAGAAGGTGGCATCATCAAAAAACAAAGGTCCGCATAACCGAAATGAAAATGAAAAGAGAAATTTGACAAGATGTCGAATTCCAACACAAAATTATTCATTATTATTCAAAATTCCACAATTAAAATCACTTTACCAATTGATATTCATTAAAATTAATCATTTTGCTCATGCTAATCAGACAAAACAGACAAAATAATCCCCTTAAAGAGTTTTATAGCATCAAATATATTCCATCATGTGATTATTGCTATATGCCAGTGTCCCCTGTGTGGAGTATTTTCCACCAGAAAAACTGGACAAACACCGATAAATAAAAATACAAAAAAAAAAAAAAAATTAGATCACAAAATTTAAATTTTCTAAAGAAAATCTTTTAAAAAATTTATTTCATGATTTTTAAAACAAACTTTATCCAATAAAATAATAAAAAAAAAATTGACATAATAAACTCTTTAAAGTGAATCATCCATTACAGTCATTTAATAAATAAAAATCTGTTCCCATAGCAAAAAAATAAATAAATAAATAAATAAAAACAGATAACCATAAATATATAATAAAAAAAAAAATAAAATCTTAAATCTCTCAAGAAATTATTATTATTCCAGCTAACATTTAAGTATTTTCCTCAATCATTGACCTGAAATGTCAGTTTTACTATTTTATTGGCAGTTGGTAGAACAAGAGGAACATATTCATGCAACATATTTCCTTATTACATTTACGCATAACATTCAGTGGCGAGTAAAGTTGTTCAATTTACCCACACACAACAAAAAAAAAAAAAAAAAAAAAAAAAAAATCAATTTAAATCCGATTTAAATTTTTTCCCCTCTCCATTTTATTCAATAGAAAAATACTTAACAGGTCAAGCACGTTTTTAATCCTTTTGAATCTAAAATGGGTGTGCGCCGCTCTCATCGTTAATGACACGCTGTCTTGGCAACTCATCACGAGAAAATTGCCAGCAGCTCACAATTGGTCAAATGTCAGTGACCACACCACTCGCGATGAGTTGCTAGACCCTCACCACGTGACCTGATTACACCATTTGATAGCCTCATCAAAATTTGCCAACTCGGGCAAAATAATTTCGCGCCAACTAATTCACTGCGATCGGCTGCACAAGACGCGGCGTTTTGGTCCCGCGTTCTCGCGGAAGCAACTTAGTATATAATCCCCCGAGGCAGGAAAAGAGAGAAATGTAACCGGGGTTATAAATTTCCAACGACAGCTGAAAAGCTTGGCTCGTCTCCTCGTTTTCGAGTCCAATATTGCCAACTTTTTCTCTTTTTCTCTGACGAGATCCTCCCTTGGCTCAGAGCTGACGGCGTTCCAAATACGAACGCCAGAAGAGATAAACGGAAAGCAAGGATGAAAGATGAAAAAAATCAACTCGAAAGAAAGCTTGCAAAGAACGTGGCATATATTTCTTCGGATAAAAACAAAAACTTATAAAACGGCCGTTTAAACCGGCTATTTAAACGGAAATCTCGTTTGAATTTTCCGTTTAAAGCAGTAAACGGCTCCCAGAGGTCGTTTATTTTCCCGTGTAACGAGATTCTCGTTTAAACTGCTTCAGTGGCAGCCATTTTGGAAACGATAGATCGAGCACGGTGTTTCTCGACTCCAAACTGAGGTTTTAGCTAATAAAATCCGTCAATTTTGTAGATGACGTCGTCATTTAACAACATTCTAAGGATTCCATGAGAAATCGGCATAAAAATAGATAAAAGCGGCGAAAAATGACGACAAATCGGATGTACCGAAATTAGCGAACAACCTGGTGGCTGCAGAACTTGCTCTACCCTAACACAAACTTGATTTTTAAATCTAAATTTAGATTTACACACTACATTTACATTTAAAAACACTTCAATCTGTTTAAAATCTTGTTAAACCCGGATTTTAGTTACATGAAATGGGCTCAGATGGACAAAAAATGACCTAATTGATTTTTTCAATGACATCGTTGATCACTGCTGGCATAATAGTAAAATCTTCTACTATCATGATAGGGTTTACGTCCCAACTGGTAACAACAATACGTTTAAAAACCGGAAAATATTTTTTCAAAAATGTTTGAAAAATTATTTATGCGTTTTAAAACATGCTTGACCCAATGGAGCAATAAAAAAAAATTGATGTCGTAAACCCTTTAGAAGATTTCTTTTAAATTCAACATTCTTTATGGAATTCTTGGAATCATTGTCATCCATCCCTCACCACAAACAACATTTTGAAAACATTGACTGGATCAATTGCAATTGATGTACCAAAAACATGTTGACAACATATTATCTCATCTAGACACTTGTGTAACATTTTTTTTCTCCAAACAATAGAACACGAATTTATATTTATTGTATAACAAAGTTAAACTATTAATAGAAAATCATTGAAATCAATCAAATCGATTAAATATTGGCACTGTATCATAAGTAGAAAAATCCACCTTCCATCACCACAGGGGATCTAAAATGGCTGCTAGCACACAGTTGATCGTTAATAACGCTTAATGGGTTTGGAGCCAAGGCGATGATGTCATTCTATTGATTGAAAGAGAGGGTAGAACTCCCCCTTCAGGCCAATAGATCCGATACGACAGTGGCAGGAAATTAGTTGCGAAATTCTCCGTCTTCCCCCCTCCCCACACCCTCTCACTTTCATTCGTGGAACCTATCGATTACATCAACTTAGAAGTAGATGAGAAAAACACTTCTCGAGGTTCATTTTATGTTTTTCGATAATAAAAAAATAAAAAAATAAAAAAAAAAAAAAAAATAGGAAAAGTAAAAATCACGTTTCGATTGGCTAAATAGTTGCCTCGTTAATGACATAAGTGGTTAATTAATTAAAGTGTTGAAATTTACCTGAGTCTCGGTCACGTTGAGCAGCTTAGCCATCTCAGCCCGTTCACTCGATGAAAGGTATTTTTTAATTTCGAACTGTTTTTCTAATTCAAAAATTTGTCTTCCAGTAAACGTCGTTCTGGCTTTCTTCTTTTTCACTTTATCGAGTGCATTATCTCCATTACTAGAATTGGTGTCTGATTGATTGGCTTTGGCATTATCCTTATCTTTGCGGCTGCGTTTGTTCGACTTGTGTTGCGTTGACGAAGGACTCTCCAAGGAAACTGCAATTAAAAACCACTCTGTTAATTGGCTTGTTTAGAAATCCATTAGAAATAATAATAGAAATAATAAAATAATAATAGACGGTTTGCGCTTTCACGAACGTAATTTTTTTAATTACGAATGTTATATAAATACGAGATTTTAAAAATTAATCTCGTATTTAATTTAACATTCGTAGTATGAATATACGAGATTTATTTTTCAATTCGTTCGTATATAAGTTGATATACGAATGCACTACACATGCGCAGTGTGCATCAAAATTCGCACATGCGCATTGTTCTGCAATTTGAAGCGAGCGAGGCATCCATCTTGTTTTTCATCGGCTCGTTGTATTTTCGGTAGGTTTTTAGTCATCTAGGTTAGAGATTTGTTTGCAACTAACTATTTTTTATATAAACATGGCATTAGACACACATAATTTATACATTTTCTGAATAAAGCCATGTTTCTCGTGTATTTGTTTATTTCGTTCTCGTTCGTGTTAAATTGTTTCTGCAAGCGCAATCTGAAACAATGATTTTAATCACGAGACACGAGATAATTAATAAAAATGAATTTATTTCATTTTTATTAATTTATTTCACGTTCGTAATAAAATCTCGTTCGTGAAAGCGCAAACCGTCTAATAATAATATATATATTTTTTTATAATAATTTTTTTTTTTTACTATTTCTATCAGTTTTCGCTGCCCAAATTGGATTTTCCCATTTCATCCTCAAATAAAATTTCTGATTGATTAATTAATTTTTTTATTATTATTTTAATGCGCTGTTGTGCTTAGTTTTAATGCTTTTCTTTTACTATATCATAAATTTAATGTTTGTTTTGTTTTCCTGCTTTATTTCGATGTTAAATCGAAATCTTATTTCAAATTAGTAACCGCAATGCAACGCCACTAAAAAAAAATATCATGTTTAATTTTAATATAAAAATAAAAAAAAAAAAAAATTACAAACTTTATCAATAACAACCAACCGTACTGTTTCTATACACCACTGTAAACATCTCGTTACAACGTAGCATCATAACCTTAAATAACCCATCCGAATTGATTATAAATAGAAACGCGTTTTAAATATTTCAGTTGTAGTTCAGTAAACACCCAATACCGTTTAACCGCCCACTTTACGAAAATAACTTATGCAAATACAAACAAACTCACGCAATCAGACCACCGACAAACAAATAAATAAATAAAATAAAATACTAAATAAATAATAATAATAATAATAATAAAAAAAAAAAAAAAAAAATTACAAATTCTGATTTTTATTCCTTTTAAACTTAAACACACGATCTCTAACGCCGCCTGATGACAATCGCGCCTTATATCAGACAGATCCCTGTTCCCATTAACTTGAAAAGAAAAAAAATAAAAAAAAATAAAAAAAAAAATAAAAGGGCTTTACCATCTTTCTTTTATATCAGGAAACGCATCGCATACAAAATAAACAGACGCCACTGAATGATCTAATCCGGGGCCCTGCCGTTCCTCGCGTGGTACAACAAGCAGAGGCATACTAATCAGGGAAACACAAAGCACGCAGGCAAACGCGAAAGAACCTCCGTGTAACGAACCATCGACGTTCCTAATTGGCACCCACATCTATCCAGCGTGGAATTAGAGCTAATTCCTCTTCTCGAAATCGCATTTACTCGCGGAGAAGAAAAGTATATACGCGAAAAAAGGACATCAAGGAGAGAGAGAGAGAGAGAAAAAAAAAGCAGCTCGTTTCACTTGCAGGAAACTTCATCAGAGGATCAATAGGACACCCGAGCGATGCGATGGAAGGAAGGGAAAGAAACGAAGAGAAGAAATAAATTGAGGAAAAAGAAATGAAAATGGTTTTCTCAATAATCATCTGTTATTAATTTTTTATTTTTTATTTTTTTTATTGGATGGAAATAAAAGTTTTCATCTTTTGTAGATAAGGAAAGTGACTGATGAGTTAAAAAAAAAAAAAATTTAAAAAATTTCCTTCGTGGCATCAATCAATTGTTCCTTCCCATTCCAACAATCATTTAAAACAAACTTAAAAACACCCCCCAAAAAACAAAAAAACAACATTATTTACTGATCCGAGTAAATGAATGCCCTGCCAAAATCCATTGCTCTTTCCACACTTTTTCTCCCAAGACTCCAAACCCAAATTTCAGGTCATCAACATGTCATTCGTCATTAATGATCTAGAACTAAAGCTGACATGTACAGCTGTCACCCAATAAAAAAAAATAAAAAAAAATAAAAAATCCCTTAACCAACAAAAACAATGTCTCCCCTCAACCCCAACTATATCCTAACACCATAACTCAACCAAACTAACAGAATTTCTATTTATCCTCCATTTTCCAACTGCTAAACACCACCATTTAACTTATGTAATTGCGCTTCGCTCTAACGAGGTCCGAGCACAATGAGCTGAGTCAATCAAGTCGAGGGTGAGTATACTGCGTACTGGTCGAGTCACTCGCCCTCTCTTTTTGTGACTCGTGGCTAATTGTGCCCGGAGCGGCCTCCGGGGAGAGTGGTGAAGGGCATGCGTGATCTCTGGACTCGACAAAAACGGACCAATAAAAAAAAAAAAAAAAAGAAAAAAAAAAGATGAACGCTCCAACGAAACGCCGAACAAAGCAGTTTCCTTCCAGTTTATTATTTCGCTTTTCCAGCAGCCCCCCGAGTGACGAAAAGCGCAAACACAATGAAAACGCTAAGCGATCTTAAACAGGTGGCCCATTTGCTTAATTTAAGAGACGCACTCAAGACGCCTGTTATATTCGGTTCAAGGACGCAGACGTTCGCCACCCTCGCACTGCATTTCCATTGCTCAAGGTGGTTACAAAAAGGAAACCTAAAAAATAATAACAAGTAGCAGACATTTTATTATTAAAAAAAAAATAAAAATAAAATAAAATAAAATAAATTATTTTATGAATAATTCCCTTCACCTGCTTTTTAATTAAGCAGATCGTGAGTTGTTTAATTCAAAATCGAGTCAGGTGAGGGCGGAAAATTCATTTGTCCATCAGTAATAATAAAAACTGTTATCCGTCACTGTTATGATTTGACTTTATGACAAATTTTATTGCTTTGAGAAATGGACTTGTGCAGTTTTTATCTTCACGGACATCTTAATTGCTATGAGGGATGTGCAAATATATTATTTACTACTTGAAAAACTATTTTTTTTTTTTTTTTTCTAAGTACTTTTCTTGTTAAACGAATAAATTAACACTATTTTGAATTAGCCACCTAAGTATAACATCCGGTTACGCGAAAATCACCGTATAGTGTAATTAGAATATTTTTCTTTTTTTTAATATTAATTTTCCCATTAAAAAAGATACTAATTGACGTTCCCTAACAGGCCAACGCCATCTCATCGCATGCATAAGCACGCATGCGTGAACAATAAAACGAAACGAGAGATTGTTACCATTCAAGAGTCTCAATTAAAAAGTGATTAGAACGAAAATTTAAAAACTTTTTTTTTTAAAAAAAAAAAATAAAATAAATAAAAAAAAAATAAAAAAAATAAAAAATAAAAAATAATTAAAATAATTAAACACCTGATTAGTATTCACAATTAAAAAATGCGAAGACTAAAAATCCGACAAAAGAATTTAGGGTTTTAGACGATTAAAGGACACCGGTCATAATAGGATGTGCATAACAGCGCGACGGACGCCGAGATACAATTGCGTAGAAACGCGGCTTATCTCGCCCGTTATGGAAACAAAAGAGCAAAGTGGAAATGATGACTTAGTGTAAAACGTTTCTCCGCACTCATCTCGCTTTCGCATTGCAGCTGCAGCGCGTCTCGGTGACGTGCATCATTTGTAGAAACTGCCATTAAGGGGAAACGGGCGCCTCGCCCACACCGCTTTCCATCTCCCGTGTAACTCGATCGAGAAACCCCGCGAAGCCGGCAGCATTTCCGCAAATGTCATTGCAGAAATGTTCATTTTCAGGTCACAATTCGCCCTAACGAGGGCGGATACGGGATGAAAATGGGGTGAAGTTGCCTGCACACAGACCCATTGTGGGTGGGCTTGATGAATAATCAGGATGAGACGGGACTCAACCGTTTATAAATGACTCACTCATCCGCGCAGCCCTTAATAGCCACCCTCGTTACAACGAGCCTTCTAAATTGCATCCATTTAACAAAATGTCGTCAATTCCCGATAAAATATACTGCCGGTCTCGTTTTGTCTGAATACGGCGTGTACGGCCGTCGATAAACAAGATTCTCTCTCTCTCTCTCTCTCTTTCAATTTTTCTTTTAAATATAAAAATTACCTTTAGTTAACGCGGGATCCACAGTCAAATTGATCATGGCGTGCGGCGTCGAAGACGACTTGACGGCAGACGTGCTGTCAACCACGGCAGGTCTGCCCCCATCGTCGGGCGGCCTCCGCTGCGGATGCCGGTGAAAGTGATTGGCAACTCCGTTTAAAACCACGCTCGGTTCGGCCACTTTATCGGCACAGTTCGGCTCGCCGACGGACGACAAGGGACTCGGTGTCAGCCGGCGCCGGTTGCCGTCCGTCGTGGACAGATTAAGCGGCTCCACTTTGCCGTCATCTAAATCGTCCAACATGGCACTGGTCGTCCCATCGCAGATGCTGTCACCGTGAGCACACTCCGCCCACCCGAGGATGTCGGCGATAAAATGCGGGGTGGGCTGTTTGGGCGGTTTGCCGTACACATGCGGGTGCCACGTCCGCGGCGTGGTAGCCGTGGGGAAGACGCGAGGTGATGTGAAACACGTTGCTTGCTCCTGCATGGAGAGATAGATCCCAAAACGCGTAGTAAACACGTAAACAGTTGTTGGCGAGGACCGCGCCTAGCGCGTGGCTCGCGCCTTGCTTGCTTGCTCGAATATGTGGCTGCTCCACTCGTTACTCGCACAGCCCGCGTGCTCGCAAATGGGCGCTCGCTGCGCTGCCCGTGGCGCTTCGGCTAAACTCCACGGTCGCGGGTAATGCGAAACGTCTTAATTTCAACGCAGCGCAATTAATCCCATTCCACTTGCTGCCCGCTCAAGCTGCTCAAGCTGCTCAAGTTGCTCAAGCTGCTGCTGCCGCTGCTGCTTGCTCATTCCACTCGTCCATCTCATTGCGCCTGCGTGACTCCATCGGCCATTCGACTCTCTGGCCAAACCCCTAATTACATCAACACCAATTGATCAAACTCAAACGGCTTTTTAAAACGCGTTTAAAACGCAGTTTCGTTTTCAAATCTCTTCATCGACGCGAAGAATGAGTTGAGTGTGTGAAAGGTGGAAGGGGAAAGATAGCGAAGGGGAGGGGGGGTCAGGCAATGATGAGAAGGCAGTGTAGAGGATCGTGGAGCCCGTTATCAGCCCTTAAAAGCTTCCAACGCCTTATCGGTGAGTAGAAATTGACCGGGCAGAGACGCCAATGTTCATGGTCCCTCTGTCCAAACGATAACGAGGGACGCACGCGGACGAAATGACCCCCTGGGAGCAGCTCGGTTTGGCAGAGAAACAATCGGGGAGTGAGTAAGAGCAAGAAATGCAGTCAGTGGGGTGTCCAATTTAAAAACAAGGTCAACTCGCAACATTAATGACGGTGTTTACCGCTTTGGCATTAAAGCGTTCTAAATTAAGGCGCTCGCATCACGCGTGTAAAACGCGTAAAGGCGCGCCAAGAAAATAAGTGGGGGCGAAATTGATGTGATCGGAGATGCGGTTACGGAATTCGAAGCAAATAGCAAATTTATTTATTCGTGGAACCTCGCTATAACAATTTTTTTTTTTTTTTTTTTTTTTTTTTGTTGTAAATTTAAAGATGGGGGACTTGGGACGAAACGCAAAGAAGAAAAATTGTCGGGGAAGTGTATAATTTGTTTCTCCCCTCTTTCCAGCACCCGACACTTCTCGAGTTGCCCGTTTCTTGAGTTTCATGCGAGGGAAATAGAGCAAAAGGTGGAGTCGGGTGGAGAAAGAGGGTTCTGAGATAGCTGTTCAATTATCTTGCTTTCGTTGCGAACCCCCACCAGGGCCAGTCGCAATTAGCTGGCAGAAGGGTGGGTTCGGGTGAGTCCAGTCATCGTTCGCTATTCTCCCTCATTTATATGAGCAAGTTCGATCGGCGCGAGATGAGGGGGAATGGAAGGGAGAGGGTGGAAAAGCGCGCACGCGCGCGCGACTCACAGTGAGAGAGAGAGAAAGGATATAATGAAATCAATCGATAAGAGCTCTTTGAAAGGCGCCAGAGTTACGCCAGCTCCTCGCTACACTATATGAACCTTGTGTGTGTGTGTGTGTGTGTGGTTAGTGGTGAGGAAATAATGGAAACTCGACGTACGCGCTTAGGCTTTTAAGTCATGTGCCTCAGCCATTTTTTATTTGTTCTTTGGCTATTGGAACATAAATAATTTTTCAACAACCTATTATTTCCAGCTATGTGGAACAAGTGTAAACAGTTATAATCGATCGTGTTAGATACTCTTTCGATTAAACCTTCTTCCAAGCAATTAAGAAAGAAAAAAGAGAACCGTTTTACGGTGTGATTCACCGTACTGTTAACGTATTCCCTCTCTTTGTGCGGCATGCCGGTAAAAGCGAAACTGGCCAAATTTATACAAGTTGACAACTTTCCGGCATGCCCGATTATTCGAATTATCCGGCACCCTGATCAGACTCAGTTTTATCGGGCATACGGTAAATAGAAACTAATTTTCACAGTTTTGGTTAAAATTTTACCCAAGTTGCACTTGAATGTTTTCCCGATCTAAGTTGCTTGTTTCTGCCATTTTGATTTAATGGTTAAAAACCGACATTAACATTCCAATAGACACTTTAGCGGCTGCCATGTTTACTTTTATGCGTTTTCAAGATGATTATTAATTATTTTTCTTCCTTTTTTTTTTTTTCTCAAGAATTTTGTTTACTAAAACGGTGTAAAATTGTCTTCTTATTTTTTTCTTCTTCTTTTATATATTTAATTTTATTTTTGCTTTATTACTCGCGACCAAGTCCTTTCTCGCGCCAGGGAGGAAATGATAGTGAGGGATGAGCTTGGAGCCTCAAGAGGGGGGTCTGGACAGTCCAGCCAATAAAAGCGCTCTCTATCTCTCCTCCGTTTTCTCGACTGCAAAGGATCGTTATTATCCACTTCATAGGGGGCGCTCGGGCGTCTGGCCGACCGCGTTCCGCGCCATCAGGATGCGAAGAAGGTTCCGGTTCTCGGGCGCGAAGCGAGATTTTAACGTGACTTGATTGACATTCGCGATAGCACTACGCGAAAGGGGCTCGATATCCCGGCAAACGAGCCTCGTTTTAACAAAACCATGAAAAACACAAAAACAACAAAAAAAAAAAAAAAAAAATAAAAATAAAAAAAAAAAAGAAAAAAATCCAAAATGGAAACCTCATCAGCGCCACTTTGGCCCTGCAGTCAAACCGACATCATTGCGAGTTATTCGGCTGACCAATAAGAAGCTTGGTGTCAAGATCCGCACAGAGCTCGCAAAACCAATTTCGACCGCGTTATATCGAGGTTTCCTCGCAACAGGGACGCAAAGAGACGCGAAAGAGGATGGAGGGTGAAAGAGGTCTCGTTATACTCGGGTCTAGAACTTTGCAGTGGGAGCAATCGCCTTCAAGCGTTCCCATAACAAATGTAACAACCACCAACACTCTTTTCTACCATTACGCTCCGACAACGCATCATAATGAGTCGAGACCCGAAAAACGCCATCTCACGACATTCCATCCAAAACACCAAATATCCACTTCCCCTAACGTCAGATTTTAGTAACATCACATCATGACGTGCCCACCATTTTCAATTAATCGAACCATTAACTAATGAAGTGCACCGACCATAATTTATTTGTTAGAATGGAGTTGCAGCGAGCCGCCCGAGGCGTGTGATGGGTATAATGGGGGGGGGGGCGAAGGGGGGTATGTATGCTGGTGGTGGTTATTATCTGAGAGACGCAGCTCTCAGCTGAAACTGATGGGAAAGAGGGAGGACGCGCATCCTCATGGCGTGTGTCGTCACAAGTGACATGGAAACAAGCGCAATCATTTCCAGGAGTCTCATTATGCTCGGGGGCCAGAAAAGTCTCTTGCAGCTCATCATAATCTATATTTAGCGTCCCCCCCCCCTCTCGGTATCTCGTACAGGAAATGGGTTGCTACCACTTAATTTGAACGGGGTAAAAAACAAGAATTGTTTAAGTGCTAATTTAATTAGGGTTCAACAAGGTCGACTGAGAATTTACTGATAAAAATACTAAAAATAGTAAGATGAGGAAAGCATCTAGTTAGGTAATTGGTGTTATGAGCGAGAAATTATATACATTGTGGGGAGTTGAAAAAGAAAGTCGACTTGATGGCAACAGATCGGGTTCCAATCGCACAGTCGCTCTTTTGTTTCCACATCAGTCGGCGACGCACCCGCGCGTTGCTCCCGCCTCATTACACTGGTGAAGGAAGCTATTTAATAATCGGAGTATTATGGCGGTGACATTACTGTCATTTTCCTCCAAAAGTCGACTATAAAACGAGGCGATACTGCAAGCGCGGGGATAATTGTCGAAGGAAAACATTAAATTCATTTTCGACGTTATGTCTAATTAATATTAGACAGTTTGCGATTTCTCGTTTTTTTTTTGCCATTCTCGTGCAAGAAATCGCAAACTGTCTATTAACGACAATGTGTAACGAAATTTTTCAAAAATCTCGTCAAACCATTAAAACAAAGAGACGAAACAGTTTGCGATTTCTCGTACGAGACCGAAAACGAGATTTAAAAAAACGAAATTTTTAAAAAATCTCGTATTTTAAAATCTCGTTAATAAAATGTCGTATCGGTGTTTGCGGTTGGTCACAAAACACATTACATACGACATTTAAATCGGCAGCAGCAATTTTTAGGAAAACAAGACACCTTACACAAATTAAGCCTAAGTATTGGACGACTTGTGGTTTGTGCAAGATGTTTGACTGATTAAAAAACTAACCTGAGATAGTGTAATTGACACAACTTTGCCAAAATTACAGCCGAAGCGAAGGGAAAATGGCGTCAGAATTTCACGACAATTGTTGTGATTGTAGGCAGTGAGCATGCACAAGTGAAGTCGTATACACGACAATTTGAAACGAGATTTTTCAAAAATCTCGTCCGAGAGTGTTGGAACGAAAAATGAAATCACGAGATTTTTAATAAAATCTCGTAATAATACAAGTCTCGTAATAATAAAAATTTCGTACGAGAAATCGCAAACTGTCTAATATCTCGTCTTTTTGCCATTCTCGTAATGAAATAAATCTCGTATGAGAAATCGCAAACGAACTGTTTGAAAATCACCAGTCGTAGTTTTGACTACGGCTAAACTGGTCGCTTATAGTAAAAAACCCTGTTATAACGAACAGTTTTCCTATAATAGACACTCTTGTATGAGATTTAATTCATTACAAAAATGGCAAAGTAACTAGATATTATAAAAAATCATCTCCCATTGTATTTTCAGTGTAATTTGTCTCTTATTGGTCAAAAATTAACAATTTAAACTATTCTTAAAATCGCTGTTTTGCTCTAGTTTATTGATTTTAAAATTACTAGTCTTGTATAGAGACATCATAAAGTTTGTATAATAACTAAGTAAATAAATATAGATAATAAAATGAAATAAAAATTTGATAATGCACACCTGGTTTCTCCAACACCTGTTCATTCATTATGACTAATCCATTTATGACTGTAGAAATTAAATCGAAAAATCACTTTAAAAAAATAATTTTTTTTTAATTTTAATTAAATAAAAACCAATTAGCGCATATATAATAATTAAATTATTTCATAAGAAGTTCTGACCACAGTTGATATTTGTATAGCAAACATTTTATTTATTCACGATTTATTCTCGTGTTTACTTGAAATGTTGCCAGTCATCATAATGAGACGGAGAACCGAGCGAAAAACAAGTCGAAAGAGAAAGAGAGCGAGAACGGCTGTTACATCGTGCGCCCTCCTGTAAAAATGAGAGGAAACAACACACTTTATTTACAGGATCCGCGTATTAACTGGCAACAAATGAGACCCGAGTTGATTTGCTATAATTACCAACCATCGATTTTCTATTAAACATTCCGCCTTTTAAGCGAGCAATGGATGGATTTTTAATATCCCGTTTTTCGTTTTCTCTCGATCGCGCTCGAAACCCGTCTTTTATCAGACTGCGCGAGCACGCACACTCACTCTGTAGAGGTTTTATTCACAGTTGATAACGATAAAAAAAAATAAAAAATAAAAAAAAAAAAAGCTTTCAGGTGAAATTAAAAATGGCTTTCACGTTTTTCTTTTTTTTTTAAAAAAGAAAGTAATTAAATTGATTAAAATTAAAATTGTATTTACATTCTAATCCAAAGTGAAAATAAAGATCACTTATTTTTAATTTTTTTTATTTGTTTTTTTTTTTTTTTTTTTGTTTTGTTTTTTGGTTTTAATTCATCACATCACTTTTATTCAACCAGTAATCCTCGCAGCGTAGGGGTGCGCGGATAAGGTTAAAATCCCATTTGAAAATCGGTATTTCAATCTTGTTCTATTTAATCGATGATGAAACGCTTTTTATTTAAGTTATATTCGTTAAATATAATTTTTTTGTAATTAATTACAATTGGGTCAGAAAATTCGAAGTAAACCACAGTGCGTTGATCCTCAGATGAAGACACGAGATATATCACCATGGTAACACGAGACCACTTCCTTTTTCTATTTTGGTGGCGTTGTAGACGTTGATATTTCTTTCGACAGACCCCTCATCCCCTCATAAAAAACAAAAAACAAAAAAAAAACCTCTCGTTATAACGAACAAAAACAGAAATAAAAATTATTTTTATCTTTTTCTTATTCAAATAAAATAATAAAATTAAAAGAAAGTCACCGACCCATCAACAAATTTTTTTTTTTTTATTTTTTTTCTAAAGAAATCCACCCTAAAGAATTTCTTTCACCACCTTCAACTTCCTAGTCAGCTTTTTCTTATTAACCAACTTCCTCTACAACTTTATTCCATCACTAATCCTTCATCAACTTCCAATTCAAGCGAAATTCGACCCATAAAAATAAAAATAAAATAAAATAAAAAAAAAAAACAATTCCGACATTTACATTTATTTACTTGTCACTTAGTTATATCACTTTGCAACTGAATGATAATAAAACTTTTTATTTTTAAACCCTTATAAACTCAATTTATATCGAGGGCAATTCCCAAAATGACCAAAATGGTAATAACGATGTAAAAAAATAAAAAAAAAAAATAAAAAAAAAAAAAAAAAATACAACGTTAAACTTTGAAACGTTGAAGCATCACATTCAGTGACATTTTACGATTGGCCATGTGCCACCATCACAAATTAAAGTAGACACGGAGGAGCGATGACCATTCCCACCATCGGGTCGATGAAGCGCCTTAAGCGTGCGGGTAGAAACAAGTTGATGGCTCTTCACTCACCATTTCCCAAACCCGATTGGCGAAACCTTCAAACAAAAAAATTGATACAAAATTCCAAACTGCAACAAAATGCAGCAAAGACAAAAGTTAAGTGTTACGACTGTAATTTTAATTCGTGTAATAAATTAAGACGCCATTTTTTTTTTTTTACTCGAATACTTTTCGTTTATGAGTTCATAACCTTCAAGACTTTAATGGTTTGGGCCTATTTTGTAAACCTCTTAAATGTGGTTATTTCTGTGCAGTTTTAAGTGCATTCCATGCAGTGAAGCCTCAATTAAAGTGTTGAAGAGAGCAAGACACGATGTGCACTCATTCCATATCAGATTAAAGCTTAATCTTTGAAAAACCATACTGGCTCTTTATGACCATGTTTATAGTAACAATTAATTTACAAAAAATAATTGTCATGATAGACATTTTCATAATTTATTTCCATCTATTTTTGCATTTTATGGCATAAAACGGCCAAAAAATGACATAAAATGGCCTAAAAATGACATAAAATAGCCTAAAAATGGCATTAAATGGCATAAAATGGCCTAAAATTGACGTAAAATCACATAAAAAGGGCCTAAAAATGACATAAAATAGTATAAATTGGCCTAAAAATGACATAAAATAACATAAAATAGCCTAAAAATAAAAATGATATAATATAGCATCAAATAATCTAGAAATAACATAGTATGCCATATAATATGCGACATACAGTAATATACCATAAAATGGCATTTCCAAACACATAAACGCTTTCTATTGACGATTTTGCTGTCTACTGCTTTGTTTTAGGCTATCGAGGCTATTTTCATGATTGGATAGTTTCCCATTTTTTCATTTATTTCCATTTATTTTTGCCTTTTATGGATTTCTAAGAGCTAAAAAAACGCTTTTTATTGACGACATGCATTGTTTTAGCATGCAATGATACAATAAGATTTTTCAAAAACCTTTACTCATCACTGCAAAAATTTTTTTTTATATACCTAAAGTTTTGGGTCATTTCAATTTTTATAGACATAATTTAGAACGCTGTTCATTTATGTAAAATGTCACGAACGAACATCATCATCATCAGCTAATAACGTGAAAACTCGACTTTCTCGAAACGCGCATTCACCGGTCACAAAATGAAAGCGGAAAGCAGTTCAATTTCATCATCGCCCACTTTGATCTTAGAAAGAAAGAAGCGGGGTGAATGAAGGTGGAGTGGCGTTCCCTATTTCCGCGCAAGAGCGTCATCACCTGCACTTTTCCAATAAAAGTGTAGCCGTAAGCGGGCGCGCGTTTCTCATTTCTTTCTCTCTCTCTCTCTCGCTCTCTCTCTCTTTAACGTGGGGAATGCAGTCGTCAAACATACATTTTTGCACAGGCCCCGAGTCGTTTCGTTTGCGCTGCACCTCGTTATAAGCGAGTGAGTATTGCGAGGTGATGATTGTGACTTGTTAGCACTTGCCTATTAGTGTTTGAGCATTACAAGCATTTTTTCGCCGGAGGGGGGGATTTCAAAGCGTTTATTTTTGGTCTTTTCCATATCCCCGCTCTACTTTATTTTCCTCGAAAACGCTTGGCATGATTAAGCATGGCACGAGGTCGTTCGCGGTTGATTTAATTTGAAGCTCTAATGAGAAGTTAAGGCATCCTGTTTCGAGACGATGCAAACGCTGGCGTCTTGCTTCAATATACACGTGCCGACCACATATTCAGTAGTGTGTTTATGTTGGTGACAATTTAACTTGAACAAATTTTTTTTTTTTTT
>JH431226.1:51571-73851 GCA_000239455.1 Strigamia maritima
TTCCGCCTAAAAAATGTGAAAAGTAGAACATTTCCGCCTAAAAAATGTGAAAAGTGAACATTTCCGCCTAAAAAATGTGAAAAGTGAACATTTCCGCCTAAAAAATGTGAAAAGTGAACATTTCCGCCTAAAAAATGTGAAAAGTGAACATTTCCGCCTAAAAAATGTGAAAAAATGAAAATTCAGCCTATAAAATGTAAAAAAATTGAAAATTTCGCCTATAAAAATGTCAATAAATAAACATTAATATTCAATCGACATTACCAGCAAAAATTCTTTAAATCGAATTTTCCAACCCAACAAATAACAATGCTCAGAGATTTATTTCCATGCGATAAAAAGTGTTTTAATCCTTAACTAAAAACCCCGCCAAAAAAAACAAACTTCAAATTATTCTGATTAAACATACAACACTACACGGAATTAATTAATCCCTCCCTTCCCTCCGGCAGTAAATTCAATCCATAATTCCTTGGCTAAAATGCATCATGTGGTCATGCCAGCTCAATGCCGTCCGTGTCAATATAAATCAAGCGCAAATTACTCAACTGCACTCAAACTGGCTTTCATATAAAACACGAAGTGCGAGCGGATAATCTGCACTCGATTCTCATAACAGGAAGTTTGCAATGCAGCTGCAGCGAGAGAGAAGACTCGGCAAACAGCCGGAACTAACACGATTCAAACCCGATTGAACGATTGATTCGAACAACACGCAATACGGATTTCAGATAAGACCATCAGCGTCTCAGCGAACGAAGAGAGGAACCAAGTTTGTACAGCAGTGCAGGAAGACGCCAAGCGATGCCACTCGCTAATGGACTTGTTACTGTAATAAGGGAGAGCGAGCAATTTAGGCAGCACATTACCAATTCGCTTCCCCAAACGAGAAGCTGTTTACTCTCAAATCCACACTCAACTTGCACTGGAGCAATATGTGGAGACAATAAAGTCCCCAGAATGAAATTACTCCCACTTGCTATTTCGCTAAACAGCGACACCAAACACGCTCGCGAAATAAAAGGATTTTCAACACAATAAGTTTCGTCTTTTATACTCATTCGTTTAGTTCGATTAGAATGGATAAAGTCGCTGCTTAAGTATCCGATCCGAGTTACCATATGTATTCGCGTATAAGTCGACCCTGACTTAAAACGGGTCAATAAATCGACCCCCTAAATTTTATTTTTTATTTTATAATTATTTGGTTCGATTTATACGAGAGTCAATAGCCTTTTTAAGTATTAAAAAAAATAAAATAAAATAAAAGATTTGGTCCAAAAATCCTCGACTTATACGCGAGTATATACGGTAATTTCTTTTTCTTCTTCTATTTTTTTATTTTTTTTATAAAAACTAAAAATTAGTTTTATTAAGTGGGTTTTAAAATGCCAATTATACAGACACGTCACAAATCACAGTGCTTTCCATAATCGAAAATCTCATCAGCCGACTTGAACAACAAACAGAGATTGCCAACTGGAATCAATACATGGACTTAATATCATGTAAGAATGAAAACGAATAAAAATTATTATTATTATTATTTTTTTTTTAATAAAAATCAAAATTTAGTCATTTTAGTCGAAAAAATAAAAATAAAAATAAAAATAAATAAAATGTACAAAAAAGTTAAAAATTTAAAAAATGTCTTATTTTTAGTGTTTTTTTTCCAGTGTTTTTTTCTTCTGTTTTTTATTTAATTGTATTCCGATTAAACTTGATATTCATCACTTTAAAATCAACTCACTCACTTTTGCCAACTCCGTTCAACAGGAAAGTTCAGGGGCAGCACACATCACAGCTGAGCTGGGCAAATCAAATCACTGTTAATGTCCTAATACCCTATCAATTATCCTCAAACTGACAACTCGATAATGAAGCACACGTTAACCAGAAACACATTGATCAATTTATCAATCCACGAACCACTCATTGATAATTCATTCAAAATCTCCAACTCAAAAACTCAAACACAAACATTAATTATCCCTATAAACATAACTCGACAAAATAAAACTTATCTGTAAACAGAAAACACATCGCGTGACCATTTCGCAAAACCTTCAAATTAGATTCCATGTATCCAACTTAAACCTTAAAATAAAAAACTAAAAAAAAAAAAAAAAAAAAACTAAAGTTAAGAAATTATTGAACACTTGATCAAATAACTACGAGTAAATATACAGGCACATAAAACAAACTTGCCTACATGAGACCGAGAAAAGAAAAAAAAAAGACCGTAATCAATTCCATAGTGTCATCAATCAATTTCGTTATCCTTGCCCACATAAACCACAGAGATCCTAGTAATTAAACTCACCTCCACATAAATGAACATGATGCATGCACAACGTGCTATTGATTGCTAACAATTCCGTCGCGTGTTTTCACTATAAATTTTAACTAAAGCGGTTTGATTTGTAATCACAACTAAACTTTCCCGGTATTAATTTGCACGCTACACCATAAAAAAACAACATAACTACGTATCGGTACTATTATTTCCATTATAAAACTAATTGTCCGCAGTCAGAAAATATACGGTAGTACAATGGAGTGTAATTGGGTTTTTCAATAGTTTAAGCGAGTTTTTTGTAGTTTAAGCCGGTTTTCCATAGTTTAAACGGGTTTTCCGTAGGGTTTTCCGTAGTTTAAACAAGTTTCCCATGCAGTTTAAGCAGGTTTACCGCAGTTCAAGCGAGTTTTCTACCATTAATGCTTAGTTCCCACTTGGCAGAAATTCCGACAGAAAATTTTCTGCTGCAGAAAATTTTGAGTGTAGAAAGCAGCAGTGTTTACAAATTGCCTTCCTTAGCTGGCATCCATTTTCCAAATTCTACTTTTCTGCACTTTTTTGCCCACTTTTCAGTCCACAAGTGGGAACCAACGACAGAAAAACATACTTTTCTGCACTTTTCTGTCTGAGTTTCTGCCAAGTGGGAACCTAGCATTAAATAGGTTTTCTGTAGTTTAGTTTAAGCAGCGTTTCTGTCAAATCTATCCCATTATTTTAGTTACTTTACCACATTTCTTTAGTAATTATCAGATTCAGTAATGCTTAAGTCATTAAGCAACATTCTCTCTTACTGTTTGTATTTTAATAGTGTCAGTTTCTTTTTTGTAGTAAACAAAATACAAGTATCTCTCTTACCGCATTTCCTAAATCCAGTAAACAAAACATTTAATTTTAATTTTATTTTTACCAAAATTATTTACTTTGAAAAACAAAAAAAAAAAATTCCTGCTCTTTTAACACTAAAGGCAATTATCTTGCGGTCAATGTGTGTATGTAGTGATATAAGAAGATTGTTGCATCGTTGGTTGGCTAGATTGACGTCCTTTATTGGATTGCGCCTTGGCGGTGCGCATGTATCGAAGATCGAGGCTGAAGGATCAGAAGAGACCGCGAGCACCAAAGCCTTAATCAATTGTCAACCTTGTGTCGAAATTTTTACGTGCACACAAAAGCAATGTCGACTATTGCTATACATCTAAAGGAAGACCACTTCAGATTTCCAAAAGCACTTATTGATTGCTGCAACCGGCGGCCAAAGAGCAATTGAGTGCCACGAAAATACGTAATAATAAATGAAAAAAATCAGTCATAATCCCAATGCTCCTACTTAATCATTACCTATTTGTAATCATACAGCCAACAAGCCCTGATGTTAAGTATGTCAAAAAAATTTTTTGTGTTTGTGCTGTATGAATTTATGGTATTTCATAACTGGAGTGAAGCCATAGAATGCCAATATCGAAATAAAGCTGAAATTGCAATTTATATTGGTGGAAGAGCAATAATTGCAGTGATTTGTGATGTTGATATGACGTAGTAATCAATGCCGAAATACAAATGACCAATTAACAAATTTTTAGTCGCGTGAAACAAACTAATTGACCGAATACCAAATACTAAGTGCATTCAGGATCTAAAACAGTCGTTTCCCTCGTTTAATGTGTCGTCATTCTGGAAACATTTAGGTTTAAGCCAAGAAACGCGCGCGCACGCTCGTTTTAGGCGTTTCACGAGACACGAGTTGTGTCTTACAATTGCGCACTCGTCTGCGCAGCATCCAACTCTACTGTTGTAGAGTTAGATCGGCGCCATTTGTTTTAGACGTCACATGACTGCTTCAAGTCATGTGATAGAAGCTAAGATGAAGCTAAAACGTAGCTAAAACTTAGCTAAAACGTGCCTCAGATTTTCACACTCAGAATTATACACAAAAACACACATAAAACTAACCACACGCAAAACTCGTTTTTGACGAGTTTTAGTTCCTGAATGCACCTACTGAAAACTGTACACCTATAAATCAAATTTTGTGTTTTACTAATTTATTATTTGCTTATCTAAAAAAAAAAAAAAAAAAAAAAATCTTTAAGTCTATAAATAAATTACCAAATGTTACATATATACCTGTTGGCATTTAAAAACACAAGCTTTAAATAAGTTAAATCTAATAAAAGCTAACTCGCCTTTGAGCATATTAAAGTTAACTTACCCGTGTATAATTAATTTATTTAATAAAAATTTTTGTTTGTTTTAAATTGCACAAAATTATGGAGGATTTAATTCTTAAAATACCATTTATAAGCATTAACTACGACTGGGCGATGTTTACAGCTACAAATATTTTTAATAAAAAAAAAAAAATAATAAATAAATAAATAAATAAATAAATAAATAAATAAATAAATAAATAAAATAACACCTGCACGCACTCAGTGTTTATTCTCAATACCAGATAGGTTTCCATGACCACCAAGTCATATTGAATAAAGTATGTTTTCATGGGACAATGAGAATAGGGTGGTTGCGTGGACCGATCGGTTGCTGCACTGCGCTGTAACTGTTACACAAGCCAAAACTAACTGAAGAATAGGTCAAACAACCAAATCCATGTACAATGCCTAACTCAATTTACACAAACACACGCCTCAATACCCAGAAAAACAAGTTTGAAAAAAAAAAATTTCATAAATCAAAATAAAAG
Organism: Strigamia maritima; assembly: GCA_000239455.1. NCBI lineage: Eukaryota > Metazoa > Arthropoda > Chilopoda > Geophilomorpha > Linotaeniidae > Strigamia > Strigamia maritima. Next base: position 56,572 of record JH431226.1, read on the forward strand.
TTAAAAAAAAAAAAAAAAAAAAAACACAATTTTAAAACCGTTTTAGTTAAAACCTCATATCAAAATCAATTTTATCCTGAAACTTCACTAGAATAAAACCACAAAAAAAAATAATTTTATTTTTTGGTGCATTGCAGCAAAACACAAAAAAAAAAATATTTACAAAAAACTTCCTATTGGCTTATCCACAAAGTTACTTAATGAATCGCTTCGTTTTTCCCATTTTCCACCACTTGATTACTTGAGTCCATGTCGTAGAGAAAACTTGCCCTGTTTGCACATTCATAGATGCCTCGTGGTCTCTCTTACTGAATTAATATCGAATTTCCTCGCTATTGGAGAAAGGGATTTCATGGGTGGCCGGACTCGAGGTTTAGCGCTTAATGGCGGGAAACGGAGTCCAGACACCATACACATAAACGCGTGGGGGGTTGAGCAGATGAGTGGAGTTTAATGCAGATGACTTACTCATTTTGTCCACCAAAATTCGTCATCAGCCTTAAGCCCCCGTTTTCCCTCGTCGAGGAAGTGCTCGCATTTTACAAATGTTGGCCCATGATAAACATTCACAATATCCTCCTGTCTCAGTTGTTGGCCCGCCTTTTAATCCTGCACCTCACCTCTTTTCGACATGATTAATTACACTAATGGGAAGAAAGGCTTAACCTCCTTCCCTCCCAAACTTTGCTCGATATTCCTGCGGTGTTGCCACTGCCATCTATCGAAAGAGTGCGGTATCTGATTCAATCTAATACCCATCGCAAGCAGCATCATCATCATCATCATCATCTCCCGTCTTAGGATGCGAACTGCACTCGTTGAGTGTAATGTAATATGCATTTAATGGCTCATGTTTGAAATGAGTCGTCGTGTGTCATTTCCACTTTCCGGATATGGCAAATCCCTTTTCTCCCCCTTCATTTTATCTGGACCACATGTGCTGGAGGGAAAGCAGACATACTGATGTCTCCTATCCCTCCACTCCCCAGCGAAATGTGGTCCTTATGAAATGCTGTAAACTCATAAAAGCACGGATAAAATCCTTTTAGTTATTCGGTCGGGGTCAACAGCACAAGTGGTCTGAGCGCCATTTTAGTCTCCACCAGTCTCCCCCTATGTCTTAAGCCATTTTTTGGTGTCAACAAACTATAAATCGCACAAATAGACCAAAAACAGACTAAAATGGACAATAAAGACAATTTAATATTTTTTTTATTATGAATTTACATATATTTGTAAACTATAATTTTTAAGAGTGATGGAATATTCCAAGTAACATTAGGGGCAAGTCAAATCCCACTTAATCGGACTTATTTATAAGCCAGATAAGTCACTTCAGATAAGCCATTTTTCAAGACTGATTTTTCTGTTCAGTGACGTAATTTTGACCACTTTGTTTGAATGCACCTATCGTCTTTTTCTATACTGCGTATACACACAGAGCTACGACATACCGCAATTATCAATCCTTTGACTTTTTTGAGTTTTTAGCAAGAGGCATTAGAAAAGTTACCACAATGATAGCGCAGCACACGATACTGTGCATACACACAGAGCTGTGACGTACCGCAATTGTCAATTCTTTGACTTTTTTGAGTTTTTAGCAAGAAGCATTAGAAAAGTTACCACAATGATAACGCGGCACACGACTTCGGCCACTTCATAATAAAAACAAACTTTAATCAAGTCGATAAACAAAGTGATACACTTCAAGATAAAGAAATTGCATACAGATCCGATCTAAAGCAATAACTGCCTTGGCGATATCATTTCTAGATAAATATTTTATTGCTTTCAATAGGATTTTTTCAATATTTATTTTAATCCTGTCATGTCAAGTGCCAAGCACAATCCTTGCAAGGAGTGTGAGTGCATAAAAAAAATATAGTGGGCCAAGTGTTTTGGACCCCTGCGTTCTTTACCAGATGTTATCGTTGGCGGGTGTGTCGAAAAAAAATAAATTTAATTCGAAATGGACTTTTCTCTCCTGCTGAGTGGTGAACAAGGATTGTGACTAAGGTAATGACTTTACAAGTTCACCTTTGATCACCTCCTTCGACGAACTGAAGACAACAACCTCAGCTCGATTCGAGTTGTTTGTCGAAAAATTATCGACCCAATTCGATGACAACTCAATACAAACTCGCTTTATGTGTGGAAATCAGCTTGACAACGTAAGCTGCAATCGTATAAATTATTCCTCTCCATAAATATGATGTCTAAGTGGCAATAAGTTTGCGAATTAGTTTCCGCCCAATGTGATCAAATCCTTTATGCTGTCGAACTGTTGCGAGTCCTCGTTTGCACTGCGCATAAATGAAGTATTGAATCGGTCCAACCGGGTTATCATTACTTTAATAAATCAATCTATTCTTCTTTTTTTTTGTCAAGGTGCAATCACCTGCAGGTGTTACAATGCTCATTGTATAAAGTAATCAGTTTTTAATGAATATTTACATAATGTGAATGTGATAAAAAAAAATTACATTCATAAATTTCCACTCCGACTTTGAATTCATTTTTTTTATTCATCTAGATTAATCCGTAGACAAAAAAAAAAGATTTTCAATTCATTCCATACCGAATAAAATAATCGGCTTATCAAAAAAAAAAAAAAAAAAAAATATTACCGGTATACGAAAAAAAAGGAAATTTTTCGCGGCCTAAGGACGACTTGCCTCGGCATCAAAATTATCAAATCTCCGTCCAAAACCCAAAACACTTAAATTTACCGAAATTAAACACAAAAAAAATACAAAAAAAAATACAAAAAAAAAACAAAAAAAAATAATAAAAAATTTAAAATTCAAACGCCATATAACGTGGGTTATAAGGTGCCCCCAACTCCAGCCCATTAGCAGTATAGTGTCATCCAGCGAAGAAAATTTACGACGAGATAAAGAAGCAATTAATCGACATGATCAACTGTTTGTTTCGTGTCTAAGAACCATGCCAACGGGTTTAATTTGTGAGACGCCCACACGAGACGCCATACACATTCACAATGGACCTACGAGATTAAATCAACATGTTTAACGACAAGAGACAATTAACTACAAACCCATTTTTAATCTAAAAAGGAGGAGAGGCCGCATACAATGTGTATAAACGATTTTTCAAAAGCAAATCACATAATTTGACCATAAAAAAAAAAAATTGAATAAAATACGATTCATACTCCATGACATTTCCCATCGTTGCAGAAACATGATTGAAACCAATTAAGATTCCTGTCACGCGATACTCCGATTTATTTACGCCAAATGCATTTCCCCCCCTTTCACTTTGATTTCCACACCCATGATTACCTAATCTTTATGCCTTAAAATATTAAGATGTTTTTTTTATTTTATATTAGGTCATATTTCAAAGTACCTGAAATTTTTTTTTTTATATATATATAATTTTTATTTTTTAATTTTTATAATTTTTTTTAATCCACAGAACAGGATTTTCGCGGAAGTTTCATTTTATTTGTCGGTGAAGCGCAGGAAAGCTCAAGGGGGCAAAATCAAAATTATGAAAAAGAAAAAAGAGTTGGCGAAGATTGAACGATTTCCGGTTGTGTGTAAAAATCTCTTTTGGCATTAAAAGAAGAACCGAACTAATTAATACATCCATAGAATGTTTAATTTGAAGTTATCAAAATAACTGGAAATTAATCTCTTTTCAACCCTTTAGGCCTATAGTTTGACATGCAGTCATTGAATATTTCATTACACAGGACGAGTGATAGTGATCTGGAAGCCTGTCATGGCAACAGAGCGGCCATAGGGGGAGATTACAGTAGCTACTTATTGATTGGCGAACGCGTTCTCCAAACTGCACCCGACAATGATTAATAAACACGAGATTCGCATCGATTTTCACTTGGTCTAGTTTGCTAAATGTGCGCCAAATGCACTTAAGCTAAATGCATAAAAGTAATAACTTTTAGTTAGGTCGAACGTTTACAAGTCTACAGACAGGAATTAAAAATATTTAATTTCATTTTTATCTTTTTCTTTATCAATTTGTAATAAAAATTTATATTAATTATTGTTTGTTTTTAGTTTTGTAGCAATAAAAATGTTTTTTTTTTTTTAATGAAATACAAATGGTGTAATTATAGGTGGTTAGTTGTAGTCGAGTGTACACCCTGTAGTTATACGGTTTTTAAGTTGAATTTTTATATTTGTAATTGCTGTTTGCAAAATGTTAGTACCATACAGTAATTAAAGGCGGAAACTTACATACGCGTGTATTTGCTATTACAGATACATTTTGTGTTTAAAAAACTGCATTTTTTTTATCAAAAGTATTATTATCCATCATATTTTCCATCGAAAACTGCATCTTGCATCACAAAACTACATTTTCCACTAAAAAATTGCATTTACTATCTAAAAAAAACTGCATTTACATCTAAAACTGCATTTTCCATCGTAAAAACTGCCTTTTCCATCGTAAAAACTGCATTTCCGTCGTAAAAACTGCATTTTCCATCGTAAAACCTGCATTTTCCATCGTCAAAACTCCATTTTTTATCTTAAAAACCCCATTTTCAATTAAAAAACTGCATTTTGCATAAAAAAAACTGCATTTTCCATCAAAAAACTGCATCACTCATCCAAAAATGCAATGAATAAAAAGCATTACGCACTAAAAAAATCCAATTAGTAATGAAAATAATTCAATTTGCCAATTTGCAACAAACCAAAAAAAATTTTCATCCTAAAAAATATATATTTTTGCATAAAAAAAGTTCAAACTACCTCCAAAAATTTTTTCCACCCACAAATAAAATTCATCCCCCATAAAAAAAACTGCATTGTTTCACACCAACATCACATTCCAAATTCTAAATTCCCATTCTTGACACTATTACACCATCTCTCCCCTTCCACACCTCACCTCACCTAAACCCTCCTAAATAAATAACTAATGCTTGATTCCCACAATCCCACTTGGCAGAAATTCCGACAGAAAATTTTCTGCTGCAGAAAATTTTGAGCCTAGAAAGCAGCAGTGTTTACAAATTGCCTTCCTTAGCTGGCATCCATTTTTAAATTCTACTTTTCTGCACTTTTTTGCCCACTTTTCAGTCCACAGGTGGGAACCAACGACAGAAAGCCATACTTTTCCACACTCAAAATTTTCTGCAGCAGAAAATTTTCCGTCCGAATTTCCACAAGTGGGAACCTAGCGTAACACCCATTGGCCATTACCAGCAAACAACACCTCATCCTTATCTCGAATCTTATTGCCTCCACCTTTATTTATTTCGTGTTGATGCCGCGATATGTTTATTCGCTCATAATGCAACAATTATGCAAACCCGCCGCCACAAACAGCATCCATTAACGAAGCCATAAAACTGGAAGAACAAACGCCTCGCACTTTTGTCCTCATCACGTCCCGACTAACCGTGAAATAAAACGAGTAAACAAAAGATATTTGTTAACGACATCTCGACATCCCCATCCCTCGCTAGTTGCTACGTGATTGATTAGCGAATTTATCCGAGCGTTCCTCGGGATGCCAGAGGGAAAGAGACGGCAATCATTGGGAATGGCAGGAGATGGAGTATGAAAAGGTCGCTTCAATAACATTGAGTAATTTAAGATTCGTCTCCCAACCCGCTGAATTTCCCCCGACTCAATTGAGACTGCAATGAGATTAACTCGACGTCCCTGAAGAGTCACCAAGCAACGCTTGGGCGAGACGCCGCCGCGCGCCGACCCCCCTCTTTGGTTGGAACCTCGCTGTAGCGACTTCATCCAAATCCCATAACAAGTGAGCGAGGAGCCGAGAGCGAGCCGAGTGAGCGCATGCGCGGCGTTGCGATTTTTCAACTCGATAACATGTCAACAACGCGTTGGCGAAAAGCGCGAATGAGATGCACAGGAGGTTGCGCGAGTGTGCAGTTAAGTCACGTGGCGTTTGGAGAGAGCGGATGGTTGGCATGGTGACGGAAACTCGTTAATCCCAGAGCGAGCGTCAGAGCACAATTCTTGAGTCGGCTGCTGCACGACTCGTTTTAATGATGTGCTCATTAAAAATTTCTTCTTCCGGAATAAATCGGACCGACAGTTTGCTAGGGAGACATTTAAGCGATGAGTTTGCGATGCCCATATATGAATAGAATATAGTTTAGAATAGGCGCACAACTGAGATCAACGCCATATACCAGGAACTGGAATTAAGTGTTGGGTTTTTTTTGTTTTGGCGCTGCATGGCAACTTAGCCCGCATGGAAAAGTAGCTGGAGAAATGGTTTTTTTTTCCCTCTGTTTGAAAAGTTTGTTGGTGATCGTTTAGATTAATTGTTTTGTTGATAAAATGTGGTATAAAATAAGTTTTTTAAAAATTAGTTTGCGTGAAAATAATTGTGCACTTAAAATGCTTGAATATATTAGTTTTTAAAACGAATTTTAAGTTTAAATTGCTTGAAAATAATAGTTTAGAACGAGTTTTATGTCTAAATTGCTTAAAAATAATTGTTTACAACGAGTTTTGCACCTAAAATGCTTGCACCTAAAATTAGTTTAAGACGAGTTTTAAGTCTAAATTTCTTGAAAATGGAAGTTTAGAACTAGTTTTACACTAATAAATTGTTTACAAAGAGTTTTGCACCTAAAATGCTTAAGTAAACTAGTTTAAAACGAGTTTTAAGTCTAAATTGGTTGAAAATGGAAGTTTAGAACAAGTTTTGCACTAAATTAATTGTTTACAACAAGTTTTGCACCTAAAATGTTTGAGTAAATTAGTTTAAAACAAGTTTTATGTCTAAATTGCTTAAAGTTGATAGTTTAAAACGGGTTTTATGACTAAATTGCTTAAAGTTGATAGTTTAAAACGGGTTTTATGACTAAATTGATTGAAAATGATAGTTTAGAACGAGTTTTATGTCTAAATTGCTTAAAAATGATAAGTTCTAGAACGAGTTTTGCCCCCAAATTGCTTGAAAATAATTGTTTACAACGAGTATTGCACCTAAACTGATTGAATAAATTAGTTTAAGACGAGTTTTACGTCTAAATAGCTTGAAAATAATAGTTTAAACCGAATTTCAAACCGAAATTACTTAAAAAACTAATTTTCCAGCAACTTATCCACCAACAAAACCTACCAAAACATACACTTAAACGCTATACATTTCTAACTCCACCTAATCAATACGATTATCATTTCCCAACCCAATTAACAATTCCCTGCTTATTCACCTTAACAATCAAACAAAACCAAAAAAAAAAAAAAAATAAACCCTCATAAAAAACCACTTTATTGTCCCAACCTAACGAAGCAAAATGAAATAAGCACGACAAGCCAGAGCTTTGAGGCATTTAAACTGATAAGAGAAAGAAAGGTCACATCTCCTTGAACCACAGAGCATTTCTCGTCCTCAAAAGGTTGAAGGGACCAAGTCGAGTACTCAAGTGGAGAAAGAACGAAAAAGAGAGAGAGAGAGCGCGAGCGAGCAAACGAGTCTTGTTGTTGTGCGCATGTGTACTCGCCAGCCTGCTGGCTGGTAATTATGGCGGCAAGGGCTAAAGCAGTAATCAGGCGCGGCTGTTGCCTCGCACTGGAGAAATCAATACGCTCTTGATTAACCTCTATCACGGGTGAGAAACAAACACTCCGAGGCAGACAGTGAATCCGCAAAACGACTTTCACTAACCAACTCGACTGATGAGATCACGCAAAACCTCATAATTAAATCAACGGCCAAATTCAATTTTTCGCTTAATTTATGGACGCGTTTAATTATCTGTTTAAGCCGCCATTAAATCAGATATATATATATATATATATATGCGGTATATTTGCATATTTGCAAATTTCGATGATATTATTATGTATTCTCTTTTTGAATAGCTAATGCCCATCCTTTTAATGGACATTTGCCCCGTTTTGTATGTAGGCGTTTTAAAAGCGTCCGCGCTTTGATGGATCGCCTACAGCATCATTTCAGCGTTTCTGGCAATTTGCGCCAAGCGTTCACTCTAATTGGCTTTATTGATTTTTACTGCAGGAAGTCATTTATTGGCAGCGGCATCTTCAAGCCTCCCATCTTTCGCACATCCGAATACCGCTACTTCAATTATCGTGCACTCTTTAAGGTAGCTTGCATTGGTATTGGTATTTCTCACACCTGATTACAGGCGCAGGCTGCAAATTAGACCAAATTATGTGCCAATTTAATGGAGGGGGGAGAAAAAAAATATGCAAGAGCGAACAAAGCTCGCGAGACATTAGGAAAAAAAAAAATGTCATCATTTTCATAAAAAAAAAAAAATTAAATAATTTTTTTTTCATGACATAAATGACATAAAATGACAGAAGATTTAAGACATGATCAACTACAACACTAATTATGTTGTAAAATATTTTTATCGGACGATATAGAGGTCACCGAGATGAAAAAATCGCAACTTGCCTTAATTTTCGTGTTTCATCCATTTTGGACCGAAATTAATCCAATAAGCCCAACACAAATAGTGTTAATTTGTTAGTTTGCTCCTCCGGTCTCTACCAAAGGGCACCGCCCATTTCAAGCCCGATAAGGTAACTCATTATTCCACTCATTGTTCACTGCCCCTTTAGACTACATGGTGACTTTCCCTACCATCATTAAAAATGAATAAAAACCCAAACTGAATACACAATTATATCATTTCATAAAATATAAATGAGAAAAACAAAATCAAATAATATCCAGGTAACACTAAAACCCCGTATATCAATTATCATCTCAAAAAAACAATAATTTACACTGATTTCATGCCCAAACTAGAAAATCCTTCTTTTCTAATTTCTAATTCATTTGATCCGTGAACACATTGAAAAATCACAAAAATCTCCAACCGATTCCTCAAAACGAGATCTTAATCGATTTTAAGCGCAATAAGATAGAGGGGGGCACGAAACCCATTATAAACTCCACATTTATTCCTTCGAAGACCCGAATTAATCTTTTATTCATTTTCCAACGACATAAAAAGGAAATAATATTTATAAATGTTGTTCATTAAAATGATGGAACACCAAACCGAAAAAAGTCAAGAATGTTGTGCATCGTCAACCGCCACTGATTCTCATTCTCGTCGTGATGCGAATTGATAAAGACCGCGAGGTCTACGTCCTCGTTACACATGGTCGTTGCCGAGCTCCGGCAATCGCGTGCATGTTTCAACTCCATCTAAATTGAAATCCTGCCCGTGCCCAGGTCGGATGAGTCACGCGAACCCGAAAAAAAAAAAAAAAAAAAAAAACGACGAAAAATGAGAAAAAATCAGCGTGTTCAATTATTAAAGCGGTTATTATTATCAAGTCTGACTCGATTCACTCGAACGGTGTCGAGTAGTTGAGAGAGTCGACCGGTCGGTCGGTCGGCCGTGCAATTACACCATCACGCGAGGAGCGATAGAGAACGGCGCGCAGCGCTTAATTTCGCAATGCCGGGGGTTGTTTATCTCGTGCTGTCACGAAGCGATCGTTACTCATTAGCAGATCTCATTACAGCAACTACAAGCAAGGAATTTCGAGTAATGACCAGCAAGAAAATAATAGTGAGGCAAGGCGCTTTAATGGGCTCCATGCGAGTAACAAAGAGTTGTTTTTGGGTCATAATTTTCAGACAATTGGGTTGGATGGCTCATCGGCTTTAACCCATTGCTCACTGCCAGGTTTGCGAGGGTTTTTGCGAGCGGCGTCAAACGTTGGGAGTTTGAGCTGATAAATTGAAGGCAGAAACAGAAGAAAAGAAGGTTGTGTAGTGGTGATTAATGGACGCCAACAGCAAAGGGAAGACTTGCCTGTTTCATGTTGGCTGCGAGATTTAAACGAGCACCGCGGGTGACAACGAGCGCCACTAATTATGGAAACAAGGCCCGTTTTGACAACAAAATCGTTTCCATGGATTGGGAAATTCAATCCATTACGACTTGTTCAATTATCATCGCAACACACTCGAATCTAAATACAAATATCTCCATGGTGATTTGGTTGCTTTTGAAAAAGCATTACATGGTAAAAAAAAAAAAATAAATTAAAAGTTGACTAAAAATGTCTTAACATTTTCTTGAAGAGTATTTCTAAAAATTATTCTCTAAAGCTGGGTTCTCACTTGCGATTTTTCCGCTTTATCGCGCGAATTCCGCGCGGAAAACTTTCGTCAAAATGACGCCATTTTTAAAATTGAAAATTTTTCTAGTTTTTTTTGTGTTTTTGCTGCATGTGGGAACCTAGAAAAATTTTCAATTTCAAAAATATCGCAATTTTGAGGCAAAATAAGTTTTAAAAAACCGCAAAACGCAATAAAATCGCGCGATTAGGCTAGGTTCCCACACAACAAAAATCGCGCGATTTCGATTTCGTTTTGCGTTTTGCCTCAAAATCGCGCTATTTTTAAAATTTTAAAATTTTAAAATTTTTCTAGGTTTCCACATGCAGCAAAAACACAGAAAAACATAGAAAAAATTTCAATTTTAAAAATAGCACGATTTTGAGGCAAAACGCAAAACGGAATCGCGCGTTTTTTTGTGTGTGGGAACCTAGGCTGAGAATCCAGCATGAGGAAAGAAAAACGGGTGTACGTACTTCAAAAGTGTATTCAATTGAAAAGTCGGTTTTTGAAATCGATTTCAATGATAGGTGCATTCAATTACTCCGTTTTCCCCGTTTTTCGTGACCGGATGTAGACGCATTTCGCGTATTTACCGAATCGGATTACTGAAATCGATAAAAAAGTCGCTTTCGACGGCTGACGGTCGATTTCGCATTCCTCGCATCTTGGATTTCTGCTAGATCGACGCCTCATGTTAACACAGCTTGGTACATTATTTTCATGTGTTTTTGTGCACTTCATGATGCAATTATGATTAATTTTCGACAAGAAAATGCAGAAAAAACAAAATTCGCCGGGTCAGAAACTAATTTTATAATCGGTGTAACCAGCGAAATCTGACTAGTGCAAACCTAATGCTAGGCGCGAATCGCGTCGCTTTGCAATTTTTAATCCGCTTATTTGCGGTTAAAATCGTCTTTTGCTAAGCGATTTTGAAAGTACATCCTGCCAGTACTTTTTTTGATTGCGATTCCAAATCGCAGCCAATCAGGAGCGATTTTTTAGGGTCATTCAAAATCGCAAAGCGACGCAATTCGCGCGATTCGCGCTTAGTGTGTCTCCGGCATAAAATCGGATTCCGTGAATTTTCGAAATCGAAGGAATTCGATTATCGCAATCGGATGAATAACTGAATGCACCTAATGAACTTACCGATGTAAAATAACAAAATGGCGGCCCTGACAAGAAAAACCGATTTGCAAACCATGACGTGAAAACCATCTACATAGCCTACGGTTTTTGAACGGGAAAATCGGTGAAAACGATGGACAATTATTGATTTTAATAATTTATGCATTGGTCGCTGGAGGGTGTCGACCAAGGACCACTTGATTGATCGTGCTGCGCAAATAAAAAGCTCATTTTGACCTACAGTAAAACCAGTCTTGACAACTACCTCCCTAAGCGAGCACTTTTGTCTAGAACCGTTGTAGATTACTGCCTACTATTTTACCTTCCATAAGTGATCATTTACGCCAACACCGATCGCCTCAGACAAGTTTAACTGTATTGACATCATGACTAATTTATTCGCTACTACCAAATTTACATTCTTGGACTAGAAATATTACCACCATAACCAACATACAGTCATATACACATCACATCCAAATCCACCATAAAAATCAAAACCAAATTTAAATTTCCACCGCACACCCATCTCACTCCTTCCCAACTCCTTATTAAAGCCATCCCGAACCGTCACAGGCCACTTAAAGTGGTGGGTGGGACTCCTGCCATCTGAAATCTACTTCTCCACTCCCCTTTCACCATGCACTTTGTTTCTGAAAAATTTTCCCTGAAAGCCATGACCTTTGGCCCAACTCATAAATTAGGAGTAATTGTTTTCGTCATTAAAGTCGGCCTCGAGGTCACACGCGAGCGGCAGCCAAGGCCTGCGGGAGAGAGCGAAACAGAGTCATGCAAGAATACACGACGATGGCAGGCGAGCAGGAAGGGATGAGTCACCAACAAGATCTGGCCCAAGGGATATCGGGAAAAGGAATACACATACACACGTGTAACACACAACTCAATAATAATTTCTTGCAAACTAGATTAAGGTGCAGAGCAAGCAGATCGTTGTTCCATTAGCCAAGGGGGGACCGCGTGGTTCTACATTTCAATTTTAACCACAGCTCTGAGCTAAAGAAAGAAAAAGAAAAGGCCACACACCTTTTACTGTAATTTGTCAGTGAGAAATTCGTTCCAACCTGGTTTTGGATATTATCCTATTCTCCACAGGCCATTTGCATTTTTAACCGCTTTGTTATGTCTATATGCGAGACAGGTGTGTATTTTTCAATGTTGGAAAAAATTTAGATGGAAAATGGATTTTTTTTTTTTTTCCTAATAAAAAAAAAGTGAGTGTAATAACTTTGCTAATTGGCTAGATTTTCCCACAAACTACTACAAAGCTCGTAAGATGTCGGGCCTTGTAATTGATGAGTGCATCCCTTCCCTACCCGACTTCATAAACATGTTATAGTGGCAATGACTTCAACATGCAGACCTGTTTTCATACTCAATGATCCGAGGCTGTTAATTAAGTTGTGCCTCAAGATACACTATAGTGCAGGAATGTCGCATGAAAAGTTACTTATATGCTCGTTTTTTCTTGTTTTTTTGGAGTTGAGCTGTTACAGAATAAAGTTATAGCTAAAGTACCATAATCAATTTCATTGTTGAAGATGAGTTTGAACAATGGAATTCATTACTTTAGACATAACTTTAGTATGCCAAACTTGTTTGCGATGTACTTCACTTTATGTTGTCTTATGTTGAACACCTAACGTGTCTCCATGCTGCCATTACTTCAACCATCTCATTGTTTGTTCACGACATAACAGTTTTTACTGGTCACTGGAGATGCTTCACTATACAGTAAAGCCTAGTTCCCATGCACGCGTTAAAACTCCTGCGTCAAAGCAGCAAAGCACCATCTGGTCTCACATGCTTATACACTCATAGAAAAAATGTTTCCATTTTACTCCATTTTGTCCCATGGCTAACTCTCACATTCAAAAGAGTAATAATACTTCAATTTCAGAGTTTATATATTCCATTTCAGAGTTTTGATATTCCATTTCAAAGTACTGTTACTTCAAAAATGTAGTTTTTCACACTCCAAACTCTCATTTTTGAGTACTATTACTCTGATTATGGAGTTGGCCACAGGACAATGCATAACTCCAAAAATGGAGTAAAATGACGACTTTTTTTCTATGAGTGTAGCCAGCGTGCTAAAGTTGAATTGTTTCAACTTCATCCCCACAATAATGTGCTGAAAAGCAGAGGGCGAACACTTGTCCGATCTTGCTAGAGTTGTGATGGGGCCCAACTCAACTAATATCCAGTAATTAGAACTTCATGGAACAGACCCTATTTGGACTGGACACAATTTTGGGGCTCGTCCCACGAAACAAGAACATGTCTAAACAACATTCAGTATAAACATCTGAAATGTTGATTCAATATAAGAATGTCTTTTTTTATCAACATTTTTTCAACATTCAAACGTAACATTAAACATTAGTTGCATTCGAAAATGAAAACCAACCTGGTTTTAGCCATTTTAGAGAAGTTTGTTTTAGCCTGGTGTTGGTTTTAGACCCCAAAAACTGCTTAAATGCAACTGCAAAACGATCTCCAGTTGGTCGTTTTAAACCAGTTTTAGTTTTATTGGGTTTTAGCAGCATTCTGTAGCAGCCATCTTGGAAACGATGTGATGTTTTTCGACTCCAAACTGAAGTTAAAACCTGCAGATTTTGTACGTGGGAACGTCATTTAACAAAATCCTAACAATTTCATGAGAAATCGGCATAAAAATAGGTAAGAGTTGCGAAAAATAATGACAAACAAACATCAGCAAACATCGTGGCCACGATGTTCGCTAATGTCCGTCAAATTAATTTTTCACAAACTTTACTATTTTCTAGCTGGATTCTCAAGAAATATATTAGACAAGATGGAATAGACAATTTATCAACTAAATTTAGACGTGATTTTGATTTTGACTTGGTTTAAACAAAATCCCCAGCTAAGTTCAAGCTAGAATTTAATTAAAACCAAAGTAAAAACATGTCATTCAAAAATTGCTGTAAAATCAGGCTAAAACCAACTTTTCTAAAATGTCTAAAACCAGGTTAGTTTTAATCTTCGATTGAAACTATTGAACAAATGTTGCATATCAACGACCGATATTTCCACTGTTATTGATTGTTGTATCAAAATATTGATACAACATCTAATAAACATTCATTGGATGTGGTATCAATATTTTGGTACAACAATCAAACAGTGGAATTATCGGTTGTTGATATGCAACATTTGTTTAATGTTAAATCAACATCTTGTTATGTTTTAATGTTGAAAAAATGTTGATAAAAATGACATTCTAATATTGAATCAACATTTTTCATTGTAAACATCAGTAATTGGTTCAGTTTATATGATTTTCAGGCATTTGCATATACCACTCTTTTATAATCCTATATAAATATGGCCTTTTAGCTCCGTACAACTTGGTCCATCTTCTGTTTTTTGCTCCTCTTTTACCTTTTGACCATTTCCATACTCTGAAATTCAGAGCAAACTGTTTTAATTCCACTCTGTGCAAGCAAGTGACTTGAAAAATGTACATTTTGAAATTTCCAAGAGTTTGTGGCTTCATTTAAAATAGATGCATCCTGCTTCAGAGTAAGTGAAGTTCATAATTATTTCATCGCAAACATGCATAATCTGAATCCAAATTGTAAGGTTAATAGAAATAATGCATATCTTAGGAGTAGGTTCTTTCAATTTACGCTTCAAAAACTAAATTATTCCCCTTTATGTCTAATGCACTAGACATGACATATTTCCACTAATGACACAAAGACACTCCAAGAGGGAAAAAAATATATCTCTCTTAAAAGCACAGATTGAAAGCCCCCTATGCTAAAAATTGCCCATCTATTTTTGATAACTAAAGAATTTGTCGCCATAGGCTTATTGATTCAATTGGTCTCTTGTATTGACCTTTACATAGTAAGGTCTTATGGTTAGTTCACATTGGTGTTCACACCACTCTGTAACGTAACGTAATGTAAGGTGGCTGCGCAATGCATTGTAGGTTTAGAATCACAAAAGTAAACTTAAGATCCTTCTTGAAAATTAATTTTGAAGTAGGAAGTAGAGTAACTTAAGAAATTACAGCAACCAATGAGAAGACAGCTGCTTCTCGCATGAAAAAGAAGATGGAATGAGAACTTACATGATTGGCCAGTTTACATTTACTGTCTACAAACAGTGTGAAGAAATCCATACTTTACTTTCCTTAAGTTATGCTAAGTTACGTTACGTTCAATATGAACTAACCATTATAAACTCTATTTAACAATTCGTGCACAAAACTCCCATTGGTTAATGACCTATGCATTGTACTGAAAGTATATATTGTGGTATCTTATTTTAATTCTCTAGTTGAGCTGATTGTGAGTCAAAAAATCATTGCTTTGTAGTCCAAAAATGTGCGTGCCATTGTTAACAAACGAAAACGCTAATTATTTACATTTGGCTTTTTGTATTGTTGCGCACATTTTTTGGCTACGAAACAATATATACTTTCAGTACAATGCAAAAAAGTTCACTCTAGTTTCATGCACGAATTGTTGGATAGAGTTTTATTCCATTCCACATAGTCCAAAACAATACCGATTGTCCATAATCAGAAAATGAGAAAGAGTAATTAGAAAATCAAATATTTTGTAAATTAACAGGTTTTCCACAGTTTAAACACACTTTCCATAATTTACACTACACCTCCTTGCCAAAAAAATGGAACAGGTCAGAAAAATGGAAATTTCTTAAAAGCTGTAATACTGACAGACAAATGGTTTTAAGAGGATTTATAGGAATGGTAGAGCTATCATTTCGTGTAAAATTTTTGAAGATTGATTAATTAGTTACTGAGAAAAAATTAAAAACCACCAAAATCAGGTTTTTGCAATTTTTGACAATATCTCGAGAACTGTTGAAGATAAAATTAAAAATTAAACTTATCTAGGCTGTTCAATTTCTTGGGCAACTTTTCTAAATTGGATGTATGGGTCTGCGAAACCCTCAAAAAAAGTCATAATGGAGATATGAAATGGTTGTCAACAATTAAAATTTTCAAAAATCATTACAACCAGAATTCTTGATGAATTAAGCCATACATCCTGGATGTGTTAGATGTATGTATGCAATTAAACATCTTGGAGTATCATTGGATTTGGAATAAAATTCTGGTCATAATGATTTTTTGAAAATTTTGATTGTTGACAACCATTAAATAGCTCCATTATGACTTTTTTTGAGGGCTTCGCAGACCCATAATCTAATTTAGAAAAGTTGCCCAAGAAATTAAACATCCTAGATAAGTTTAATTTTTAAATTTATCTTCAACAGTTCTTGAGATATTATGAAAATTGCAAAAACCTAATTTTGGTGGTTTTTAATTTTTTCTCAATAACTACTTAATTAATCTTCAAAAATTTTAAATGATAGCTCTACCATTCCTATAAATCCTCTTAAAACCATTTGTCTGTCAGTATTACAGCTTTTAAGAAATTTTCATTTTTCTGACTTTAAAAAAGTACCTGTTCCATTTTTTTGGCAAGGAGGTGTACAGCTACTTTCCTAATAACAGACTGCTGTATTTAACATATAATTATAAAAAGAAACAACATGAGAACACATTGAAATAAAGTTGGAAAATCAATGGCTTTAATGTTCTCATAACATCCGTACTTGGTGAAAAACAAGCAGCCCAGACTCCATTGGAGCCCGGACCAGGACTTGAACCCAGATCCCCCAATTGCCGGTTGGGTGCTTTACCATTAAGCTACCTGGGACTCCAACAGAATCAGAGACTGGATGTTACTTCACCACTCCACTTCCCTCACCACTTGATGTCATTTATTAGACGACAGACATCACGACATCACTTCGTTGCCATGGACAATAAATCACAATGGCAAGTAACCCCTAGCGGGGAAACTTAGAACTACCGCATATTACCTCAGCCTCAGGTGATGTATATAAATAAGAAACAACACGAGAACACATTGAAATAAAGTTGGAAAATCAATGGCTTTAATGTTCTCATAACATCCGTACTTGATGAAAAACAAACAGCCCAGACTCCATTGG
>JH431226.1:77457-94639 GCA_000239455.1 Strigamia maritima
ATAAAAAAAAAAAAAAAAAAAAAAAATTTACTAAAAGACAAAATTTAGGCAAAATTCGCCAATTCGGTATTCGGTCGACATTTTGAACAATTCCGAACAGGATATTCCGAACCAGAACATTGAAATTTCCAAATATCTGAATATATTTATTTTCAGCCGGATTACCGGACACCGAAGCCGAATCCGGATATCCGGTGCATCCCTAGTGCATTCAATTCTCGAAACATAAGTCACTTAACCTTCTTTTAAAGCGTTATAGAAAGCGTAAGAGACGTAAATTACAATTTTGAGCAAAACATAAATTGTATTCAAACAATACATGATGTTACATAATTGCATCTTGACTAAAAGACATTAATACTTATAGAAGCGCTCTAAACTTTTCCTTTCCCTTAGTTCGGCTGCCATTTTGTATTGTTAAAATTTTCATGCCACTCTGGAGTGAAATAAGTGCATTTATTTACCACTCTCTGCCAGATATCTTGATGCTAAAATTGAACTGCGCATTGCCAACTGCGAACAAAAACTAATGTAACAATATACCATCAATTTTCTCAAAGATTTATTGCGGGAACCTGCAAATTATCTATAATTAACTCCCAAGAATAAAAAAAAACTAAAACAATGAGCACAAATCCACCCAAACTAATCTTTACCAGTCCTCAATTTAATAAGGTTACTTATTCTCCTTGTACAGTTCAACCATAACAAGAGTATAACTCCTCAATAAAACAACTCAATAAATGTCATCTTGTGTATCACAGGATTAACCCACAAACCTAAATGGAAGAGAGTGTTCCTGAGCTCAACTCCAATCACACTTTCTCACACTCCGAATAAATAAATATTTCATCACCATAACAACATTTCTAAAGAAAATTGTTCCACCAATAAAAAAAAATAAAAAATAAAAAAAAAAAAATGCTCTGCACACAAAACCTTATTGATAGCTGACCCTTGCCAATCAATTTCCATCCAGGACTCTTAACCTGTGGGCAAGAAATGTCATTACGCGTTTTGCCACCTGACTGCAATATGTTAAGCTGCACCCAAATTGGATAACAGTGCGGAGATGCACGTCACGCAACCGCGTTCCGAACATGGTTCCACGTCAAGAGCGTGGGAAAGGAAGTTTGACATTTTTGACAAGAAAAGTGGCGTTTCAATCTCTAATAATAAAATTATTTAAAAAAAAAAAAAAAAATTTTTACTTGATTTCATTTTGTGTGCAATTGTTTCCGTCGGTAAATATTTGCTTTACAAATTAGAATTGGCTCTGTGACTGGTTTTCCATTAGTGCACTGACCTCAACACGTGAGAAAAATGCGGAATATACGTGCGTTAAGTCAGGTTAAAAAATTGCATCAAAGATTAAGTCTTTTTTTATTATTATTATGTATTCATTTATGCATTCGTTTATGCAATTCTTTTCATGGAAATGAAAAAATACTGTGATTGTATGGCCAGGAAATGTGAGTAATTTTTAAGTGTGTGAGTTTCATAAGGATTGGTCATGCATAATCCGGGGCAAATGTGTATGAAATTTTATTATTTTTAATTGTTGTTGATAAAAAATTTCAGATTTTATTTTTAAAAAAAAATTGTTGTGAAAAATTGTAGAATTGTTTTTATGCAATTTAAAGGTGTGAAGCCCAAAGTTTTTTCAGTGTTTTTTAAATGGAAATTAAAGTGTTTTTAATGGAAATTAAAGTGTTTTTAATTATGGAAATAAAAGTGTTTTTTTTATAGAAATTAAAGTGTTTTTATGGAAATCTAAGATTTTTCAGTAAATTTTATGGAAATTTAAGATTTTTCAGTAAATTTTATGGAAATTTAAGATTTTTCAGTAAATTTTATGGAAATTTGAGATTTTTCCTGTGAATTATAAGCAAATTTGAAGCTTTTACATCACATTTTAATAATAATTTCAATAAAAATATGTTTAACATTTTCTGACTTATTTAAATAGCATTCCCCTTAAGAAAAGTCTCACAATTCAATTCAATCTTAAAAACGCACAACAACAAATTCTATTAATCCGTAACCTCAACAACCCACAAAATTCCTAACCCAACAACTCAAAAATTCCAACAAACAAAAAAAAAAAAATACTAAATCCTCGCCAAACGTCCACATTTCCATTAAATAATTCAAAACAAGAGCCATTTACCAGCACAATTACCCCCGAACCGACTACTGAATACCCAGACCGTATGTAATTACTTAATTTATATCCAAGCTACCAAAAAAAAAAAATAAAAAAAAAAAATAAATAAAAAAAAAAAAAAATAAATAAAAATAAAAATAAAATGCAACTCATTTATGACGAATCAAATTAAGCAGCTGCTTCTTTTATATTCATATATATGAGCTTGTCTCCCATTTCCACCATCCCTTTACCCCTGTTTTAATTTCCAGCGCAAGGAAAATGATTTTAATTAAACTTTTTCTGCGCACCCTCTGGGGAAATATTCAGTGGTTCACATGCTAAGTGTTGTTAAACTAAACATTGGGCCAACACAATAAAAAAAAACCAAAAAAAAGTGGAAAATTTAAATTTGGCCTTTAGGACAAGTCTCAAAAATTCATCGAATTTTTCTATTATTTTATCTTTGTAATAAATTCAATTTCTGTCCATAGGTGGCAATCTCACATCATGACAAAAGAATAAAATAAATTGTATTTTAAAAAAAAGAAATTTTTGATTGATAACATGGCAAAAAAAAAAAAAAAATTAACTCCATCTGGTGGATAAGAAACCATCTAATTATGTGAAAAAATTGGCAAGATGAAAATTCATACTCCCACCCCTAGGGGGGTCAATAATACAATTGAATAATCTATAATGTGAAACAACAGATGTGTAAAGACTCAAAAATAAAAAATAAAAAATTGGAATTTATTTTTTGTTATCATCCAATCATGAAGCAATCATCTAAAAATGTTGGAATAATTTTAATGTATTGTTTGATAATAATTAGTGTAAATGTTTCTCATTATTTTGCAATAAATTTACACTGGGAGTAAATAATTGCACTACCAAAGACCAGAAATGTGACACAGCATTGTTACAGGCTTAAATCAAGCTTCGCGTTCCGTGATGACATTGCTGGCGCGTCCTAATGGTCATTTTTGCCAAAACTCGATAACATTAACCAAGTTTAAACAAATTATTAAGCGAATTTTGTCTGTCCTGTTATGTGATTTATTGATAAGTTATTGATCGTTTCTGTTGAATATGAAACAATTTACCTTTCGAATTATTTACATTAAATTAAATGTGCATTTTTTTAAATATTGCATTAGACGGGGCTACGTATTCGGTTAAGTCATTCAAACACATGTAAAATATTTACGAACACATTAATTGTCTGTTTTGCATTTTAAAAGGCGATTTCAGGCGAATTTATTGGAAGATGTATTAATTTGTTTGTAAATGAGTTAAAAGATGTTACGATTGAATCTAATTAATGCATCAAACTCAAATTACTTCATAAGAAATTCTAAAAATAATTGAAGAATGCCAGAAATGTGTTAAAAGTGCGAAAAATGCAAAAAAAAGTGTCCAAATTGGATTAAAAAAATACTAAAAAAATAGACTTAAAAAAAAAAAAAAAAAAAAAAAAAAACAAAGCAAAACCTGCATTCAGAATGCCAAAATGCCTTAAACTGCCAAAAATAATTCATAAAAAATGCATTAAAAACCTAAATGCAGTTAACAAATGTCAAAACCGACTTAAATTCGACCTAAAAACCTCTTAAGCTGCATTCAAAAAGTCGTAAATTGTGTTGTAAATTTCACCATTAAAAAAATTTACAAATTGGTTTCAAAAACACAAACACAAAAATTGACTTTTTAAATGCAGCTACTTTCATTGTTAAATTTTCATTTTCTTCGCAAAATTCTGCATAACTCCACCAAATTTCCCAAAAATTTCCTTCCTAAATTCCCTCAAATTTCCTAAATTTCATCAAAATCACAAAAAAAAAACAACTATATCTAACATCTCTCAATACATCCTTCCCAAAAACAAACGACGACACCTAACGCCATCTACCAGCACCAAACCAAACCCCATTACATTCCTATTAAAAACAGCAACAAATCCACTTCTCCACATCCATAATCAAACCTTAAACATAAAAAAAAACAACAAAAAAAATCAAAAAAAAACCATTAAACATCTAATTACCCAATCACAAAAAAAAAACTCATAAAATAAAAAACACACCTTTAAGCCATTAAACTAATTTATACCCAAAAAAAAACCCCCTCACCTATCCCCATAAAAAACAACAAAAAACTCCACCAACAGCAACATTATGTACCATTTATTTGCCTAATACCAGATCACCTGAAGCGAAAGACCTCAACTGAGGGGTCCTAATTAAAAAGCGAGTTTGCTCCAGCTTCCACCAGCGAAAAATTCCTGTCAAGATTAAAACATGAGACCTCTCTGCAGGTATTCCTCCGGGACGTCTTTACAAGGCTAATTAAAATAATTAGCAGTCAGTCCATGGTTGACCACAAGCGACTCCATATAATTATGGCTATAAAATAAAATAGGGCGCGTTCGACTCGACTTCTGTTTAAGGGCTCGCGGCAGGTTTTGTTGACAATTCCGTGCCATTCTCTTCCTAATCCTGTCACTCGTTCTATTTAATGATGTTTTCCCAGCCCCACTCTTGTGTCTACTTTGTGCCCAAAATGGCGAGCAATAAACTTAGCGATAAGAGTGACGAGTGCCACATCGAGCGAGCGCGTAGATGTACAAAACATTTGCTCGTTGCAAATCGCCCATATAACGAGGTTTAATGCAGTGACGGAAAATTCCTTGTTGCACAACTAAAACGGATGTAAAGTGAGTTGTAAAACACCGCAATCACGACATTGTGTATATCGAGGCTCTTTTCATCAAGTTCCTGTCAATGTCTTTTATAGTGTCGACTTGAATTTTGTATTTACATATGTCTCTGGCCATATGAGAGATTTGAGAAGACAAAAAGTGGATCTTTGGAATCATCTGGCATGTGGAATAAGATGATTTATGACAAGACATGTCATTTTTAATGTATTTATAGTACTTATTTAGTCTAAAAGAGAAAGAAAGAGAGAGAGCGAGCTGTCATCTATATTAAGTTATATGTCCCTGCTGTCAGATATTTTTGTCTTTAGTTTATTCATGAATACGGTAATTATATGTGATAGTGAGTGGTACGACTTTGGTGGATATAAATGGCTCGTCATGCTAATCACCTGTTTCTATTACACTGTAAATTGAAATTCTAATATTTAGATAGATTGAGTGTCTAAAATGTGGTGGTCGTTTTTTTTTTAGATCTTAAGAGCTGTCTATTTACAAAATGAGTAATGTCTAAAAATTAGTACTCTATTCTAAGCATAAAGGTGCATTTTCATTTGCGAGAGAATTTCTCGCGCCACAAAAAAAATCGCGCCAACAATCGCACCGCTCTAAAAATCAAGCTCTAGCTTGAGCATTTTCATTAGAGCTAAAAGAGCCACGTCTCGCTTTCAAAATTTTTGTAAAAATCAGTTGACATTTCATGAAATATACATTAGTGTGAAATGTTTAGCATCAAATATTGCTGAATTTATTATTTTTTGGCTTTTCTGGATGTGGATGGCATTGATTAATCAAGATTAAAAATTCAAGTGGAGGAAAAAAAATCAGCGCCATTTGCAATTGTGGGTGGAGCCTGTTCAAATGCCAAAACTGTTGGTTCAGATTGACACATGGCGCGATTTTAGGCGCGATTTTGTGAGCAAAGCTAGACTTGACAGAAGCTCGCGAGAAACAGAATCGCGCCAACAATCGCGCGCCTTTGCAAGTCTAGCTTGCATGAAAATGGATAAGCGTGCGATTTTTGTCGCACGATTATTGAAAATTAGGCGCGAGAAATGGCATTTCTCGCAAATGAAAATGCACCTTTAGACCTTAGAGATTTTCATGTCTATACTGAATTTTTATTGTCTATTGAAAACTTTTAGACATTTGGATGAACACTTGTTAAGCAGCATTTAGCTTGGTCAGCACTTAGATGAGTGACTCTAAACTAAACTCCGTTTCCAAAATATTGCGAGAAACTCTCATTGGCTAGAGCCTTTTCCCGACGATTGTTCAATGCTCTTAAAAAAATAATTCGAGAAATCACCATAAAAGAGCATAAACGAACATAAACAAACAGAAACGAACAGAAACGAACAGAAACGAACAGAAACGAACAGAAACGAACAGAAACAAACAAAAAACGACCATAAACGACCATAAATATGACCACATATAGTCATATATGACCATATAGTCATATATGACCATATATTTGTATTAATGTGCGAGCAAACAGGCTCCAGCCAATGGGAGTTTCTCGCAATGTTTTGGAAACGGGAGTTTAGTTATTTCTGGCTTGGTTCAAAACATGGAGCCCCATGTGATCCATGAAGTGCTCCAGTTTCAATTTCCAGTCCACTTTACCTAGTAAGGTGAGGTCAGCCCGCCGCAGGCGTTAGGCTAGGACATAGGAAAAGTGAACTGGAAATTGAAATTGGAGCACTCCATGGATCACATGAGACTCCATGTTTTGAACCAAGCCGTTATTTCTCAACATTGTCCTTGTCTACATTAAGATGTTTCTATAACAAGACAATCTACAACTCACTATTTCTTAGTGCAATTGTGCAAATGCATAATTAGGTCCTCAGGAAAGTCAATCCACAAAACGCTACTTAAATTTTGTCATCAAAAACTCTTGAAAGTGGATTCGCTTTCACATTTGTGATCACACTCTTTTGTAATGTAAAGCAAAATGGCTGTGCAATGCATTGTGGATTGAAAATAAAAACTTAAGTTCTTGTTTCAGAATTGATTTTGAAGTAGGAAGTAAAGTAACTTAAGAAATTACGGCAACCAATGCGAAGACAACTGCTTCTCGCATGAAAAACGAGATGAAATAAGAAATTGCGTGATTGGTCGGTTTACATTTACTGTCTACAAACAGTGTATAAGCAAAACCATACGTTGCTTTCCTTAAGTTATGTTAAATTTTCGTAAGTTACATAACGTTACGTTCACCATTAAGGTGCGTTTATACTGGGGCGGATAAACCACCTGTTTGTTGGTAGTAAACCTCTGAAACAGTGACCAACTTTGCAAAATAGCATGATCACCCGCGCGAAAATATTTACCCACTAAACGCAAACTTCACAAGCTTTGCTAGTTACCCACACGCGGGTGATTTGCCAACATATGGTTTATCCGATCCGGTGTGAACAGTAGGAAAGTAACAGTAAAAGAGTAAGACAGTGCTGCAAGAGATAGTGGTTTCTGCGGCTACATGATTGCAACTAAACTGGTTGTTTACTGCCTTTACTTTATTTCTCGCCCATAATGCATTTATTTCTTGCTTCACTGTTACTGTTAGTGTGAACACAAGTGGTGTGAACACTAAACCAGGAAATAATCAATTTAAAAAATAAAAAAAATAAAAATCTGTGCTGCACATAGTTACAACTAAACAAATAAGTTAAAAAAATATGTATTCCATTGACACAGTTCACCTAGCTTTCAGATAACATCAATGGTATTTAATTGCGATAATGACTAAAACCATTTGGCAGGAGCAAAAAAAAATGAAGCTAATTAAGAACAAGGCTCTCGTGTGGAACAAAAGACGATGAATGAAAGTAATTGACCCGTTAACCTCACACTAATTTAACTCTTTCCACACATAAGTGCGTGGAATCTGCTTTTCACAACTTGTAAATTTTAATTGTCTTTTTTTATCTTGCTGTGTACCGCCCAATTTGTTATTCAGTTTAACTGGAGATTAACAACTGATCTTATTGAGTCAAAAATTAAGATAAGGTATCTTCTTAATTAATGAGGGTATAAGGGTATCTATCATTTATAATGTTAATTTTACCATATTATAAATT
Source organism: Strigamia maritima (assembly GCA_000239455.1). Taxonomy (NCBI): domain Eukaryota; kingdom Metazoa; phylum Arthropoda; class Chilopoda; order Geophilomorpha; family Linotaeniidae; genus Strigamia; species Strigamia maritima. Next base: position 85,412 of record JH431226.1, read on the forward strand.
CTGTGCATCAAGTATATGATCTAATAAAACTTAAAACATAAATTGATGACAAAAATAGAAACCCAACTTACTTGCTAATGCTTCTTGCTATGAAATACACGCATTTGACTTAAAATAAAAGCTTCAGTATCACAAACTGGAATTCTAAAAAAAATGTAAAAGAAATTGTATATTATTAATTTTATATCGATTACTCACAAAAAAATCACAAACTTATTTTTAGGACCGTGAGTACACAATAGGGGTATTCAGAAACTGTCGCATAAGTGCGCAAATGCGTAAGTGTGAAAATGTGATTTCACACATGCGCACCGGAAGCCTCATAGGCTGCATGTTATGTTATGTGACTCACACGGGCGACTCACACTCACACCCAAAGAGGTGCGCATAGTGCGTTTCACATGTGATTGGAAATGGTGGGCAGGCATAACTGCCTAGAACTAAAATTATGGTACCTCTTGCCTAGTATTAAAATTATATGGTACCAACAGTTATGGGTTTTAGTGTTACCTGGATCAATATGGCGTCTCATTATTTTAGTACTAGGCATGTGGTACCTTTTTTATAACTTTGGGTACCCATAATTTTAGTACTAGGCAAGTGGTACCATTTTCAACTTTGGTACCATTTTCAACTTTGGTACCATTTTCAACTTTGGTACCATTATCAACTTTGGTACCAAAGCTAAAAATGGTACCAAAGTTGAAAATGGTACCAAAATTAATAATGGTACCAAAGTTGAAAATGGCACCAAAATTAATAATGGTACCGAAGTTGAAAATGGTACCAAAATTAATAATGGTACCAAAGTTAATAATGGTACCAAAGTTAATAATGGTACCATATATCTAAGACTAAAATTAGGTACCAAAATTAAAAATGTTACCACTTGCCTAGTACTAAAATTATGGTATTTGATACCATTTTTAACTATACACAATTTGAGAAAACTTTGGAATATAATCATCCCGCCTGTTTTGGGCACTGAGCATGCGCAGTGTGAGTTTCACACACACACACACACACTTGCGCAATCTTGCATTTTGGGTGTTTCAGAAACTTTGCGCACTGAGCATGTGCAGTCTGAGTTTCACATTTTCACAGTCTCACACTTGCACACTCATGCGCTGTTTCTGAATACCCCTACTCTTATAATTCACATTAGAGAGGCTTTATAACAACAGAAGATTAACCATCAAACAAATGAAGATATTGCTAGGTTGGACCACAAGGTTTCATCGCTGTTGAGCGCCATCTACCGACGAAATAAATCAAAAGTTAGAAAAGACAAAAACTATAGTTGGACCCCGCAAAAACTAAATTTTGGTATATGTACACTTAAAAAACATGAATAATTTTCCATTACTATTGGATGGCTTCAAAAATGCTTCAAGATGCTTCAAGATGCTGTTTTCGCAGGAGCCTGCGGAAAGCTGAAAACAAAAATCATCAAATTAAACGTTCTTGGCCTCTACCTTGTAAGCTAAATTCAAATCTAACCGGGAAGCTGGAACGGGATAAAGTTCCAGCTGAAAAGCCAAGAATTAAAATTTAGAAATAAAAAACTCCTACATTTACAGATCTTCGCAACCTGCACTCCATGTCTTCATCCAGTACTTCTAGCTTGTTATTCCCTTTAAAAAGTAAAATTAATAAAAATATTAAAAAATTAATTGCATTTTACATACTTACAAGATTTTGATCCTTTCCTAGTTTATTAATGCGATTTGTCAAAACAAATCTTTTCAAAACTCTATTAAACTGCAAAAAAAAACAAGTACTGAATTTCTAAAACTCCAACGAACTAGTGTAACTAAGACGGAATCATGGAATTGTGTTCTCCTCAATCGAAAGTTAAAGACACGCTCATTTACCTCGAAATAGCCATGCCTAGAAATATAAATAAATAAATAATGGAGTTTAATAAAAATATATAAAACTTTATAAAAAATAAAACAAACCTCAAAGTGTCTTATGATGATGGAACAGTCCAGTCCTCTTTTCTTTGGATAAAAGTTATTGCAAATTTAAAAAATAATGGCTGCATTGCAGTGAAGTACCGCTACTAATACACTGAATCTTCTCGATGAACTCCGACAAACTGTCAATGGAATCTCGATGAACTCCGACAAACTGTCAATGGAATCTCGATGAACTCCGACAAACTGTCAATGGAATCTCGATGAACTCCGACAAACTGTCAATGGAATCTTGATGAACTCCGACAAACTGTCAATGGAATCTCGATGAACTCCGACAAACTGTCAATGGAATCTCGATGAACTCCGACAAACTGTCAATGGAATCTCGATGAACTCCGACAAACTGTCAATGGAATCTCGATGAACTCCGACAAACTGTCAATGGAATCTCGATGCAACTCCGATGCAGGCGTAATCCCGACGAACTCTAAACGAACTCTGAACGAATTCTCTTGATGAACTCGTAACCGACGCCATCTCGATGAACTTGTAACCGACATCATCTTGATGAACTCTCGGTGGCACAAAAATCAAAACGTTGAAAACACTAACACTAATACAATACAATGAAAAACCATAATTGTTCATTTTCATACTTGTAAAGTTCTTTGTCCTTTCCTGGTTATTAACCAAATTAATCTATTTCAGAAAAAATTAAAAAACAATCTGTAATTTAATCACATTGCATCAAAATTTTTTCAAAAACTGAACTTTATACATTTCTTGTAACAATTATAACATTTGATAATTAAAAATTGATATATTCAAAACCACAAATGATAATTATTTTCACATTACTATTGGATGTCTTCAAATGTTGTCTTCGCAGGTCGCCTGGAAAGCTGAAGACTGAAATGAGAAGTTAAACATGCTCTTGGCCCCTACCAAATAAGCTAATTCGAACATAACCGGGAAGCTGAAACGGGAAAAAAGGTTCCAGCTGAATGGCCAAGAGTTAAATAAGAAAATAAAACCTCCTACATTTAGTAGTCTTCGCAACCTGCACATCCTATCTTCATCCAGTTGTTTCAGAAATCCTATCTGTGGAAAAAAATCCAAAAAAATTAATATTTCAAAAATATTGAAAATTAATTGTACTTTTACATACTTAAAAGATCTTGGTCCTTTCTTAATGTAACAATCCAATTTGCATCAAGAATCTTTCAGTCACCTTAAAAATATAAACGAAATTTAATAAAAATGTATAATAAAAAAGAAACAATTCTTTATTTGCATACTTCACATGTTTAAGCTCCTGACATCCACAGTAATAGTTTCAACCAATTTCTTCAAATAATTTTGCTCAATTGATCAACTCAGTTCCTGCACAAAGATTTACAGATTCATTAAATGGTTTCCAGCACTTATGCCGGCTATAAAATGCTTACTGATGTAGTTTCCAGTCGTACGTCATAACACACAGTATTATGGCACAAGGCCATCGACATCTCTATCTCAAAAAGAAGCTTAAAGATATTAGAAATGTACCACAAATTTTCAATATTTTCAAATAGTATATCAATACTGGTACTGACAGTGGTATTCAGAAACTGCATATCTACTAGTTCCATGTTCAGTGCATATCTGCCAGTGTCATGTCCAGTGCAAACTTACCAGTGCATGTTAATTACATACTTACCAGTGCCATGCCCAATACATATAGTGCCATGTCCAATACATATAGTGCCATGTCCAATACATATAGTGCCATGTCATCTATTATACAATATAGTTTAGTTACCAATGAGGCTCCAGTTCATACTTACTAGTGCTACACAGCTCTGTGTCACCTTGAACACAAAGTTATTATAAAAACCTCAGTAAACTGCCAAAATAACAAAGACATAACAACAGTTATTACATGGGAATAAATAAATTCATTTCAATTTTGCCTAAAAACATTTAAAAAGTGAGAAACCATAATTATTCATTTTCATATAACTGTGAAGTTCTTGGTCCTTTCCTGGTTGTCATTAATCGCAATCTAATTATAAAAGATATAAAAAAATTAATTTAATTTAATCATTGCACATACAATTTTTAAAAATCTGAAATAAAAGTAATATTTTATTCAGACAAAGATGCTTTCAGAAATAATTATAACATTTGACACTTATAAAAATAAACAATCATGGTACTCCAAAACCAAAATGATAATTATTTGCACATTACTATTGGATGTCTTCAAATGTTGTCTTCGCAGGTCGCCTGGAAAGCTGAAAACTGAAATGATAAGTTAAACATGCTCCTGGCCCTACCAAATAAGCTAATTCGAACCTAACCGGGAAGCTGGACGGAAAAGGTTCCAGCTGAATGGCCAAGAGTTAAATAAGAAATAAAACCTCCTACATTTAGCAGTCTTCGCAACCTGCACATCCTATCTTCATCCAGTTGTTTCAGAAATCCTATCTGTGGAAAAAAATACAAAAAAATTAATATTTCAAAAATATTGAAAATTAATTGTACTTTTACATACTTAAAAGATCTTGGTCCTTTCTTATTGTAACAATCCAATTTGCATCAAGAATCTTTTAGTCACCTTAAAAATATAAACGAAATTTAATAAAAATGTATAATAAAAGAAGAAACAATTCTTTATTTGCATACTTTACATGTTTAAGCTCCTGACATCCACAGTAATAGTTTCAACCAATTTCTTCAAATAATTATGCTCAATTGATCAACTCAGTTCCTGCACAAAGATTTACAGATTCATTAAATGGTTTCCAGCACTTATGCCGGCTATAAAATGCTTACTGATGTAGTTTCCAGTCGTACGTCATAACACACAGTATTATGGCACAAGGCCATCAACATCTCTATCTCAAAAAGAAGCTTAAAGATATTAGAAATGTACCACAAATTTTCAATATTTTCAAATAGTATATCAATACTGGTACTGGCAGTGGTATTCAGAAACTGCATATCTACTAGTTCCATGTTCGTGCATATCTGCCAGTGTCATGTCCAGTGCATACTTACCAGTGCCATGTCCATTACATACTTACCAGTGCCATGCCCAATACATATAGTGCCATGTCATCTATTATACAATATAGTTTAGTTACCAATGAGGCTCCAGTTCATACTTACTAGTGCTACACAGCTCTGTGTCACCTTGAACACAAAGTTATTATAAAAACCTCAGTAAACTGCCAAAATAACAAAGACATAACAACAGTTATTACATGAGAATAAATAAATTCATTTCAATTTTGCCTAAAAACATTTAAAAAGTGAGAAACCATAATTATTCATTTTCATATACCTGTGAAGTTCTTGGTCCTTTCCTGGTTGTCATTAATCGCAATCTAATTATAAAAGATATAAAAAAATTAATTTAATTTAATTATTGCACATACAATTTTTAAAATTCTGAAATAAAAGTAATATTTTATTCAGACAACAATGCTTTCAGAAATAATTATAACATTTGACACTTATAAAAATAAACAATCATGGTACTCCAAAACCAAAATGATAATTATTTGCACATTACTATTGGATGTCTTCAAATGTTGTCTTCGCAGGTCGCCTGGAAAGCTGAAAACTGAAATGATAAGTTAAACATGCTCTTGGCCCCTACCAAATAAGCTAATTCGAACCTAACCGGGAAGCTGGAACGGGAAAAAGGTTCCAGCTGAATGGCCAAGAGTTAAATAAGAAAATAAAACCTCCTACATTTAGCAGTCTTCGCAACCTGCACATCCTATCTTCATCCAGTTGTTTCAGAAATCCTATCTGTGGAAAAAAATCCAAAAAAATTAATATTTCAAAAATATTGAAAATTAATTGTACTTTTACATACTTAAAAGATCTTGGTCCTTTCTTAATGTAACAATCCAATTTGCATCAAGAATCTTTCAGTCACCTTAAAAATATAAACGAAATTTAATAAAAATGTATAATAAAAAAGAAACAATTCTTTATTTGCATACTTCACATGTTTAAGCTCCTGACATCCACAGTAATAGTTTCAACCAATTTCTTCAAATAATTTTGCTCAATTGATCAACTCAGTTCCTGCACAAAGATTTACAGATTCATTAAATGGTTTCCAGCACTTATGCCGGCTATAAAATGCTTACTGATGTAGTTTCCAGTCGTACGTCATAACACACAGTATTATGGCACAAGGCCATCAACATCTCTATCTCAAAAAGAAGCTTAAAGATATTAGAAATGTACCACAAATTTTCAATATTTTCAAATAGTATATCAATACTGGTACTGGCAGTGGTATTCAGAAACTGCATATCTACTAGTTCCATGTTCAATGCATATCTGCCAGTGTCATGTCCAGTGCATACTTACCAGTGCATGTCCATTACATACTTACCAGTGCCATGCCCAATACATATAGTGCCATGTCATCTATTATACAATATAGTTTAGTTACCAATGAGGCTCCAGTTCATACTTACTAGTGCTACACAGCTCTGTGTCACCTTGAACACAAAGTTATTATAAAAACCTCAGTAAACTGCCAAAATAACAAAGACATAACAACAGTTATTACATGAGAATAAATAAATTCATTTCAATTTTGCCTAAAAACATTTAAAAAGTGAGAAACCATAATTATTCATTTTCATATACCTGTGAAGTTCTTGGTCCTTTCCTGGTTGTCATTAATCGCAATCTAATTATAAAAGATATAAAAAATTAATTTAATTTAATCATTGCACATACAATTTTTAAAAATCTGAAATAAAAGTAATATTTTATTCAGACAAAGATGCTTTCAGAAATAATTATAACATTTGACACTTATAAAAATAAACAATCATGGTACTCCAAAACCAAAATGATAATTATTTGCACATTACTATTGGATGTCTTCAAATGTTGTCTTCGCAGGTCGCCTGGAAAGCTGAAAACTGAAATGATAAGTTAAACATGCTCTTGGCCCCTACCAAATAAGCTAATTCGAACCTAACCGGGAAGCTGGAACGGGAAAAAGGTTCCAGCTGAATGGCCAAGAGTTAAATAAGAAAATAAAACCTCCTACATTTAGCAGTCTTCGCAACCTGCACATCCTATCTTCATCCAGTTGTTTCAGAAATCCTATCTGTGGAAAAAAATACAAAAAATTAATATTTCAAAAATATTGAAAATTAATTGTACTTTTACATACTTAAAAGATCTTGGTCCTTTCTTAATGTAACAATCCAATTTGCATCAAGAATCTTTCAGTCACCTTAAAAATATAAACGAAATTTAATAAAAATGTATAATAAAAAAAGAAACAATTCTTTATTTGCATACTTCACATGTTTAAGCTCCTGACATCCACAGTAATAAGTTTCTAACCAATTTCTTCAAATAATTATGCTCAATTGATCAACTCAGTTCCTGCACAAAGATTTACAGATTCATTAAATGGTTTTCAGCACTTATGCCGGCTATAAAATGCTTACTGATGTAGTTTCCAGTCGTACGTCATAACACACAGTATTATGGCACAAGGCCATCAACATCTCTATCTCAAAAAGAAGCTTAAAGATATTAGAAATGTACCACAAATTTTCAATATTATCAAATAGTATATCAATACTGGTATACTGACAGTGGTATTCAGAAACTGCATATCTACTAGTTTCATGTTCAGTGCATATCTGCCAGTGTCATGTCCAGTGCATACTTACCAGTGCATGTCCATTACATACTTACCAGTGCCATGCCCAATACATATAGTGCCATGCCCAATACATATAGTGCCATGTCATCTATTATACAATATAGTTTAGTTACCAATGAGGGTCCAGTTCATACTTACTAGTGCTACACAGCTCTGTGTCACCTTGAACACAAAGTTATTATAAAAACCTCAGTAAACTGCCAAAATAACAAAGACATAACAACAGTTATTACATGAGAATAAATAAATTCATTTCAATTTTGCCTAAAAACATTTAAAAAGTGAGAAACCATAATTATTCATTTTCATATACCTGTGAAGTTCTTGGTCCTTTCCTGGTTGTCATTAATCGCAATCTAATTATAAAAGATATAAAAAATTAATTTAATTTAATCATTGCACATACAATTTTTAAAAATCTGAAATAAAAGTAATATTTTATTCAGACAAAGATGCTTTCAGAAATAATTATAACATTTGACACTTATAAAAATAAACAATCATGGTGCTCCAAAACCAAAATGATAATTATTTGCACATTACTATTGGATGTCTTCAAATGTTGTCTTCGCAGGTCGCCTGGAAAGCTGAAAACTGAAATGATAAGTTAAACATGCTCTTGGCCCCTACCAAATAAGCTAATTGTATTTCAAAAATATTGAAAATTAATTGTACTTTTACATACTTAAAAGATCTTGGTCCTTTCTTAATGTAACAATCCAATTTGCATCAAGAATCTTTCAGTCACCTTAAAAATATAAACGAAATTTAATAAAAATGTATAATAAAAAAAGAAACAATTCTTTATTTGCATACTTCACATGTTTAAGCTCCTGACATCCACAGTAATAGTTTCAACCAATTTCTTCAAATAATTATGCTCAATTGATCAACTCAGTTCCTGCACAAAGATTTACAGATTCATTAAATGGTTTCCAGCACTTATGCCGGCTATAAATGCTTACTGATGTAGTTTCCAGTCGTACGTCATAACACACAGTATTATGGCACAAGGCCATCAACATCTCTATCTCAAAAAGAAGCTTAAAGATATTAGAAATGTACCACAAATTTTCAATATTATCAAATAGTATATCAATACTGGTATACTGACAGTGGTATTCAGAAACTGCATATCTACTAGTTCCATGTTCAATGCATATCTGCCAGTGTCATGTCCAGTGCATACTTACCAGTGCATGTCCATTACATACTTACCAGTGCCATGCCCAATACATATAGTGCCATGCCCAATACATATAGTGCCATGCCCAATACATATAGTGCCATGCCCAATACATATAGTGCCATGTCATCTATTATACAATATAGTTTAGTTACCAATGAGGGTCCAGTTCATACTTACTAGTGCTACACAGCTCTGTGTCACCTTGAACACAAAGTTATTATAAAAACCTCAGTAAACTGCCAAAATAACAAAGACATAACAACAGTTATTACATGAAAATAAATAAATTCATTTCAATTTTGCCTAAAAACATTTAAAAAGTGAGAAACCATAATTATTCATTTTCATATACCTGTGAAGTTCTTGGTCCTTTCCTGGTTGTCATTAATCGCAATCTAATTATAAAAGATATAAAA
>JH431228.1:12404-38978 GCA_000239455.1 Strigamia maritima
TATTACACAAAAATTGATTAAAATATTTTGCCTTATATTTTGTGGCCTCTGGCCTTATACGTAGTGAAAATGCATAAGAATAAGAATTTGATATTCTTGTTTTAAAAAAAATTTGAATTTTTTTTTTTTAATTTTTTTTTTTAAATTCGCCCAATTGACCATTTGCCGAATTGACCTTCGGCCAGTATAAATTCGCCGAATTAACCTATTCGCCAAATTGTCTTCGTCGAATTGACCTCGCCGAATTGACCACGCCGAATTGACCTTCGCCCAGTTGTCCGGATCCCGTTTTTATATTCCATTTCAGAGTTTTGATATTCCATTTCAGAGTTTTGATATTCCATTTCAGAGTTTTGATATTCTATTTCAAAGTACTGTTACTTCAAAAATGTAGTTTTTCACACACAAAACTCTCATTTTGGAGTACCATTACTCTGATTATGTAGTTGGCCACAGGACAATGCATAACTCCAGAAATGGAGTAAAATGGCGACTTTTTTTCTATGAGTGTAGTCACACGAAAGGGCGTGGCCGGCTATACCAAACAAACTTGCTCAGCAACTCTCTTTTATATATTAAATCATTATCTGTTCAAATGACATCAAGTGATATTGAAAAAAGGATAACTTGGAGCTCTTGCATGTACTTCGCTATTATCTGATTATTGGAAATAAAAACCAAGAGCATTAAAAACTTTAATGGTAAATTTATTGTCATAAATTTAGAAAAACAACAACCCATCAGTTTTAGGTTCATTTTGTGTAGATTGATTTTTAATTGTCGGCAACTTTCAACACCTACTGTAGCTCTATAAAACATTGGACAGAAACTTTTGTCTGATAACCTTGTACAAGACTTTTTCTAAATATTTACCGTTGCTGACTATGTATCTTCTTGTACTCATAAATATATCACTTTATACATGTAAGTGAATAGTTTAAATATGAAAGATTTCTGAAAATCAGTTCTTATAGTGTTTTGCAGTGGTTATAAGACTCAAAATTTGCACTCCAACAGCATGGGATGTCTTGGTGTGACCTTAATTTTAAATAAGGGTAATTGTCTAAATTGAAGTAATAAGTTTCCGAATTCTTAACCTTGGTATGATCTTGTTTACAGATAGTTTTCTGAGAAATGTCACAAAGGTAGTGTATTGATAAAGTAATAAAAAAATTGTATATGAACAACATATTCTGAAGGTTTATTTCTTATACTAGATCAATAAATCTTTAACACTATTTTTATATTTTTTATATTGTAGACAGAATTTCAATATTTAGGTTACAAATGGCTAAGAATTGGTGATCAAGCAATTCTTCATGAAAAAAATGCTCTTTTGAGATTAAATTTTCAGTCTGTAAGTTGTTTATTAATAATACAAGTATATATTTATTCAAATCGATGGTATAAAAGATTAGAATTGCTGGAAGCCTGAACAAAAATCACTATTTGAAAAGACCCATTAAGATAACAGCATTCGATGTACTGTATCTATACATCTCCGGTAATATTTTGTAAAGAGTTTACTGGTAATTTTGATTTTTTTCTTCCAAGTTTCCACCACTCGCCACCTTAACTTCTGTAAATAACTCACTGATATTGGGAGGTTTTTTTGGTCATATTTTCAACATTTTTAATACAGATTTCAATATAAGGTATCAAAGCGATTTCATTTAGTAATCCAAAAATAATTTTTTATTGATTTTTTGTTAGTTTTGAAATAATTAAATGCAAAGACAGTCAATTTGGTGCATTTATCAATGGAAGCTGGACAGGAATGATTAGTGATCTTACCCAAGGGGTATTTATTTCATATTAAATACTTTAAAGTATTACATTTTTTTTTCTTCTCAAATTGTTTAGCTAGCCGATATTTCTTTATCTGCTCTGATCTCCAGACAATTAAGTGGTCATGTGCACTTCTCACCGCAAATGTTTTCTTTGCAGTTTGATGTTGTATACAGAATATTAGAAAGGCATGAATGGGATTATGATTTCTATTCGCAGCCTTGTCAAATGGAAATATGGCTTTGTGTATTTGCAATAAGCTTGACAGTTATTATAGTTAAAGGTTTAGTGGATAATGTTTTAAACAAAAAGAATTGTGCGAGTTCTCTTCGAAATTTAATTAACGACCTGTTGCTTTGTTGGCCAATTGTTTTATCAGGTGTGAATATAACTTCAATAGGAAGTGAAACACAATTAATTTTTTTTTTTTTTTTAGTATTACTCACATAGATTTTCATCAAAGTCTATTAAATTTATCTTTGGAATCTACATCGCTTTTTCAATGCTACTCTTGATTAGTTACACTTCAATGTTAACGTCTTTACTTGCAAAACCAGATGCCAAAGTTCCTTTTTCTTCACTTACAGAAATGCTTGAAAAAACTGATTTTACTCCTGTGATTTTTAAGGGCGGTAAATTTGAAGAGATGTTCTCGGTATGATACAACTAAACTCTATTTAAAAATCCGTGCACGAAACTCCCATTGGTTAATGGCCTATGCATTGTACTCAATTGAGCCGAGTCGAGAAATCATTGCTTTGTAGTCCAAAAATGTCTATGCCATTGTTAACAAATGAAAACGTTTGTAAAATATTATAAAAAATTATTTATTTTTGGGTTACGAAACAATAATTTTTCGACGATAGGATTAATATGAAAATATACCACAATATATAGTTTCAGTACAATGCAAAAAATTCAGTTGTGTTCACGAATTGTTGGAAAGAGTTTATAAACTGCACACTATTTTCTTTTCACAAATTCTTTATAATGTTTATTTACATCGGTTGTATTTTTAATAGAAAACACCATACGAAAATAAACGTGTGCTCAGAGCTGATACTGGAGCCGAAGCGATTGATTTAATTTATAGTGGAAAAATGGCATTTCTTGGAGCGTTGAAAGAAGTTCAACAATTTATTGGGGAAAATTGTAGTTTTGATGTAGCACTTGAGCATATCAGCAGAGAACAAATGGCAATAGCTTATTCTAAACACTTTCCATATGTGGATTACTTCAATTTCAAGTAAATATGTTTCTGTCACACTTTTGAGTGTATTAATGGTTAATGCTTCTCTTCAACTAGGATTTTATTACTAAAGCAATATGGAATTTTATCGGTTGAATATGAACGTGCTACTTTCTTTAATGATTTGCAAAGATGTTCACTCCAAACTCCTTTTAATCCAGTTTCGTTTAGTAAAACAGTTGGAGCTTTCGTGGTCTTAATGAGTGGAGTTTTAATATCTTTAGTTGTTGGAATATTTGAATTGATAGTTCATAAACTTCTAATGATGTAGATTGTTTTACTATTTAATATTGCAATTTATTATTGAATTCATAATTTTCATACGATCAGTAAGATTTCACGTTGGATTATTTAAATTGGAAATTTAGAATTTCTGAAAAGCTTGTCGAGATTTTTTTTTTTTTTATTGAATCTGCAATTTATTCATGGTTTTCTTTTACTCTTGGATTTATACCGGCACACAGCATGCTTAATTTGTTGCATGCAAGTTGTTACCTGTTGAAAATTTCATGGTGCAATGTAATAGAAGGAATAGAATCAAAGAACTAATGTGTGTGTATCTAAAAATTGAGAAAATGATGCCGGTGTAGCAATGATGCATCTAATTACGGTTTCTAGCCCAACTTATTTTTGCATTCTTGCCTGAATTTGGATTTGACATGGTTTTGATGCATTTTTACGGTTTCCAGGACATGAGCCCTTGCGGCAGTTTATGAAGGCAGCATATGACTATATTTCTTGTTATGACTTCCCACGACACAAGAACATGTCTAAACATTTTATAAACATCTGAAATGTTGATTCAATATAAAAATGTTTTTTTTTTAATCAACATTTTTTCAACATTCAAACATAACATTAAACATTGATTTTACATTAAACAAATGTTGCATAACAACAATCGATACATATTTCCACTATTTGTTTGTTGTATCAAAATATTGATGTCCATTATAATGAACATTCATTGGATGAATATTTTGATACAACAATCAAACAGTGGAATTATCGGTTGTTGATATGTAATATTCGTTTAATGTTAAATCAACATCTTGTTATGTTTGAATGTTGAAAAAATGTCGATAAAAAAGACGTTCTGAATGTTGTTTAGAAATTTTCTTGTTTCGTGGGTTATTATTTATAATCCATAGTTCAATTCAAAGCATTACAATCTGGTTTTTTTAAATAATCAATTTGTTTCCTAATTATATAGTTTTATATATCACAATGACATGCATACGTGAATGGATTTTCTCCTTAATAGGAGTTTTATTGTCTTTTAATGAGCACTTGTCATGTACACATCACGATGATAATAAAACAGGAGAATTAATACAGTTTAATTAACTTTCCCGATAGTTTCAAACAAATTACTTTTCATTTATTTTTATAATGTCTTGACCTTACTAGCAGAATGGCGTAGTTATTAATTTCAACAGAACTTTTAAAATTTTGGATGTATTTGCTGACATTTGCATTAATAGTAATAGGTATGTAATAATAAAAGTTAAATTTTGAGAGAAAAAAATAAATTAATAGTTCTATGTATTTGTAGCAGGCTGCATTGGCTTAGAGGTAAGTACACAACATGCATTATTTCTGTTAATTTGTATACTGTTCAATGAGATTCAATGTTCACGTGTAAAAGGCTGAGAATATGCTGCAGACCGGCGTTAGAGTCACAGTTATTGAAGATGTAGGTTTAAGCAAAACCAAAAATGTAAATAAACTATACTTTTTGAGAATACGTACAGTAAAACCTCCGCAGACGGGACACCTCTGCGGTCGGGACGATATTGGCTGAACCCGACCCGATCAATCCCAACCAATAGAAATTTACCTCTGCGGACGGGACACCTCTGCAGACAGAACAGAGGACACCTCGTCCAATCCCGTTCGGTCTAAATGACCTCTGCGGACGGGACAAAACAATAAATTCGCCGTTTTACATTTTTACATTTTTTTACATTTTAAAATCAAACCATTAAAAATTTATTTTTAATTTTTAAAATTTTGAAATTTTTGAAAATTTAAATTTTGAAATTTTTGAAAATTTAAATTTTGAAATTTTGAAAATTTTTAAATTGAACTTAAAAAATTAACTTGAAACTGACCAGTCACAGACCATTACTTCTGCGGATGGGACAAAGGGCTTTTGTTCCGTCTACGGAGGGTCCCTCTGCGGATGGGACAAAGGGCTTTTGTCCCGTCTACGGAGGGTCCCTCTGTGGACGGGACACCTCTGCGGACGGGAAAAAGTATGGCTGGACCCGAGGTGTCCCGTCCGCGGAGGTTTTACTGTATTGAAAAGCATGAGTAGGTAGTTAATTTACATTTTTGATAAAACTTATTATCGAGGTATAGTTGAGCTTACAGATATTGTGAGTGTTGTAGGGTTTACCAGATCTTGGAATTGCAATAGTCGATAATGAAATGATAATGGAAGGTTTTTGCGGCCAATTGATATCAGACTTACACACTAAGTTCAACATAAGGTAATCCTAAGAACTAAAAATATGAATTACTCATCTAACTATTTTATCTTGCTAAGTTTTCGGTTAATTGAAACCAAAGATGGACAATTTGGTCGTCTAAAAAGAAATGGAAATTGGACAGGAATGATAGGAGATGTAGTCTATGACGTAAGTGTATGAATATTCAAGATAAACGAAGAAAAAATAAGTTTTATTATTTTCCTAGAAAGCTGATATTGCTGCTTGTGTTACTCCAACGGTAACACGTAATCAGTTTGTTGACTTTTCACCAGAATTGTATTTTTCCAATAATCGAATTCTATATCGAAAATTGGACGATAAGGAATGGAGTTATACTTTTTTCCTAAATCCATTTAAGACGAAAGACTGGTTAAGCATATTTACAATAAGTTCGATAATAATTATTATGAAACAGGTATCGAATTATTTTCTGGTAAAAACGCGAATTCGAAGTATAATGTCTGACTTTCTGTTGTGTTGGCCAATTGTTTTACTAAGTAATGTCAAGAATTTTTTTTTATTTAGGGAATATTTATTTTGCTTTTGTGTATGTAGGTAATGAACCGGTTTCTTCAGTAACCTCATGGAATATTTCTATGTTAATTTATCGCACTTTTACAATATTTATGCTGTTGATGTATACTTCACTGCTCACTGCTTCTTTTTCAACTGTCAAACACGAAATTCCCTTTAGTTCATTAGAAGAAATGGTCATTGAAGATGATTATGTTATCCACGTTGTTAGTGGATACAGTATCATTGAATTTGTTACGGTATAATATGCATTATAGTGATGTTTTATACTGAATGGATTTTAGGAAACCTGAAATATTATTTTATATGCTAATTTAAATAATTATTTAATATTTTTTTTTTCTAAAATAAACAGCAAACATATCAAACTAATCGATTGGTAGAGGTTGAAAGTATAGCGCAAGGAGTTGAGGCAGTTTTTAGAGGACAAGCTGGACTTATTATCCCGCCTGAAGTAATTGGAAAATTCATCGATAAAAATTGTAGTTTGGGTTTTGCTCCAAAACACGTTTTCAGAGAAACTGTTTCAATGGCTTATTCGAAGCAATTTCCATTCAAAGATTATTTTAGCAGGAAGTAATTTGAAATTTGGTCTTTTATTAGCGTTGTATTTAAGCTAAAGTTTATTTTTTTGTTTGCTTTTGTACAGAATTTTACAGTTTAAGGAAACTGGAGTGTTATCTGTTTTGTACAGTCGTTACATGTATATCTGGCAAGATTGCCTATTGGGAAATTTATTTCATCCAGTGGATATTTTGCAAATATTTGGACCGATTATTTTCTATCTCATTGGAGTTTTAATTTCTATTGTGTTTTTTGTGATTGAGATATTAAATGGAAAATTTAAATGGATAAATTGAAATACAGTGAACAGTTCGATTCGAATGGAGATTCGTAAGTATTGGGCCAGCTGGTGGCGAAAGGGATAACTTATACAATATAAAGGGCTGGTGCTAGACAAGTGAAGGTCTACATGAGATAGAAAAAAGATGTTACGATAAGAAAAGGCAAGTAGTAAACTGTTATAAACTATTATTAAATCTTGGTCTAAAGATGTTGTAATAGTTGATAGTGTGGGCCAAATAACATGAACATGAACTGTGAATGTAACCGAAAGGACAGTGTATTTTATTGTTTTCGTAGCGAACAAGTATAGCATCACAGCATGCTCAGTATGTAATTAGGCCATGCCATTGCCATCCCATGCTGTATTGTTTTTTGTTGTTTTTTAATTTCTTTTAATGTAGTTTATCTCGTCCAATATTAACTTTATTTTTACTTCATTGTGAAAATGTGTACTAAATGAAGTACTAAATTAAAACGTCAATTTTATCACTGAGAGAAGAGCGGGTAGTGACTCCCCGTGTCTCTTTTTAATAGGCCTACCGGTAATTTTAATTTTAATTTTAATTTTTAATTTTGGATGCCGTAGTTTGTTGTTATAAGTGTGCGATATTAAACAGCAAATACAAGAAGATCACGAAGAGAAAGTTGTGTTTTTAATTTCGAATTCCGGTAGAGATATTTGCATATAAACCTTGGTGATGATTCACCATGATATAAACTCTATTTAACAATTCGTGCACGAAACTCCTATTGGTTAATGGCTTATGTATTGTACTGAAGTATACACCTCCTTGCCAAAAAAATGGAACAGGTACTTTTTTTAAAGTCAGAAAAATGAAAATTTCTTAAAAGCTGTAATACTGACAGACAAATGGTTTTAAGAGGATTTATAGGAATGGTAGAACTATCATTTCGTGTAAAATTTTTGAAGATTAATTAAGTAGTTATTGAGAAAAAATTAAAAACCACCAAAATCAGGTTTTTGCAATTTTGATAATATCTCAAGAACTGTTGAAGATAAATTTAAAAATTAAACTTATCTAGGATGTTTAATTTCTTGGGCAACTTTTCTAAATTAGATGTATGGGTCTGCGAAGCCCTCAAAAAAAGTCATAATGGAGCTATGTAATGGTTGTCAACAATCAAAATTTTCAAAAAATCATTATGACCAGAATTTTATTCTAAATTCAATGATACTCCAAGATGTTTAACTGCGTACATACATCTAACACATCCAGGATGTATGGCTTAATTAATCAAGAATTCTGGTCGTAATGATTTTTTGAAAATTTTAATTGTTGACAACCATTACATAGCTCCATTATGACTTTTTTTGAGGGCTTCGCAGACCCATACATCCAATTTAGAAAAGTTGCCCATGAAATTGAACAGCCTAGATAAGTTTAATTTTTAATTTTATCTTCAACAGTTCTCGAGATATTGTCAAAATTGCAAAAACCTGATTTTGGTGGTTTTTAATTTTTTTCTCAGTAACTAATTAATCAATCTTCAAAAATTTTACGCGAAATGATAGCTCTACCATTCCTATAAATCCTCTTAAAACCATTTGTCTGTCAGTATTACAGCTTTTAAGAAATTTCCATTTTTCTGACTTTAAAAAAAGTACCTGTTCCATTTTTTTGGCAAGGAGGTGTATATTGTGGTATCTTATTTTAATTCTCTAGTTGAGCTGAGTCGAAAAACCATTGCTTTGTAGTCCAAAAATGTGCTTGCTCCCATTTTTAACAAACGAAAACGCTTATAAAATATTTTAAAAAAATTATTTACATTTGGGTTTTTGTATTGTTGCGTACATTTTTTGGCTACGAAACATTTACTCTAGTTACATGAACACTCTTTTCTGGAAAATGACGTCATCATTTCTCAAGGGAAAAAGTAAAAAATGAAGTATTCACTCTAGTTTCCACTTTTCCACTTGATAAATGATGACGTCATTTTCCAGAAAAGCGCGTTCATGTAAACTTAGTAAATGACTTTTCGACTCAGCTCGACTAGAGGATTAAAATAAGACACCACAATATATACTTCGGTACAATGCAAAAAAATTCACTTCTCAGTTTCGTGCACGAATTGTTGAATAGAGTTTAGTTTAATTATTTTTAATTATTAATGCTCATTAAGTTAAATTTGCAGAAACTTCTGGAAAAGATATCTGAGGCAAATTGAAAATTTATTGATGAAATAATAAGCAGTGTTGCGCTTCACACGCTGTGACACGCAAAGGTTAAGTTGCTGCGTGCTTTGAAAATGAGGTTATTTTATTACTGAGTTTGACAATACTGATCTATATTCTAGTATTTACGGCGTGGTAATGGTAAACCTCCAGATTGAAAACTGGGGTGAAAAGTCGATTCAAGTCTAAATTAAATAATGTCAGAATAACAAATTTAAGTTTGAAAATAAATAAATAAATAAATAAATAAATAAATAAATAAATAAACTTTTTTATTTTATTTGCAGACTGAATACAAATGGTCGAAATGTAGTAGAATTCAATATGATTATGATGGTTGAGGAAATCGATTTTTTACAACTTGACCCGACTTAAACCGTAAGTAAAAAAAAAAATATTTTTATTTTATGCTAAAGCATGATTTATGCGCTAAAATGTTTGCAAGGCATAGGAACTCTGTTAAGTCACTGATGCGCACAAGCCAACGCTCTGTGCTTTTCAGCACGTTATCGTATGTGGGGATGAAGTTGAAACAATTCATAGCGCGTGAAACCAGATGGTGCACGAGTTTTTGATGCATTTGATGCACGAGTTTTAACGCGTACATGGGAACATGGTAGGCTTTACTGTTTGCACATTAATGATTTTAACAGGTGTGTTTTATCGCTGGTTTCTGATAATTTCAGTTTCCACCGAGAAATTTATTAACTCGAAAAAACAATTCACTAACTACTAATGGGAAGTTTGTTTGTCCAATGAAATTCTCACTGAAAAATTTAATCAATTTTTTAAAAATTATATTATGTTGTGTAAAAATTTTTCATTAGAGCTTTATTTATTTCCGGTTTTATTCTTTATTACATTCGTACGTAATTACACATTGAAGAGTTTAGCATCAAAAAATTGATATTCTTTTTCTTGCGTGTAATCCAATTCATATTCTTGGCATTGTTCGTTTCCAATTCTATAATACACAGATATATATAAAAAAAATTATTCAGATAAAAATCAAAACTTACCCGCCATATTTTAAGCAATTCTTAATTGGATGTTCTAATTTGAAGCATGGTTGACCTAGGACATCAAAAAATAACTTTCCCATTTTTTTGGATGATTTATCTGATTTGCTTTTGAGACAGTTGTAAAATTGATCATCACAATCACAGTGGGACCTTGAAGTTGAAATAAATAAATCGAAAAAAAAATTTTTGATAAACAACAACTGCAACTTACAAGGATCCAAGATGTTTATTGTATAGTTCATGTTTAGTTTCTCCTACATGGATGACATCAGGACAGTGATCATGGTCTCTGCAACACATATCTGCTTCTTTAAATAGCCCTAAATCATTATAATTGGCAGCTGAATTGCCATCTCCACACCACTTTGTCCCTATATGCATAAAATATTCAAATTAAATGAAAACTTTTTATATTTCAGATATAAAATTCTAAGAAATTACCTGGGAAAATTATAGCTCTTGATAATATTGAGCTTTTTTGCATTTTTGGGCTATAAAAAGCATCAATTTCAATTTGATTACAATAATTAATAATTAGATTCATTTTGTTTGAATCGAGGTTGATAATTTGACTTGCTGCTGCCACTTTCTTCAAAATGTCTTGTATAATTTTTCTGTAACATAATGTCATTAAGAATTTTATAAAAGTGTATTATTGCAAAACCACAAAAGGATAATCGTAATACTTACTTGTCACCAAAGACATAGCATTTGGTTTTCTCATTTTTTTGTTGAAAATGAACCAAACGTGCTAAGTGTTTATCATGGTAGTAAATATTTTCATATGCAGAGGCAATGCATTGTAACATGCAGAGAATGGCCAATGTAATTAATTGAATATTCATTTTTGAACAAAATTAAATTAAAATTATTTAAAGTTCGAATTACAATTTAAATGTCTCTAGGGGTTGTTATCTGTTAAGGCGATACAACAGATGCATCTGTATGCTTTTGCTTTTATACAGTACCATCGTGGGAAATGACAATTTGATAATTTTGATGAATGTATTTGGGTTGAATGCAATAAAAATACCTGAGTTGTCGTTTCATTGATGGTGTATTCAAGTTCAAATTGATAAAACATATCACGCCATATAATGTCATAAATTAACTTATTACGTATGATATGACGATCGAGCAAATTTATCTGTTTCTTTAAACAGATACATAGTATTTGTTCTTGCAGTGTTTTTGCAATGTTGTTATTTAGTGTTTTACCCTACTAGTGGTTGATCGTATGACCCTTTTACGAGCGCCCTCTAGTAGCGTCAGGAGTTTGACACCACAAACTCCTGTTAGTAAGGACAACTTACAACAACAAAACTAACAATACATAATAAAATTGCTTGACGTTTTTGCGCTGCGGTAGTGTTTGTTACCATATAGGAACCTAGAGGTACTTTTGCGAGTTAAAATTCAAATTTTTTAGTTTTTGTTTTAGTTTTTGTTTTAGTTTGCTGAAATTTACATTTTGACTCGGTGTTAATTGATGTTTCCTTGAGGTACGAGGATATATATAATAAATGCAATGTTGCAATTAATTACTGAAGTAGAGAGTTTGTATCTAATGGTTAGTTCACATTGAACTTAACGTAACGTAAATTACAAAAATTTAACGTAACTTGAGGAAATTAACGTATGGTTTTGTTCACACTAGGCAGGTTCGAAAATGATTTTGCACTGAACGACCAGTGCAACTGATAGTGTAAATGTCAAGTTGCACGACTTGACTTTTCGAGTTAAAATGTTGCACATGCATTTACACTGGAATTTACACTGGAAATTACACTGGAATTTACATACAATTCACACAAACATGGCTGCCATAATAAATAAACAAGCTGTACTTGAGCAAGGGAGCAGATTTTTCTTAGCAAGCACATCATTCTTGCCTGCTTTCTTTTTACAACAAAAGTAATATTAGATAGTAACAATTCTAAGTATCGTGCACATTGTTACTACTTACATTTGCAGTGAAGATTCAAGATGGCGGCAAATAGAACTCTTTAAACGCCAAATTTCGTTGCACGTGCATTTGCACGACAAAAATGGGCTGTTTCCGTTTAACACGGTTGAACGACCTTTACACGAATTAGTTCGTGTAAACAACGTGCAAATTAAAATTTAAACGGGTGTAAACGTGGTTACACTTGTTTAAATGACTTTCCGAACCCGCCTACTGTTTGTAGACAGTGAATTTAAACCGACCAATCACACAATTTTCTTTTCCATCTCGTTTTTCATGCGAGAAGCAGTTGTCTTCTCATTGGTTGTCGTAATTTTTTAAGTTTCGTTATTTTCTACTTATAATTTTGAAGTATAGGAACTTAAGTTTACGTTTGTGATTTTAAACCTGCAATGCGTTACGTCTTGCGTTACGTTACGTCTTGCGTTACGTTACGTCTTGCGTTACGTTACGGAATAATGGTTCAGGAAGTGTTAACAAATGCTTAAACTCTGTTTTGGTTTTCAAGTTGAACTTTTATGCAACTCAATTTTTCAGGTTTTTTATTCTTTGTTATTCTTGTGTTTATGTGTATTGGAAGAAAAACCGGATGCTTTGTGGAGTTGAGTGGGCTTAGTAGTGTACTGTCATAAAAAGAAAACATTAATTTTCTTTAGAAAATTGATAGATTTTATAGATGTGCAAAAACATATATAGCTTCTTAGTCAGCTCTGCTTGCAAATTACTTTAAACCTATTGGCTGTGTCCAAATCATAGCTACATAAAATATTACATTAATTGCTGACGATGTATTTCTTTGTAGTTATAAACCTCTCACTTTATATTTGTAAGTTAAATAGTATGAATGCGGATGAAAATGTTTAAAACTTTCGATTTTTAATAGTGTATTGTATGAGTTATATAATTGGAAATGTTGGATGTTCCAGCGTGACTTTAATTTCAAATCGGGGTAATTTGCTTTTAACTTTTTAATTGAAATTTGTAGTTTATTATAAAACTTTGTTTACAGAAAATATTGTGAAAAGTGTCGCGAAGGTAAAGTAGGTCACTGTGGTTGTGCAATGTCGATCTATCACTTTATTATTATTAGATATTAATTATTAGATCAATAAATGTTTATTTATTGCAGATCGAATTTCAATATTTAGGTTATAAATGGTTGAAAACTGACGATGCTAAGATTCAGGAGAAAACAATTCTTTTACGATTAAGTTGTGATAATCAGTCTGTAAGTTAAATATAATATGTTATTAATTTTTTTAAAAGTATTTACTGATTCAAAGTGTTGAAATTAAAGATTAAATTAAATCGAAGTGACAGCAAAGATGAAAATTTGCAAAGGCCCATAAGAATAACAGCGATTCAAGTATGAATATTATCCTGTCTGTGGCTAAGTTTTTGAAAAAAATTGATTGATTTTTTTTAAAGGCTCCACCAACTATTATATTAAATTCCAAGAATAAATCATCGGTAATGAGAGGATTTTTGGGCCATATTTTTAATATTTTTAATGCGAAATTTAATAAAAGGTAAAACGTAAAAGCTATTTTCTTATTAAATAATGGATGCATTCAGGAACTAAAACATTTTCATGTCTCAGTCATTTCTGTCGCTTCGTTTCCTGAAATGTGTCGTCATTTCCGGAAACGTTTAGGTTTTAGTCAAGAAACGCACGTGCACGCGCGTTTTAGGAAACACTACAATTCCTGCGTTTCACGAGACACGAGTTGTGTCTTACAATTGCGCACTCGTCTGCGCAGCATCTAACTCTACTGTTGTAGAGTTAGATCGGCGCCATTTGTTTTAGACGTCACATGGCTGCTTCAAGTCATGTGATAGAAGCTAAAACGAAACTAAAACGTAGCTAAAACTTGCCTAAATCTTAGCTAAAACGTGCCTCAGATTTTCACACTCAGAATTATACACAAAACATACACACTAAACTCGTTTTTGACAAGTTTTAGTTCCTGAATGCACCTATTGAATCTTTTTAAAAGCTTTGAAATATTTCGCTGCAAAGACAATCAATACGGTGCTTTTGTCAATAATAGTTGGTCAGGAATGATAGGAGATCTTGTCCGAGGGGTATGTCTATCATATTAATTTTGTTAGATGTTAAGACAATTTAACTTTTTTCTTATTAGGCAGCTGATATTGCTCCTGCAGTTATAATATCCAAACAGAGAGGAAAAGTCGTAAAGTTTTCGCCTCAAATCTATCCGTTCCAGTTAGATATTATATACAGACAATCTGATCAGCACAAACGGAATTACACTTTATATTTGCAACCGTGTAACATTGAAATGTGTATGTGCATATTTGCAATAAGTTTGTTAGTTATTTTAGTCAAAGTTTTTGCAAACCAAGTTTCCAAAAAAAAAAAAATTGCGATGTTTTTCAGAAATTTGATTGATGAAGTGTTGCTTTGCTGGCCAATTGTCTTACAAGGTATAAATAGGTCACAATTCAGTGTAATCAATACAAATATGTGATGAATTATTTGTTTTTGTTTTAAGTCGACTCAATTAGTTTCTCATTCAAGTCCATGAAACTTGTCTTTGGAATCTATATTGCTTTTTCAATGTTGTTATTTATTAGTTATACTTCTATATTAACTTCGTTACTTGCAATAAATCACACGAAAATTCTTTTCTCTTCGCTTGAAGATGTGTTTGTGAATCCCAATGTTTTGCCTGTAATTTGGAAAGGTGGCAAGCCAGAAGAAATTTTTCAGGTATTAGAATAAACCATCTGTTATTTTATAAATTTGTTGAAGAATAATTTTGCAATAGAAACCATCACCGTATGAAAATAGAAGTGTGCTTAGAGTCCCAACTCTAATCGAGGCGACTGAATTGGTTTTTGGAGGAAAATATGTATTTCTTCATTCAATTCGCAGCATTCAACATTTAATTGATAAAAATTGCAGTTTTGCTGTTGCACCGGGTTATATCAGCAGAGATTCCGTTGGATTAGCTTATTCGAAACAATTTGCACAAAAGGATTATTTCGATTTTAAGTAATTAATTTTCTTAAACTATTGTATGGTACTATAAGATATTACAAGCATTAAGCACTAATTAATTCCTGTTATTTGTAACAGAATTTTATTACTCAAGCAATACGGAATCTTATCAATTGAGTATAAACGTTTTTTTCCTGGGATGGCAAGCTGTTTACAACTACAAAATTCATTCAATCCGATTTTGTTTGGTCAAATAATTGGTCCTATCATTGTGATGGTTGCTGGAATTTTCCTATCTTTAATTTTTGCAATATTTGAACTGATTGTTGATAAATTTTTCAAGTAAACGAAAACTTAATGAAGAGATTTGTAGTTTTATTTCTCAATTACTGCGCACTTCATGTATCTCTAGATCTAGATAATTTCTGTAAGAAGTAAATTATAAATAGATTAAGTGAAATTTTAGTATCTCTAGATAATTTCTGTAAGAAGTAAATTATAAGTGAAATTTTAGTAAGTTTAGATTTTTAAATTTTTCTAATTTTGTTAGTGTAGTGAGGCTTAAACTAGGGATAGTATATGTAGAGTTTGATCTCCTGATTAATGTGTTGTTGATCCTTCAACCTTTTTTTCTCCAAAACACCCTATAGTGGTGACCGCTCCACTATATAAATATATACCTTCTTGTAACGTTTTAAACAGTTATGAATAAACTTTTTGACACATTAGTAAGAAGTTTTTCCTAACTTACTAATTTGATTGAAAGGAGTTAATTTATTTACACTTGCGTGAACACGGAAAGATTGTTTTTATAACTTGCGAAATATTGCACCATGTATCTACTCGTATGGGGAATCAATAACGACCTTGCTCTTGATGGAGTGAAATGATAACAATATGGAATTATATTTATAACAAGTCAAGTTCGTGCAGTTATAATAGCTATAGTTGCGTGCAAAAAGTGATTAATATTGCATTTGTGCATTATGGGAAATAAATATGAAGGTCATTATATCGAGTCATTCGAGGTACAGAGGTTGGTCAACTTCTATGCTTATTGATTGAAGTGTTTTCTAAGCTACGATAGCGACGACATCAATTTGCTGCGTCTTTTTTCGGATATATAAACAGCTTATATAATAATATGCATTTATTTTTTTATTGGTTCCTGAGTAAGTCAACCGTTTTTTTATTTTTATTTTTTTTATTTCATTGATTCATCGATTTATTTTATTTTAGTAATTTTTCTGAGTTTTGAAATTACAGCAGACAAGCATAATTTTACTTTTTCTGGTATTGTTTGTATTACACACACTTCCTTTATTTTTTTACTGCCAATTTTGATTTTAATTTCAGGCTTTGCACTGAACCTGAACAATTTATCAAAAGTATTGCTCGCGCTTCATAATTTTGAGCGGAAATATAAAGAACTGATTTTTTATTTCTTTTTTAGAGACATTATCAGTATTTAGACAATGTAAATTTCTTTTAATGACTGGCAAATATGTTTGGTCAGCTGTGGCTTTTAATGTATTATAGGGAAAATTGTGCTGAACTTAATAATCAATATAAAGTCAAATAGCTATCATCAATTTGCACACTCCTGTCAAAGTAACCGCTCTAAATGTATGTTTATTGTTGTTTCTAACTGCAGCAGCTGATAAATGAATAAAAATTATTTACAGTTGAAGTTCAGAAGTGAATTACATAAAGTAAATGGTACAACAACAATACGAGGTTATTTTGGTGAATTATTTACAATTTTCAGCACTGACTTCAACATTAGGTAAATATTAAATACAGTTTTAGTCGTTGACTTATGAACTTTTTAATGTATTAGCATTCAAATAACACATTCCAAAGATAACCAATTTGGAGCTTTAAAGGGAAACTGGACTGGAATGATGAGCGATCTTGTATATGGAGTAGGTGTATCTAACAATATCACTTATGCTGGGCGCAGACTGCAGCGATTCGCAATTGCTGATGGTTTTTTGCGCATGCGCAGAAAACGTCACTTCCGTTGCGCGATCGAGGAATCTATTTGTGTACTTTTTCACCAGGCGATGCAAATCGCATCCAATGGGATGCGAGTATTGTATCACATGTTCTAATTGCTCCATTTTGTTTGTTTTTTATCACGCGAGGGTGGCGCTAGTGTCGAAGTTGTTTGTTACGTTGATATGATGTCATATCAACAGGTGTCAACATATATATCAATTATTGATGTGTTGTTATGTTGTCATATGTTGTTAATAATATATTAACCATATTTAACAAATATTTGAAACAACAGGTGTCAAAGTTGTGTTATATATTTTGGAACAACTGATTCGCGCCAAGTCTGATGTAGCAGAGGCAATTACTGTCGCGAATCGTCGGACGAAAACGCTAGGCGATGCGAAATCGCTGCATGTCTGCGCCCAGCATTAGCGATACTAGTAATTAACTTGTTTCAGATTGCTGATATATCAGCTGGTATTGTTGTGACCAGGCAAAGAAGGGATTTTGTAAAAACCTCTCCACAATTATATTCATTGCAATTTGATGTTTTGTACAGAAAAGCTCATACCTATCAACACGATTATTTTTTCTTTTTAAAGCCATTTAAGATGGACGTATGGTTTTCCATATTTAGTATCACTTTGATATTTATCCTAATTAATGCATTCTCAAAATGCGGCATCAAATCACTGACACTAACAGGATTCATCAATGATTCCGTCAATCAGTTTTTGCTTTGTTGGCCCATTGTCATTTCTGGTAATGAATTGAATTCATTTGTTATTGTTTTTGTTTTTTGATTATTGTTTGTTTGTTTAGGGAAATTTTCATTATTTTACTCAGTTAAACTTTGTTTGGAAGTTTATATCATTTTTTCGATGTTGATGTGGAATTGTTACACTTCAACATTAACATCTTTATTCTCAACAAACAAAATGGAGATTCCTTTTACGTCTTTGGATGATATGCTGACAAATACAAATTATTTAGCTGTGGTTATAAATGGATCAAAAGTAGAATCATATTTGACGGTAAATTAGCACAAAAGTTTAAATTAGAAAAATAAATTTCTAATCTATTTTATTTACTTAGAAATTATCATATATACATCGGCTTATAAAAGTTAAGAATATTAATGATGCCATTGCTGCAGTGTATAGCAGGAAAGCAGCATTTAATTATCCGCTTATTGGTCTCACCGATCTGATTTCGAATAATTGCAGTTTGAGTATAGCGCCTCAATATACTAGTAAGGATAGCAATTCTTTAGCTTATTCAAAGAAGTTTGCTTATGTGGAGTACTTTAACAACAAGTGATTTTTTTAATGTTAACTTTTCTATTGGTTAATTATTTTATCGTTTTGTTTTCAAACTAGGATAGTTTTGCTAAAAGAATGTGGAATTTTACCTCGTATCTATACATCTAATTTCGCGGATGCGGTAATAATGTGTTCAGATGAGAATTCATTTTATTCTATTCGTTTGGGTCAAATAATAGGACCTTTGGTATTGGTTTTTGCTGGAATTTTAGTAGGTCTGTTTTGTTTAGTGTTTGAACTCATATTGCATTATTTTAAATTCTTTTGATTTGTTTAGTAAGTACCATCAGTACTGTTTAGGTCTTTATTTAAATATGTACTGTGTACATATTTAAATAAAGACCTAAATTGTAATTTTATTTTTTTTATTTATTTTTAAAAAGTGTTGCAAGACTCGAAATTAAATAACATCGGACGTTCTATAGTGGGTGTTTAATTTTAAACGAGGGTAATTTCTGATACATTTTTAATTGAAATTGTGAATTGTTTAATACAAGTATATCTAAACAGGTATTTTGTGAAGAGAGTTGCCAAGGTGAGGTGCAATAATGTCTTATTGATTTAGTAATTATGCTATGTATGGTCAGTTTTATTTCACATACTGGTAATGCTGCAGTCTGTGTACAGTTTATTGATCCTATAAATATAAAACTGTTTATTCTTTTTTAGGCAGATGTGAATAAAAAATGACTTTATATAGTGTATACAAGATATTATTTCCTTGATTATATCAACGGATTATTTGATATTTCAAATCAAATTTTAATATTTAGGATTCAAATAGCTGAATATTGATAATTAATTTGTGATAATCAAATATCTTTAATTGACTAATATCTAATAATTATTTCATCTTTCGTGATCTGATAACATAATGTCAGCTTTGAAATAATTTAATGTGATGACAATCAATTGAGTGCGGAAGCTGAGCAGAAATGATGATTAATGAATGATGTCATAGAATGTTATTTATTACCATCAACTTGAAATTAATAATAAATTCTTAAGACATTTTAAATGTCTGTTTAGACAGCTGATATTCCTTCCCTTATTTCCATGACAGGCAAAAAATTGATTATGCGAAATTCTTTCACCAAAAAAATTAGACCACTACGAATTGAATTATAATTTCTACTTACAACCGTGCAATATGGAAATTAGTATTGTCTTCTTGACAAAATTCATTTCGTTTTGTTTGGTGCTACGTGGGTTTTTTTAAATAAAATTATTAGTTTTAGTGAGGAATATTTCTATCAAACCAACTATTAATGATAACAACAGTCCTACTGTGTAAGCAAGAATTATTCCGACCATTTTTTGCATATAAACTGGAAGTAGTTTTTTCTTCGCTGAAGTCGAACATAATGGCTCACTGATGTAAAAGCGCCGAGCTAAATTATCTAGAATTCCAACTTCTCGCAACTGAATTATTCTGTTCATCAAAAAAAGAAAAAATTAGTGCACAAATCTCAGAGACAAAAATGTGTATTACTTTTTATTAAACGTTTCGATGTATGGGAAATTAATAGCATATGCGATAGAATCGGTTAATTGGCCAAATGAGTTCGGTGCAAAATTAAAACTGCAATTTCTTCTTATTGTTTGTACACTTTCCAAAGTTGTAATAAAAGCTGCTTTTGTGGAATAAACTGTGTTAATTCCTACTTGAGTGTTCTTCACCATAGATTTAGGTCGATTTTTCAATATTTTCTCCCATCCTGTCTTCCACGGTTCTTGTTCCGCAATCTATTTATTATAATTAATTGGGTTTTATAGTACCGTACGTACGTAAGCTTAATTCATTAGTTACCGAAAACATTTCTACAATACTCCTTCCTTTCACCACAACTGGAAAATATTTAGTTTCTATAATCATGTCATCTAGTGATTGGAAAGGAATTGGGTATGTTGCTATTGTGAGCATTGCCGTTAACTGACTATTATAGCTTAGAATTGTAAGCATAACAAATAAATAATAAGAAAGATAAACTGTTCTTGAAGAGGTGGTATTTGTTGACATATTCGCTGTAATAAAAAATAACAAATCGAATTGTTTTTATTACTTTTTTCACTAATTGAATTTTTTATTTATTACCTGTCAGAAGAGCAATTGGCCAACATAGAGTGAAATGAAAGAAAATGTCATGAATTAAACTGCAAATGTATTTTAAATAACTAGTTTTAAAAGAGACTTTTCTCTTGTAGTAATGTGCAAACAGTATTACAACACTGCTGAGAAGTAATACACAAATCCATGTGTCAACATAAAATGGCTCAATAAAGAAGTTATATGACCATTCAGGGTCATCAAGTTGTCGGTAGAGGAGTCGGTAAGAAGAAGAGTATAAAATTGGTGAAAACTTGACATAGTCTTGTCTTTTTCTAGTTTGGGTCAAACTGGCTCCAATGTCTATTTTCTGAATAGATACGTCATTTGTTGATGATGATAAAAGATGATGCAATGGCATTAACTTACATGATCTACAAGGTATTTCATCATTCCATTCCAAGTTTTGTTTTTGTTTATTGAACCGAATTTGTTATCCGGAATTCTTATATTTTGATACCTGAAATCAATCTTGAATTAGTACGGTAGGTAATAACATAATAGAGGATTTGCGCTGATCACAAAAATTCAAATAGAGGATTCTAATAGACGATTTGCGCACTTGAAATTTGTACAAACGTATCAACGCATGAATGTATGTTTCATACGTAGATACATTGATACCTGATTGTTAAAACGTACAGATCAACGTAACAATTGAATTCTTACGTTGGTCCATACGTCCATCGCCTGAACGTATGAACGTGTGAACGTATTGTTATGCGCATGTGCATAACAAAGCAACCGGCTCACTTCCGTTCTTGCAAGCCGCCATTTGCAAAAATGACGGGCCGAGCACGCGGTAGAGGCTGAGGAAGCAGTATTAGAGGCCGAGGACGTGAAAGTAACGAACCATCTTCGCCACCAGCACCAACACACCACCACCAATAGGGTCTGCAATAGGTATTTGAATTTGGTCCGAGTGACACCAGCTTTAGATCGATTGACACCACGTTGTTACATGATTTTTTTGTTTGCGCAAACACTCATCACGTATCAACGGCAAACTTATGTACGCATGGACGTATAAACGTATAAATAAAAAAGTTATACGTTTGTACGTTCATGCATATACACGTTTTTGTGATCAGCGCAAATCCTCTACTAGTATAACAAATTGTGATAATGGCTGTATGAATATCAAGGTGAACAAACAAAGAATTACAATGACTCGTTTAGAACATTTCTTAGAATGATTCTTTATTCACTTTATAATAATTGTGCATATATCCCATGAAACAACCCAATGTTAAATCAACATTTTTGAATGTTGTTGGAATGTTTGAATGTTGTGTTCATAGACAACATCTGTTAGATGTTAAATCAACATTCTGAAACAACAATTAAACAGTTAAATATGGTGTTGTTGATATGCAACATCATTTTGATTCAACAATAAAACAATGGAATTGTCGGTTGTTGATACGCAACATCCGTTTAATGTTAAATCAACATTTTGTTATGTTTGAATGTTGAAAAAATGTTGATAAAAATGACTTTATTATATTGAATCATCAACATTAAAAAATATAGTCTGAATGTTGTTTCGACATTTTTTGTTTATGGGATGTTATTTCTCCAGTACACTCAAGGTTCCATTTGACTCGTTGCATGAAAGCTACGCATGCATTGTAAACCAGGCTTTATACGTACGTCAATGGTTTTTGACCCGTTTTAAGTCAGGTCAACTTATACGGGGGTCGACTTATACGCGAGTATATACAACTCCGTGCCAATGAAATGGAATATAGTAAAACCTATACCCCTGTGTGCCTTGTATTTAAATCACAAATTTGATAAAGAAATATGTGCCTGTGAAAGTTGTGCTTTTAGGGCTTATTTTAGAATGATTATCAAAAATTCGCTCCAATATCTTATTTTGTAAAGTTTAAACAATAAATAACTTGATAATAACATAATAAAATATTAATATTTGGTTGGTCAACCCTTTGCTCGAATAGCTGCTTGAATTCTGAGAGGCATAGAACTACTCAACTTGATGCATTCCTCTTGGGTAACTTGTGACCATACCAGCCTCAGTTAAGTTTTCAACTCCTCGTTTTTGTTGGTTTCTCTTGAGTCAACCTTTTTTTCATGATGTCCCATAAACGCTCGGTGGAATTTAAGTCAGGCAGATTAGCTGGCCATGGTAAAGCTTTAATATTATGGGACTTAAAACATTCAGCGTCGCTTTTGCTGCATGTGCTAGTGCCAAAACCTGTTTAAAAGTGAAATCATCTGCATCATTGTTTGGATAAAGTTGCTCCAATGATGGAATCAAATAATTGAGGAGTTTTTGATAAACTGCTGCATTTATAGTTCCAGTGACAAGTGCTAAACATCCTACACCACCAGCGCTCATACATCCCCAAACCATCACATTACCAGAAAACTTAAGTCTCATCTTTTGTATGCCACATTCTATAGTGTGGGGTACAAAGGATGAGGCTTACCACCCATTGACCCTAAGAAAGTTATGTGGGATGAGTGAAATGTAAGAGCGCTGGTGATGTAGGATGTTTAGCACTTGTCACTGGAACTATAAATCAAAAACTCCTCGATTATTATTTGATTCCATCATTGGAGCAACTTTATCCGAACAATGATGCAGATGATACCCAAGAGGAATGCACCAAGTTGAGTAGTTCTATGCCTCTCAGAATTCAAGCAGCTATTCGAGCAAAGGGTTGATCAACCAAATATTAAGATTTCATTATGTTATTATCAAAATAAAAATTGTTTCGGTCATTTACTTGGAATATTCCATTTTTGTGTCACAGCATTTGACATATTCCATTTTTTTGTCCGCAGTTATTTATTGTTTAAACTTTAACAAAATAAGATATTGGTGCCAATTTTTGATCATTTTGAAGCTTAATCATTCTAAAATAAAGTCCTAAAAGCACAACTTTCACAGGCACATATTTCTTTTTCAAATTTGTGATTTCAATACAAGGCACACATCATATTTCAATATATTCTATTTTATTGCCACGGAGTTGTATGGTATATTAAGATATGAGTCTATTAGCAAGAGGGATTAGGGATGTGGTAGTAAGAGAGTGAGCTGCTCTATATACCTGATGTTTATTAAAGAGAAAAGAATGGCAAAAAATTCTCCAAAATATCCACCAAGAGTAATGTTGTTATCCGGACCGGATAATTTCATTTCGGGAGATATCTGAAGTTGATTTTTTAATTAATTTATTTATTTATTTTTGTTTATATTATTTCAATCAGGGTCTAGCTTTAGATTGTACTTACATTAATGAGACCAATTTTAATTGTATAGTTGGATGTTTGATTTCCACTTATCCAAGCCATTGGAGAGGGTTTATCTGATCCAACTTAACGAACTACGCAGTACTGTAAGAAGATTATTGACTAGAATTTTTTTATCTTAAGTGAAGTTGTTTTTGTTACATTGTTAATTGTTTTTTTATTATACGTTTTTATTATATTGTAGTCGTGTCAAAACCCATTGATTATCGGCTACAATTTTTTATGGATGCAATATCGTATATTGGTACAACATTAAGTTCATTTGTACAAAATTGTTTGCAAACTTTGCACACGTTCAAATTTCTTTTTTTTTCCCCTTGAAAAAATTTCTAATTAATAAATTAAATAAAAATATCATTTTTTAAAAAACATATCTTCTATTAACACTAATTTCATAAATGCACTAAAAAGTATAAAATATTTTTTTTTTTTTTTCCAATTGCACGATGTCGTTATTGCAACAGCAGAACTAAATGTGCTTGGTTTGGTAACAGTAACAAGACTGACTATTTTTTATTATCAGTAACAGGGGATTAGGAGAATAAGGGATTAAGATGTACAATCAATAGCCAAAGGAAAGTTTGGACTGATATGTAAAATATGTAAGATAATCACAAATGCAACACTTCCCCGCAAAACATTAATTTATCACTTTCAGTCTGAGTTCCTTAGTGAATTTTTGGGTTTGGGTTTAAAAAGTTTGTTTGTAAACACATCTGCGATCATTTTGTCGGTATCCAAATGTATAACATCGATAAGACCATTTTCAAGTGCTTCACGCACAAAATGACATCGTACTTTGATATGTTTCGTACGAGAGTGGTGAACTGGGTTTTCCACCAATTTTTCCAAATAAATTGCTTCTCAACTGCCACCTGTCAACGCCATGCATTTGGCTTCTGTACTCCAGTGGCGACGGTCTTCTGCTTCTTGGCTTTCGAACACACGTCGGCTCCCGATAACTTGAATGCAAAACCCATATGAGTGGGTTGCCGGCCTAGTCTACGAAGACGTAAAGCATAAAAATTTTTTTGCATTGATTATGTTAGCCGAATAGCCACGTGTACCTCTCGGCGGCTACGGCTACTCGACTTGCCGCTACACGGCGGCGCCGGCTAGCATTATTTGCCGCCTCTATTTGCAACGACCAGCAACTTTTTATTGATCTGGATGCGAAATGGAAGCAGACCTTGAGTATAGCGAATTTCGAAAATTGAAGGAGCGGGCACCATGCGGATCAAGCAAAAGGAGGGCACCATTATGAATCTAACCAACATCTTACTTGTTTCCGATTGCAGGTCGAATTTAATTTCCGTAAGCAAGATTACCGACAAGAAATTTTGCATATTATTTGACAAAACCTGCGCAACTATATGCGATCGAGATTGGAGAATCACTACAATTGCTGAAAGAAGAGGAAATTTATATTACATCAACGCAATCAAGAAAAGCACAAATGCAGTTAAAATTCAAAAGCAAAAGAAATCCAACTTAATCATATGGCAGGAGAGACCAGGACACCTGAATGAAGGATCTTACGAAACTGGCGAAAACGGACCTAATCCACGATATGAAAATTAATTTGGATGAAAAATTGCCGACTTGCATTGCTTGCATCAAGAAGAAGCATTCGCAGATTCCTTTCTCGCAACAGAGTGAAAACAGAGCCGAAAAATTGCTAGGAATTGTGCACTCAGACGTTTGCGGACCAATGAAGAATACTTCAATCGGAGGCCCAAAATATTTAATCAGATTTATCAACGATAAATTGCGATCCATCGAAACTTTTTTTTTAAAGTGCAAATCTGCTGCTTTCGGAGCTTTTAAAATTAATAAAACTGCTGCCGAGACTTTAACAGGTAAAAAGATCAAAATTTTGAGAAGTGACAATGCCAGATGGCGACAATTGCGTGCACTCGGTGAAATTGAATTGATAAAGTACTTTTCCGATTTTCAATCGGAAAAAAAACGATTTTTTTGATGTAGAGCTTGAACCGCTCATTTTTCTGGTGTATAAAACAACAAAAAGTATTCAATTTTTTCAAAAACAAATATTTGCATGGCAATAAGCCTTTTCACCTATTGCCAGAGGGCGCGACCGAGCGCGCTCTGCGCATGCGCAGTTATGTCGGTGGTTGGCAAAAGTCAGAAATTTCAATGGGATTTTTGACATTTTCCCATTTATTGTCCGATTTTAATGCGGATTTTTGCAGTACTCATCGGAATTAGGTAGTTTTCATCAAACTACTTGAATTTACAATAAAAAAATTATTTTTAATAAGTAATTTTTAAGTTTTGACCGATTTTTGGTAAATAAATGCATATTTGTGAGATTTAAATGGGATTTTTAAGTTTTGAAAAATCGGTCAAAACTTAAAAATTACTTAATAAAAATAAAAAATTTTAAATGTAAATTCAAGTAGTTTGATGAAAACTACCTAATTCAGATGAGTATTGCAAAAATCCGCATTAAAATCGGACAATAAATGGGAAAATGTCAAAAATCCCATTGAAATTTCTGACTTTTGCCAACCACCGACATAACTGCGCATGCGCAGATCGCGCTCGATCGCGCCCTCTGACGATAGGTGAAAAGGCTTATTAGACCTGTAGTCAAATCGGGCTCCATTTGCAATGATGATGTCATCATCAGCCAATCACAAAACATTTAGCCATAACTTTCAAATTGTGCAAAGACAAGTGAAGTTAATAGAAAATATCTAAAAAGCAATTTTAATCAAAATTTTACTACTGAGCTGAAAACTTGCACGCATCACAAAATAGTAAGTAATAAAATAGTAGT